>OW203735.1:16173961-16647451 GCA_934045075.1 Yponomeuta sedellus
CCTAGGAAGCTGAGATTTTGCACAGAGGGTCTATATATAATGTAGGCAAGGAATGAGCCTGCGAGGGCGAAAAGGGTTGCCAAAATTTGTATGACAGGTATAAAGAATGTTTATATTCTTTTTAATGCACTAACCTGTGCTAAATATGTTTTTATGAAGAATGTTGCCTAATTTTCTTGAAACTTCTTCAACACAATTGATTGAACACGTGTTTCGCCGTTTTTCTAAACTTAAGCTTTAAGGGAGTGAACGGGGTTGCAAAATTTTGTTCCTTGAATCTTTTCCACGCGGACGGAGTCGCGGGCAAAAGCTAGTAAAGAATATTTTTATCTTACATAGATGCATATAGACATAAACTCACCCCTGTATCATGGAGAAGTAAGCAGGGATCAGAGTTTGTTACGCTTTATTGCACAAGAATAGAAAAACTTAAATTACAGGTATGTGTATACGAACTGTCTTATGACACGACATGACATTAACCCTTGTATGTCCCCACTGCTGGGGCACGGGTCTTTTCATGCGAAGGTTAGGCCATACTCCACCATGATGGCCAACTCCGGGTTTACGGAGGTTTGTAAGGCAGCGGCGGGCCTTACTGTCAGAAGTTATCAAGCCGCCTATAAGGCTTCTGACATAGCTTAATTACTGCCATTACGTGAACTGTTTTACAAAAAAATTAAAAACGCGAACACGATTTTTTTGTTAGATACCTAGTATTTCAATTGATAAGTATAAAAATTCTCCTTGATATAAACTTATTTAATCTGAATTTCAGTAATATTCCCAAGTGAAACTAAATTTAATTGGTAGTTTTCAGTTTTTTTAGGTTAAGCTTTCCAGTGCTATTTGAAAAAAAAAAAAGAAACAGCAAACGCTGAAATAGTATCATTGTCACTCGCACACTTTATTTTATAAATACTTATTATTTTTGTTATTTAAACATATTTGTTTGTGGCAAAATAAAATAAATCATTCATATAAACTAAATGAGCCAGTATGTTACGTGTATACGTAAAGCAACATAAAATGTACCTACACTCCGGCAGCCAACGATGTCCGGAAAAAGGCTTTTTACCGCTGCCGACTCTACAAGGTTTGTACAAGAAATCTCTTACAGAGTTATCTCTGGGCTTATGCCCATCTTGAAGCAGTGGTAGCGGAGCGGTATAAAACGTCGGCTTTTCAATCGGGAGGACGTGGTTCGAACCCCGATATGTACCAATGACTTTTTTTTCTAAGTTCTATTTGTGAAATTATGTAGGAATACCACTGTGAAGGAAAAGATAAGATAACAATATTCTTTATTGTACACTGGAAAAACAACAAATACAAAATAATTACAAATCTTCATAGTTCAATTGGCGGCCTTATTGCTAAAAGCAATTTCTTCCAGACAACCTTACGCTGAAAAGCTGCTGAAGGAAATTAGAAAGACGGGTAGCCAGTGCAAATTTGAATATTGATACGTACTTATACTTGAAAATAATACACCTACATACCGTTACTTATACTCATAATTTATTATAAACATACATAATATATATCTTATAATAAGGTTCAAATATTGTCACAAGAGGACAAATATTTTAATGACTAGACTAATAAATAAAGACCACGAACTCTGCTTCTAAAGACAGTTGAGGAAAGAGAGCGCCTTATTGAACACATCGAAAATATCGTGAGGAAACCCTAGTGTCTGAAGTGACAATGTACCTCGGCGCTTGCTAAGTTCCTTACAATGGCCTAACTATGATACTAAGTGGAGAAATCTCAAGTCTAACTATGATTGAACATGTTATTTCTCACTTGAAGTCCTCTTTAACGTTTCGTGTGCAATAAAGTGTAATTAATTAATAACGTTCGCAATCGTAAATGGAACGGCCTATATTTTGGCCGCAACAAAACCTCGCCCTAACGACGCTTCTGATTCGGCAAATAACAACATTCGTCCGCTGTTCGTGCTAATGCAAATGAAATGCAAACTGCCGGTAGTGTGACAACCGCCAATTATACGTTGACACGCCCATAAGACTGGCTTCCCACAGAAGGACTTACTTGTCAGGACGATGATATCAAGCTGTGTCTTGCTACAATATTACTAGGAGTAGATTATGTATCAAAGACTATTCACGTAATTGTGAAAAGTAGAAATTAATATGCTGTTGTATTTTTAGAGCTTGGTCGGTATTTTGTAATAAGAATAGAAGAAATAAAATTGACATTGGCACTACAAACAGGCCAAGAAAGTTGCCGTGTACAAAAATTAAATCAAATTATTACTGTGGGCGACAGAACTTTTTGATTGTTTTATTTTGTCTTATTGTACATATTGTCTTTTTTACATATGTCAGTTTTTTAAAATTTAGTTCTCTGATCTAGTTATTAGTTGTCTTGTAAATATTATTGAATAAACACGGATTTATAAATAAAATATTCACCTAAGTATTATTAAAACAGAAAAGTAGGGCACCATACGGTGCTTAACAATTACCGTGATTGTTTATTGAGTAAAGTGACCTCAATTGCCAAGGTTTCAGAAACCTAGAAGAAATATCGCGATTGGAGTCGTTTCATGTATGACCATCGCGAGTCATTAAGAAGTACGTCTTTACACATTCAGAGTAACGCTTCAAAAAGCTAACTGATAGCAACCCTTGTATGTACACACTGCTGGGGCACGGGTCTCTTCTTGCATCGCAGGAAGGTCGGCATACTCACCACGAGGGCCAAGTCCGAGTTGGTGGAGGATTGTAAGACAGTGGCGGGCCTTACTGTCAAAAGTTATCAAGCCTATCCACTTAGTAAAAATGCTTGTTTGATGTGTAGAAAGACCCAATTAAGTCTGTATCCATCAATCTTTTAACGAAATCCATAAATTGCAGACTCCGGGTTGGTGGACGATTGTAAGACCGTGGCGGGCCTTACTGTCAGAAGTTATCAAGACGCCCATAAGGCCTCTGATATGGCATAACGACTACCTTTATATGACAGCCAAAACCAAATTTGAAGGAAGACATCCCGGGAAAACCTGAGAGTCTGAGGCGTTCACAGTCAGCGCGTGAATTTGCTAATTCGCGGTGGGTACGCGTGACAATTAAGCCGATACCCACTTTCTATCTCTCGCAGAGAAAGCCTGTGCCATGCAGTGGGACGTTTATAGGCTACATAAAAAGAACAGACTAAAAGAAAATTATTATATTTCTATCTATCTATCTATTTATTATATAATCAGCCCACATCAACTCACTGCTGGGCATAGGCCTTCTTTTTATTGCGCCATTTCTCACGGTCCTGTGCTAGCCTGATCCATCTCTGACCCGCAACCCTCACGATGTCGTCTGACCATCGTGTCGGTGGTCTGCCTACCAACCTCCTTCCCTCCCTTGGCCACCACTCCGATACTGCCCTGGTCCACCGGCCGTCTTCCCTTCTAGCCAAGTGTGCCGCCCATCTCCACTTTAAGTCTGTGATCCGCTCACTTATTATACTTATTAACTCATTCGCTTATTATATTTATTATTGTAAAAATAATTTGGAAGTAGCCAGGCTACCCATAGCACAGGGATTCTTAGTTTGGGAGCCAATGATCGTCATTGTAACCCTGTTTTGCAATATTGTTTTTTTCATTTAATTTCAAATTTATTAATACGTATTATACTTCCTTATATACGTCAACTTATCTGTAAAGAATTCAACCGAGTCCTACCTCTAGTGAAATTTATTTTGTGCCGCAGCCATTCACCAATTTGAACCTTAATGCGCTCAGTTATGGTTCCTGTCTCCATCCTGGTAATTTCGGTTGTCGTGCTAAATAAAACCGCTGTACTATCGCACGATAATTGTGTCGACACATGTACGTGAAACAATACTCTAATATGTAAAAAAATCGCGTCATATTCTTTGTTATCGAACTTCACCGAACCGTTATATTATAAACGGGTTTAATCGCGATTATTTATTAGGTAAAACATAACTATTTTAATTGCCGACGCGTGACCACGGCAACTGGAACGATGCCGAAACGTCGGGAATTAAGATAATAACGCGATACTCTAATATGTAAAAAACTCGTGTCAAAGTGTTTGTTATCGAACTTCTCCGACCCGTTATATAACAAGCAGGGTCTAATTGCGATTATTTATTAGGTAAAACGTAAATATTTTAATTGCCGACGCGTGACCACGGCAACTGCAATACTGCCGAAATGTCGGGAATTAAGATAATTACGCAATACTCTAATATGTAAAAAAACTCGTGTCACAGCGTTTGTTATCGAACTTGTCCAAACCGTTATGATAAGCTGGGTCTAATCGCGATTATTTATTAGGTAAAACGTAATTAGTTTAATTCCTGACGCGTGACCACGGCAACTGCAACGCTGCCGAAACGTCGGGAATTAAGATTACCTATGGTTTCTGAATTGAGAATTTCACAAAGTAAGTACTTAAGTAACGTTTTGTCACGTTCTTTACTAAGAAATTTGAAGAGACAGCACTACAGTTAACTATTTACTTAGCGAAATTATTAATTCAAAATGAGTACGTGGCGGGAGACGAATCTGTACATTTTAGTTGCAAAGTCGTTACTTCCTATAACGTAACCGAGCAGAATTCACAATTTTATGCCCGGATCTCAAAAGGAGAACCGTATTAGGAGCTCCATAAAATTATTATGTTCGAAAGGAATATAGGGCCGTAATTTTTCATTCTTCAATAAACTAAGTAAGTCTCCACCCCTCTTAGAAATACATAGTATTGATAAAATGTTACAACTTGCAAAAGATAAATAACGAGCTTCTGAAGTAGGTACTACTAACTAAATATTTTCAAAGAATTTAGTTGTCAATAGGTAATGTTCTCAATTCGACTTCTTTTTTTTTTCATTGACAATTTTTTTTCTGTTGTCTATAGACGTCCCGCAGTAGAACACAGGCTTACCTCTCAGAGAGAGAGTGTGGGCTTAATTACCACGCGTGCCCACCGCAGATTGGCAATTTCAAGCGCTGGGGTACTTGAGCTTCCCATACACAGAGGTTTCCTCACGATGTTTTCCTTCACCGTCAGCGAGTGGTAATATTACTGAAACTTCACACAACTACGTAACTTAGAAAACTAAGTCATTGGTACATGCTCGCACCGGGAATGGAACCTGAGACTCCCGCTTCTGAGTCCATCGTTTTATCCACAAAGCTACCGCCGTTCTTTGACAACAATATATCTAAATTATAACATGATAACGTTTCGGCTACAGTCGCTTTCACATGAACTTTCCCACATGTGAACTCTACTCTGTTACGTTATTCAGTTACACATTACTCCATTGCGCTAAGGATGCAATAAAAATGTGAAGGTCGCTCTGCTGCCGACTGTACCAAATCTATCGGATAGGTTTTCAGTCAGTACCAATATTTCCGTTAATGCAAGTAGACATAAGATCAATCAGATACCAAGTTGCCTTTAACGTAACTGGTTAGAGTACACCTACGTAAATATTGATGTGTCGACTTTTTGAAACTTTTATGGCATGATGTTTTCTTTCATGGAGTAGTATTGCTACTATAACCCAACAAATGTATGATACTTAGAAAACAAAGTCGTTAGTACACGCCAGAATTCGAACCAACGACCTCCTGAATGCGAGCAAAGCGTTCTTCCGCTCCGCTTTTACCGCGCGTAATATAACATTGTTGACAAATTTTGACAAACCTGGGTTGAAACTGAATCGATATCGACCCTTGTATATCCCCACTGTTGGGGAACGGGTCTCATAAACCATCGCCGAAAGATTAGGCGTAATATTACATTAGAAATAAAGAAAGAAGAAAGAAAGACATTTATTGGAACAAATTAACACGTCACAGGAAAGAAAAGACATACCAATCATAGGTCAAACAAGAACAATTCACATAAATACAAGATAGGACAGGGCAAAGTCAGAGCGTTCATCCTGTGGTGTGTCAATGTTGCCACAAAGGGCATCTGACTCAGCGGTGTATATTACGAGCTGGGGCGTAACAATTTAAAATAGGGACAATATGTATATAATATATTTATAAGGGGGTAACTATATTATAAGAAAGTGGTTAAGTCAATAATCTCTAAATTAAATATACTAAAAATAAAAATAATATGATGACAGGCAAGGAACCGTGAATGTTCTGACAGGGGAAAAGAGCCGGCACTTCACGGACTTCGTAATGTTACATTACGAGATATAATAAATTCTGAACGATGTCGAGATGAGTCCCACCCTCTACACTAGGGTGCGTTAAGTTTGTCGGATGCAGTGCCACGTGCCACAGCCATTTGTATGACGCAAGATTTTACCCTGTTACGTTGCCTCCACTAAGGGCACATTCTCATCTTCAAACAAACGCGCCCGTTAACGTTGCTAACAAGTTAAGGACATTTTTAAGGACATTTTATACATAGTTTTCCAGTCAACACTTAACTTTTATCCACAAAAATTGCTACATTTTAATTTAAAATAGAGTTTAGTAAAATTTAAAAAAAAGTAAAATATTTTTTAAAAATCTATTTAGAAGCTTAAAATTCCACCCATGCCGGGACTCGAACCCGCGACCTCTGGCTAATCGTGCCAGACCGGGTACCGGGTTAGTGCATTAAAAAGAATATAGTTAAAAATATTGTGATTTTGGTGACTCGGTAAAAGTTAGATGAAAAAAAGGCGTCAGTCTAACTTTATTTCGATAACAGATGGAAATGAGTGATATGATCACTATGGATCAATCAACAAAACATGAAGCGAAAAAGGTCTGTTAGCATGAATGCAAACCCTCTACCACCCCAGGATATAGGCGTGAGTTTTACACGAATTATAAACAACATCTTATTGATATGATTTGAAAAGTCTGTTACGCAATTAAACATTTATACAAAGATAAGCTTAGTACTAATAAGTACATTCTTTCATCCTTCGTGCTATCTAGCGCGAACAATTTTAAACAATCACTGCTTGTTTTATAAAACGTTTTTATCTAAAAGTTACCATGAAAAATCTTAACAACTGTGATCACTGTTTTTAGAACCTACACTCTAGAACCTAGGACTAGAAGTTAAATGAGCATTTTCATTTTTAGAAATAAACAATATATGATTTTTTCCTATTGGTGGCGGTAGTTATCAACCCGAAGCGCCTTATGCGGACAGCGCACGGGGTAGTGCCAGAAAATGTTTATTATTGGTGACAGTAGTGGGTTTGTAGCTTTATAAAAATGGGCGATTTTCTTGTTAAGCGCCCCTATGAGGGGACACGCTTTAATGGGACGGGTTTAAGGGAGATGCTATCGGGTTTTCTGGTAAATTGAGAGGACAACGCTGACAATTTTTGTCGAGGAGTGACTTGGAAAATGCTACAAATTGACTTATATAGGTATCTCCTTTTTTGGCAACCTTGCAGCTTACGCTAAGAGATGGATAACATAAAAATATGTTTCCGAATATGATTGTTACCATTACAATTAGTTTTGATCTTCTAGTGGGTTACGACTGCCATCTTTTATATGAAGTTATAAATACCTACAACCCATTATCGGATGGATCATCAACGTTAACATTGGTAAACTTCACCCATTGTTGTAACCTGGGCGTGACGTCAGATTCGCCGCCATGACACTGTGAGCTGTTTTCCCACAGATTTAAAATAATTTTAGAACAATACCCTTCGTAAAACTTTAGTTTATTACCAAACTGTTATGCAGTTTCGCAGAATTACAACTCATGTATTTTTTGTATTTTCCTAAAAAAGTTTTCAAAAATCAATCAGTCAATAGAGTAAGTAATATCGGAATTAGGTTAAAATGTATAGTGCTTACAACAATTTTAGCTCGTAGCTCGTTTCATGAATGGCGCATTTTAGTGCTAACCCTGTATACGAAATCTCATAGCATTTCATAGACTGTGACTCATCATTTTTTATCCTAGAACCACAAGGTATTAAAACAGAAGCTTAAAGGTTCCTTGTCCTATTTGAAATTAAATGTGTAGAAGGTGCTGTAAGTGACCTATCACAATTCTTAAAGTACATTTATTTAGAATCAACAATAAATTACATTTGACAAGAATACGATATCAAATTACGACACACGTAATTGGCTCCAGGTATTCCATTTGGTATGACACTTGAACACTTTTGAACACCTACAGGTTTGCTCACGATGTTTTCCTTCATAGTTAGCTAGTGGTATTGCTTGTATAACTTTACAAATGTACATAATGTGCACTGGCAATAAAACCTGGGTCTCCCGCTTCCAAGTTCCGCTTCCTTCTCTTCCACATCCTTAACAATCTTCCAATAACGACAGTAGAAAAACTTGAAAAATATTCCATGATTCCAAGTCACTGCATAAAAAAATTTAAAAAAAAATTTATCTAATTGATAAGTATGAGGGGGAGGGAGACGTATTGCCTGCCCCTAATTTCAAAAAAGGGTAGTGCGTCCCACTTTTCATGCTAAATAATATTAATACGTAATACAGAGAATATTGTAAAGAGGTTCGAAATTTCACTGATGCCGGTGAGTCGCCCATTGGCTCAGTAGGAGGGAGCGCTGGCGCAGATGGCCGGGGGTCGCGGGTTCAAGCCTTGATGGACTGGTTAAGCCGATCACAGATAAAGCTAATTGAGTCTAAGTGATGGTGCTGAGCAAAAAAAGCGCGCAAGAAACTGAGGAACTGTCCTTAAAACGACCGAGCTCTTGACCGGTGTATACTAAAATCTATAGTCGATAGCTGATTAACCTGTTATTTTTTACTACATTTTCGTTGCCGAGTCTCCCAACCGTAATGTACCTAAGTTATAGAGTGTATGCATGTAATTGTAAAGGTCGACGGGCTATTGGTACAGTCAACATGTGATCAAACTTCAAACGGAGTCGATTTCAGATTGATAGTCTTTGAAGCAATATACAGGCTTATCTCCTAATTTTCTGAGTTTGAACAAAATAATGGTTTTCTATTGTTAGTTTCATGGCCAGGACTGAGAACGTTGTTGAAATAGGGCATTTTAATTAAAATACGTGGATTATTTCTGAAAAAAAAAAACACGAGTAAACTTGATATTTTTTTATCTGTAGCAATTTTATCGAGAGAACTTTCGGTCGATGTAGTATTGTATGTCGGCCAGCTGCGAAAAATTAAAAGTGACTACCCAATTGACTGTACTCATCACTTCAGTCTACCCGAGACCACGGGTAGCGGGTCCGAAACGTCGGGAAATAAGGTAATTACAGTTTACCTAATAAATAGTCGTGATTTGACCCGTTTAATATATAACTATGAGCATTGCAAAGTGGATTAATCCACAGATTAACATAAAGACTCAGCTACGAAATGACAACCTCTGTGGCGTATCGGTAGCGCGTCTGCCTACCATGCAAGAGGTCCCGGGTTCGAATCCCGGCTAGAAACGAAAAAATAAAGCCCAGGTCTTGGATGTTTACATGTTTGTGATGTCGTTGTTTCTGGTTCCCACGACACAGGGTATCCTAGTGTGGGGCCAGAAGCAATGTATGTGCTTGTGACATGTACTACAAATTGTCATGATAAGATGTTTTCTGAAACTCGGCCCTAGTAAGCTAATCACATGTGTTGTTGCGAAGATTAACTTCAGTTTAGAACTACTTGACACGAAATGAGCATGTTTCTCGCTTGAAAATTTAACTAAGATACTTATAATATAAAGCAGACCATTACCTTCTGCCGGTAAAGGGGAAATATTAAACTGTGGAGTGGTGTTCGCCTTACAGCATTGTGCAGTACTCCATACGTTTAAAACAAAGAGACGGCAATTATTCAGAATGGTGAGAGATTTAATTCGGTACGATTTTTTTCAAGTTATATCTTAAAAAGAGAGTATAACATGAGCTTGATCATTAATTTAAAGTGCTGAGGTATGTGAAGGCCTTAGAAATTCATGTTTCCTCATGTTTTTTTCTTTACCGTTATCGAGTACAGGCTGTTACTTTTTAGAATATACTTCGGGCTCTAGAGTAGGCTTCGGTTTTCGCCGAAACGAGTGTACTACTACTTCCTGCTCTGTATAAGTGTATAAGTGTCATATCAGTTCCGATATTCCTATTACACGAATATATCCGATTCTGTACAAACGTAGTCGAGGTTATATTCTAAAAGCTAACAGACTGCAGTACTGTCACAAATAACATCATCACAAATAACTATGAATACTTCGGGCCAGTTTCAGTTTCTTGAGAATTCCGCTAAGTAAATAGTTAACTGAAGCGCAGCGCTGTCTCTTAGAATTTCTCGGAATAGAGCGCGAAAGAACGTTACTTATGTATTTACTTAAGCCAGGTTTTCACGGTCTTAGTGCGCTCGGTCCGAGTGCGCCATCCGAGTAAACTAATGCTTCTGATTGGCTATTTTGGTGTTGTCACGAAAAACCGTCCAATCAGAAGCATTAGTTTACTCGATATACTCAATTTACAAACAGGCTGTTAGGACCAGTTTCTTAATTGAGAATTTCGTTCTGTTAATACTTTACTGTAGTGCTATCGAATTTGCGCTTAGTCACTCAAAGATTGTGACTGTAATTAAGCCTAAAGTATCTCTTTCTCTCTCTCTCTCTCTCTCTCTCTGAGAGAAGGCATGTGCCCTGCAGTCAGACATTAACAGGCTACATAAAAAAACATCAAAAACAAGGAATCGAACAAAAAAGTAAATATTACTAAAGTATAGATGGTTACCCACGTACATTGAATCCGTACCTTATTTTAAATCACAAAATTTAACTTAAACTTAGATGGCGCTACTGCTAAGTGATTGTTATACGTTTCCATAAAAAATCTGTCATAAAAATGTGTCGCTGCAGTCGCTAGAGTTCCATTTAGGTTTCCGATGATTAATTTGCAAACTACACAACAGATGGCGCTTATTACATGTTTTATTGACCTATGGGTCAAGTGATCGACATAAAATAATAGAATAGGTGCAGTCGATACACTACACTACAGATACCGTCGAATACCCCACGGCAGCTCTTATCGCGCGCGGCATAAGTGCGTGTACCGAACAAAAAGGGGTAGCGAGTCGCGTTGTTCACCGTACTACCTAAAATACAATATCTCATTTCTATACGTACGTGTCGATACAAAATTATAATATTCTGCTGATGAAAAAAAAACTATTTAGTGGCAAAAAATTCCACCCATGCCGGGATTCGAACCTGCAACCTCTAGCTATCCGTGCCAGCGCTCTTTCCAACTGAGAATGGGTTAGCACGGGTTAGTGCATTTAAAATAATATAATACTGCTGATGAGTTTTTTATTATTATTTATGAGTTTACGACTGACGATGACGCGTGACGGTGCGTTTCGAATCACTCACGCCAACAGCGCTGTGAGCGCGATAAATTGTGTCTACTAAATACAAACAAATACAGCTATTTTTGCAGATTTACGTCTTTTGACAAATAAACAATGTCTTATAACTACAAAACAATAATTTAATACTTACTCTTACCAAGGATAACTTGTAATTTTTAAGCATTTGCATAAATATATGCATGAAATAAAACAAAGAATAACATTAATCGAAATCGCGCCATCTAGTGAATTTGTGTGGTACTACTGTAGTACTACTATCATTACCACTTCCGTAGTTACAGACCTTTCTGTGTCCGTAGTTGTTGTGTGAATTTTTGATGGTTCGAATTTTTTCACGATATGGATAAATTAATACCAGCAGCGACATCTAGTAAGTCAGGAAAAAATTAACATTTCAGGTACACTTTGATGTATGGACAATAACCATCTATACTTTAGTAATATTTTATCGATGGTAAAACTTAATTTTCCTCGATTCATAGGCAGTGTATTCTCAAGGACAGAAATACGATAATTAAATAGAAGCATCGTACAGAGTTCCAAAAAAATATCCAACTAAGACGTAAACTTTAGGCTTAATTACTTCACGCTTTGTGAACTGCTAGTCATAAAAAACAATCAAGGATTTAGTCAAGTTTTCCTTATCATTAGAAACTTCTAGCGTCCAATTCAATGTAAAGTTGCCACGCAAAATCGAGTTATGTATTCATATTAACAAAAAGTACTTGTGTGCAATTCCTATATGAAATCTGTGGTAAAACTATTGTTAATAAGACAGCTCCCAGAGCCAAACTATAGTATATTTCATTACAAGTGCGGAAAGGCTGTCACTGCAAAGAGTTCCGACAAATGTCTACCCGAGCCGAGGCGCAGCCGAAGGCGAGGATTGACAGTCGGAACAAGTTGCAATGACGGTTCCGCACGTGTACTGAACGACTATTTTTAATACAGTTGCGAAAAAATTAAGCAATTTACTAAAACAAAATAATTTCTGAAAATGGCGCCAACCGTAAAAGAATATAAGCAGAGATTTTTTTTTCTTCACCCATTCTGGTAGGCAAAGGGAACTATGCCCATACAGCCAAGTCTTCAGTAGAATTTTTTTATTGATATGAAATGAATATGAAATTTAATGAGATGAAATGGAAAAAAATCCAATAAATAAAGTAATGAAACGAATTAGTAGTTTCTTTTTAGAAATATACGTATTTGCATGAATCATAATTTTTTTCAAATCATAAATGTGAATCATAAGGAAAAATACCCATTCTATGATTTTTTTTAGTAAAAACTTCATGGTTGGTTTTTCTTTTTAATAGACATTACTTTGACGGTTGGGAAAGAGAGCGCACTAGTGCGGGAAAGGTAAAAAAAGCACGAGTGTGTAATAGCCCACATCCCGCACGCTATACATCCCTGCAATACGCCACTTTTTGAGCAACTGTATTAAAAATTGTGGTTTTGTAGCGCCTTTTTAAGACCAACTAGCTGGTGCTCGCGACTTCGTCTGCGTAATAGCGCACAGATGGTAGATTTTCAGGGTTAATTAGTCCACTGCTGGACATAGCCCTCCCCTAATGAGCGCCTTAGCACAAGGTTGTGCCATCATTGGAGGGAAATGCTCATAATCCCCACGCTGGGCATGCGGGTTGGGGATCGCAGTTCGGTAGAATTGTGCTGCAGGGGGCGCTGCTGTCCACCCCCCGGTTTGTATCCCTTAGTCGCCTTTTACGACACCCGCGGGAAGAATTCGGGTTGGTGCTATTGTCTAGGCCGACACCACACAGCAATTTCCTACTTACTTGACACTTATTATCATATTTTGGACAATTCACACAATATTTTTATAAATTGTAGCCTATGTTTTATTTGCAGGTAAAACCTATATAATTGTAGATTTTTATTCGGTAGTTTTTACATGAAAGAATAACAAATCCATCCATACTTACAAACTTTCGCGTTTATAATATTACAGTAGGATGTAACAGAGGCAGTGGGATGGCCATATCTCGCAAAGAATCGACAACCGTTGGAGTAGGTAAACGTGTTCTTGAGTGGAGACCGCGACTCGGCACCCGTAGTGTAGGACGCCCACTGACCAGGTGGGATGACGATCTGCGAAAAACTGCCGGCAGATGCTGGATGCGGCAAGCTGAAGACACAGGCCATCTCTCAGGGAGAGAGTATGGGCTTTATTACTACGCGTGCCCATCGCGGATTGGCAATTTCGAGCGCTGAGGTATTTAAACACCTTAGACAACTAGGTTTATCTGCACACGATGTTTTCGTTCACAGATAGCGAGTACATGGCCGCACTGGGAATTGAACCTGGGTTTCTCGCTTCCGAGTCCATTGTCCTACCCACTGGGCTACTACCGCATATATACAGTCTGTTAGCTTTTAAAATATACCTCAGGCTCTAGAGTAGGCTTCGGTTTTCGCCGAAAGCACATGAGTGTAATACTACTTCCTTAGCACGGGTTAGTGCATTAAAAATAAAAATAGTATAATTATATCCGATTCTATCCGATAGCAGCCGAGGTATATTCTAAAAGCTAAAAGACTGTATGTACATACTTACTTCATTTATCTACACGTAATAATATTAACAAACAATGAGTAATAATGAGTAATGAGTAGCCTCTAAATAGGTTTTTAAAATTACATCATTAGTACTTGAAAACACTAACGTAGCTAATTCTAACCGCGATGGTTTGAAGAAAAATATCACGGTGACCGGTAAACGTTATTATCAAAACGAAACACATCAAAATAATAAGGCCAAATGTCTCTAAATATTCGCTTAGTCAGCGCCAGTAATTATAAGGCCCAATCACACCATATCTTTAGCCGATTGTTAATCACTGAACAATAAAGGGGCTAATTGCCTTTCTTCAGGTGTTGATTAGAATCCACCATCTGATTTAAATTAAGTTAACTGTTGTGCAAAAGCGGCTGTTGAACGTTGTGTTAATTAAGTTTTAAAACTTCATTTCACGTTGATTAAGATAATGGCAAATATTGCAACGGGGTTCTAAGTGTTCGAATCTAAATCTTTCAAGAATATAAGAAGTGAAATGGCTGGTTCCAAATACCTGCAGAGAAATTGATTCCGAATTGCCTAAAAAAACAATTTTTAGCTGAGCTTTAAAATAAGCGGATAACGATGAAACTTAAGGTAGGCTTAGAAAACGCAAAATTGCCTGTTTTGAAAAGGACCAAAGAAATATCGGCAAATGCACGTACTGAAAGAAAGAGTCGAGGCGAGGTCTCGGGACACTTGGAGGATGATTGTGGAAGAGGCCAAGATTATCAAATTATTGTAGAGCCATACAAAGCAAGAATGTGACTTGAGTATCGATTAAAGTCCAGCCTCTATCTTACCCGTGCCTGATCTTGACAGATTCCTGACTTTTGTTTAGTCACTTATCAATGCTTATCATCTTGACTTATCATCTTGTCGATCAATTGCATAAGCAGTTTGGCAAATGATTTAATTGTGTGTTTTTTATGTCTTCTTTTGAAAGAACAATAATAATTACAGTTAAACCATTAGGTTGTTAGGAATTAGGGCGCATAATGAAGTGATTTAGTTCTCATTTCTGGAGCACTGGAGACCATTCCAGCATGTCTCGGTCAAGATCGTCTCGCCACCGCCTCCTTGGTTGGTTCATTAAACTCCGTTTATTTCTACTGCGTCATCGGCCCAGTGGCATCGTTCTCTGCGACGAGACGACGACTAACATCGAAAGTTAATAGTCCGTTTGTCAAAATAGATGGAGAAAATGATATCGCGGCCCCGCATCTCGGGTGAAGATGATTGCCCCGCAAGTTGCGGTCTCATCGTCGTTTGTGTGGACTCGGTCTTGGCTCTTTTGTCGGACTTAATGTAGAGAGCTGTTAATAAGTGTTCTGACCATTTATTTTGTAATCAGTCTCAGTTATTTGTTTTGGTGAGATAAGTACAACTATACTCTCTCTCTTTCTCTCTAAGAGAAAGCTTGTGCCATACAGTCGGATGTATATACATCCGACTGTATGGCTATATGGTTTATTTATTAAGTACAAATATCTCCGTACTTTAATTTAAAGTAAAGGGAACTTGAATGATCATACAAACATTCCTGAAGTAAAGTTTGATCATTCAGTCAGTCTCGATTATTCTGCAGCTATAAATTATTGATGGAAAAAAATATTGTATGTACCTTTTCAAGGCTCTTGAGATCTAGGTTCCTCTCCTTCTGAAAGAAATTTTATATATTACATACAAAATACCTACTTTCTGATAGCAAAGACTTAGCAAAACTCTTTATAACTTGATAAAAAAAAAACAATCTATAAAATACAGTTTAAACTGTCACCAAAAAGCGTCTACCCAGCCAAATCGGCCCACCAAACATATGCTAAGAATATTTGTGTTGTGTTGACATTTTAATAAGCTCACACATCGTGTGAAGATCGAAAATAATTGTTCGTTTTACGACGCTTTATATCACGAAGCCAACGCGGGCGTTTAGTCGTCGACGATTGAATTGTGGCTTTTAAAAAACTTCGTTTGAATTAGGTGTTTTATTTTAACGCCCGTCTGCCACCCGCGCAGCTAACGCATTTTTTATGCACTTTGAATAAATTTGAAAAAGCACTGAATTGTAGTTAATATTTTTCTCTTAACCTTAGTATAGTCTGTTAGCTTTTAGAATATACCTCGGCTCTAGAGCCGAGTAGAAGTAGGCTTCGGTGTTCGCCGAAAGCACACGAGCGTAATACCAAATTGAATGGTAATACTACTTCCTGCTGTGTATAAAACTTTTGTTATTAAGTTTATTTAATTAAGTGCCATATTAGTTCCGATATTTTATTACACGAATATGTCCGACGCCATCTGATAGTAGCCGATGTATATTCTAAAAGCTCTTAAAAGTATTAGACTCGCAGAGCTATGCCACAGTTTTGGTTCGCGTGAGATTTGAATTAAAAGTGTTCTGTTATAAATTAAGATATATTTTTTCAATGTGATTTGAATTGATTTGGATTGGCACCTGATTGCAGTACAAAGTGGCTTGAGACTACCTTAACCTCCTTCTTGACTGTCAATATGAATGTTCTCTCTCTCAAACTCTAAAAGTTAACAGATATAGAGTTTGAGAGAGATCTCAAACTCTATATCTGTTAACTTTTAGAATATACCTCGGCTACTATCAGATAGAATTGGACATATTCGTGTAATTGAAATATCGGTACTTAAAGTTATGTATTTTACAAAATAGAGAAGAAAAGTTTTATACAGAGCAGGAAGTGGTGTTACACTCGTGTGCTTTCGGCGAAAACCGAAGCCTATTCTAGAGCCCGAGGTATATTCTAAACGCTAACAGACTGTACATCTATCTATCTATATAAATAAAATTCAAAGTCCTGACTGACTGACTCACTCATCAACGCCCAGCCTAAGCCGTTGGACCCAGAAAGCTGAAATTTTGCACAGAGGGCAAAATTTCTAGGTCTATATGTAATGTAGGCAAGGAATAACACTGGATTTTTTTAAGTTCAACCCCTAAGGGGGCGAAAAGGGTTGCCAAAATTTGTAAGGGAAGTATAAAAATGTTTTCTAATTTTCTTGAAACTTAAAATGAATACTCTTCAACACAATTGATTGAACACGTATTTCGCCGTTTTTCTAAATTTAGCCCTTAAAGGAGTGAACGGGGTTGCAAAAAAATTCCACGAGGACAGAGTCGCGGCCAAAAGCTAGTAAATACATATAATGTGAGACTGCCCACTTCATAGCATTTTTGATTGTTACTTCATTACTAGCGCCTGTTGTGATAACCTATAAATAAGAGTGCACATGCCTTTTTGGAATTTTTTAACAATTTTATTTTATATAGGTACTATAAAACTTTGGTGTTACTCATTATTATTATTACTATCAAAACAAAGTATTTGATAATAAGGCGTACTTAATGCTAAGTAGCATTTTCTTCCAGTCAACTTTTAGTTTGTTGGTGATACTTAATAAAATAAAAATACACCTCTTGAAGCTGTTAGATGTTAAGAAATGAAATGGATCCAAAAGGTTAATCCAATCCTTAACAATCGTGTGACAGTGTTTGGTTTTGAATTCCTCAGAAACGGCTTCACCGATTTTTTTGTGTATTTCTAGCAGAACTGAAAATAGGCCTCAGGCTAATAGCTAATCAATATGGCAAACCAGCGTTTGCGGGGTCAGCTAATAAATATATAAATATCTTCTACACAACACAATCATGTCACGTGATCACTACACTACAATCACGTGACCTGGTCCCAAATTATTATTATTAGGTATTAGTAAAGGGGAATATAAAAAGTACCCGGAACCGGTGTGCGTGCATGCAACGACTTATGAACGTTGATGAAGCGAAGGTGATCTGAAAGGATCGTGGCAAATGGCAGTCCCTGGTCCTCTGCCTACCCCTCTGGGATACAGGCATGAGGTTATGTATGTAATAAATGTATGGGATACCGGTATGGGATACAGGTTATGTATGTATGAATGTACTATGCTAGAATATTACTAATATGGAAACACACACAACTTTATACAAATGTACAAAAACGAATGATGTAAACATTGTTACAATATTTTCGGGGCTTAATCGCGTAGTAATTTATTGCTATTTTACTTATTTTATTTTGCAATAAATTACTACGCGATTAAGCCCCGAAAATATTCTAACAATGTTTTCAAGTCGCGAAAGTTTAAAATATGTTATAATTATGTAAAGAAACTAATTTCTAATACAGGCTTTGTGATAATTCTTTGATAGACTTCGTATAGCTACTTGTTGCGGTCAAAATCACTGAAATGGTTCCTCGCATTGGAAATTGGAAAGAAACATTTTTTTAGAGTTAAACAAGTAAATGCTTTTATTTCGTAAAACCCTCGAATATAAACTAACATAGACCTTAACTTAAAATTAAGTGAAATATACTTAATTGCAGCGTGACAACACACAGTTATTACTTCAATTGAACTGTGTTGCGCTGAAACATTCCAAAATATAATACGTAAATTACGAGAAAAGCTCTTTTTATGTATTAGATTATTTTTCCCATGTTTTTGTTGAGACATTTTATATTTGTAATTACTATGTCATCAAACTTATTTGCAAATAAACGTGTAAAAAATTATTCTATACATAAAAAAGCGGATGTCTCACGGGTTACATACATGCTGTGGATTGGAATGTTTCTGCGTAACATGGCTCAATTTTGCATTAAGCTTACTAATAACTGAGAGTTATGACGGACTCGTTGCACTGTTTCTAACACTTCAACAAAACACACATTTATTTTATAAACTTTCAAATGATACAACACGTAATTAAAATAAATCCCAGCACATGACTTCAGATGTAAAATACTCGTAAGTCGTGTCCAAATACAATTAAATGTTTTTATCACATAGAGTCTACAAGGCTTTACATCATCGATGTCTTCTCTTAACCAGACCAACAAAAACTTTCAGGAATACTTCATCGGTTTTTAATCATCTATCTGGAGCAAAGGTCTCGAAGGCCTTTGATAATTCAAGCCAGGGGAACTCTTGAATCAAGAATCTTCTTCATAGCGCGCTCACAAAAACTATATTTGTGCTGTCAACTTACAAAAATCTTGCACATAATCTTTAGTAGACCATTGAGGGTCGAGGAAGTCTTCCATAAAGATCTTTGCAAAAGAGTCAAAGCTAACCAGAGTTGCTAATATTGCGGTCGCATCAAACTAACCAACGTAAGCCAAGCCCTACAATCCCACACACCATTCTGCCTTAACTCTATGAGGTCTAAGTATCCCTCAACTCTTCACAGGGTGAGATCTGCCAACGGTACTTTGCTGAAGTAATTATTGACCGTTTGCACGATTTTGCCTGCGACGACCTTGATGATCGGAGGGCCGACCTCCAGAACGATCTCGTTGCCGTTTTCACGGACCAGGTCACGGGCTGCTCGACCTGTGAATAGGATGGGAGAGATTCATATGTGGTTTTGGTATTTATAGTAGACAGGGTATCCTTGCTACGGTATCGATGACAAAGACATTTATATTTTATTCGTTCAGAAATCGGTTTGCGATCCGTATTTATAGATTAAATAAATAAATAATCCTGGTCTTAAACTAGGTCACTCTACGAAATAATACACCGCGACTGAAGCTATTTGTACAAATCGACACGGTTTCCAGTGGGATCGAGCCCACAACCTCTGCTTTGGTAGACACCAAAGCTGGGTGTGGGTTCAATCCCAAAGGTGTTAAATACTAATCCAATTAGGCAGTCAAAATGTGTTTTTCTTATGGGCGGCTTGATAACTTCTGACGGAAAGCCCCGCCACTGTCTTACAATCCTCTACCAACCCGGACTTGGCCCCCGAGGTGGAGTATGGCCTAACCTTCCTGCGATGCAGGAAGAGACTCTTGCCCCAGCAGTGGGAACAGGCAAGGGTTGATAACGAAAAGTGCTCATAGAAAGTCAAGATAACATTTACTATCGTAACCAAATACATCATAAACATTGTAAACTTTTGTAAATAGCCAAATGTAATCAATGATATAGTTACTTTTTTCTTCGACATAGATGAATTTATTTGTATAGAAATGGATGACTTACCAAGAATCTCGTTGTTCGGGAAAAGGTTTTGGAAATTAACGTCAGCCTTATCCTTGAGTTCGTAGGAGTACTTCCAGTCTTTGATGTCCCAGTGCTGTTTGCCATCGCTACCGGAGACCGTCGCCAGGTCGACGTCAGCATTGATCAGAACTTTGCCTAAGGACAAATGGCAGCTTAAGTAAGTAGCAATAAAGAAAATTATCTGAAAAAACATTTGTTTCCCAAGAAAGTATTAAAATATGAAAATTACTGTGCTAAATTCCGCCAAGAATCAAACAAACAGACAAAGGCTCACTTGTGAGCCTGAGGATGCCTCGTGTTAGAGGCGAAACGCGTCGCTCATATTCTTACACAAATATTGGTGTTGGTGGTGGAGTGTCCGTGTCTGCTTGAATAAGTGGGAGGGAGGGCGGTGCATTAACTAACTGCATGGTGCTTGTGGGATTTTTGGCGGAACTTAGCAGAGTAATTTTCACATTTAAATGCTATAATGGATTTCCGAAAAGTAACGCCTGATTCCATACAATATCTCAAGAAAGTATTCGTGTACAAAGTTCCGTCGCAAAGGAGATAACGTCGGTAGAACATTTTTCACATTTGAGAGGTTATGAGTTCGATCTCCGGTGTGTCTGCATCAACTATCAATGACTTCGTTTTCTAAGTTAGGTAAATTTGTTAATTTGTCAGCATCTGTCAATGACTTCATTTTCAAACTTAGGTACATTTGTAAATTTTTAGTATCAATCAATGTGAGGAAAAATATCGCGAGGAAACCTGTGGCTAAGATGCAGATGTTCCCAGCACTCCCCAGCTCCATACTCCAGCGGTTTAATGACTCGCGATGCTTATATATATAGTTATGTATGAAATGGGTCTAATTGAGGGTCTCTTCCCTAACGAAGGTGTAGGCCATACTCCACTAAGGGGGCAAAATCCGGACTGGTGGAGGCTTGCAAGACTAGAGGTTGGTCAATTTATTAGATAAAACATAATTACCTTGGCTAAGCGTGTCGGCCTGCTGTGAAAAACTAAAAGTGACACAGGTAGACACCTACTCTCACTACAATAATTTACTGTACGAGTACTCGCTACTTCAGTCTTCCCGTGACCACGGTAACTGCGACGTTGCTGAAACGACGGGAATTAAGTTTTACCATAATCTCCCTTCAAGAGGAGTCGTGTACCCTGTGGTTTTGAAAACCGTATAGATTTAAAATATCTCATCATCATTATCAGGCTATACTAATCTACTGCTGGACTAGCCCTCTACTAATGAGCTCAATGGCACCCTGTCTTTAGCTTGCCGCATCCAGAACCTGCTGTATATATCTAGCCACACATTTTAGTTTAACCTTAAATATTAGACTTACGCAGCTTAATGGAGATTTTGTCGTTGCCTTCAATAGGCAGGATGAGGAGGCGTCCCTTCATTTCGTACAGACCATCGGCCTCGACATCGCAGATCAGTCTGATGTAGAGCTTCGACTTAGCCAGGTCACGTCTGAAACACAATTGCGTGTAATTAAGCCCCACTGTCTCCTTCGTAATGCCTTATAACGTACGAAGCGTTCATCAATATTTCAATACAGAAAACATTTATTACATACATAACCTCATGCCTGTATCCCAGGGGGTAGGCAGAGACCAGGAACTGTCTCTTGCCACGATCCTGACAGATCACCTTCGCTTCATCAACGTTCATAAGTCGTTGCATGCACGCACGCCGGTTCCGGGTACTTTTTATCTTTCTCTTTGCTAATACATCCCCTATTTGGTCGATATATGTCCGTCTGGGACGTCCCTTACCAGCACTTCCACTCACATTTGCAATATATATTTGTTTTGTCAATCTTTCTTCCTTCATCCTCTCCACATGTCCAAACCAACGCAACATTCCTTTCTCAATTCTAGTCACTATATCCTCTTTCAGTCCACAACGTTCTCTAATTTAGACTATTACCTATCCTGTCATTCAAAGTAACACTACACACACTTCTCAAGGACCTCATTTCTACTGCATTAATTCTACTTTCTTGCTTCTTTTGCCACACCCAAGTCTCGCTACCATACATAAGTGTTGGGACCAGCACGCCACTATGAATAGCAATGGAGTGCAAGGCACCGTTACACAATTTCCCGCTTTTACTCTTCTTTCTATATCACCTTCACACTTTCCATCTCTCGTAAACAGGCTCCCCAAATAGAAATTCTTTTACTTGTTCCACTTTTTCGCCGCTGAAGCGCTGAAGCGCTCGTGGCCTAGGCGAACCGAGTGATTGGAATCAATCACTTGGTTAAGCAACAACAGGCGCGGTCAGGTACGGGATGGGTGAGCGTTCCGTGAATACCGCTAGTGGCATTTTTCCGAGCGCTTCCGTGCTTCGCAAGGCACGTTAAGCCGTTGGTGGCGGCTGTCATGTAATGGTAGTCGTTAAGCCATGTCGGAGGCCTTATGGGCGGCTTGATAACTTCTGACAGTAAGGCCCGCCACTGTCTTACAATCCTCCACCAACCCGGACTTGGCCCCCGTGGTGGAGTATGGCCTAACCTTCCTGCGGGGTAGGAAGAGACCCGTGCCCCAGCAGTGGGGACATACAAGGGTTGATAACGACTTTTTCGCCTGTAATCGTTATCTAGCACTCAGTCATTTCATCATCTTTTTCAAAGACCAGTATTTTCGTCTTACTCACATTCATGTTCATACTAAACTTTATGCTACTTAGTTAGAATATTTTCGGGGCTTAATCGCGTAGTAATTTATTGCTATTTTATTTTATGCTACTTATTTAAGAACTATCCTGCCATAATTATAAGTCTCGGGACCAATTAGTTATTATAATTATTTGTCTTCAGCTAAACTCAAGGGTCAGTAAGTTATAGTAGCATGAAGATAATTGACGCGACTAAGCGATAGTGAAACAAATTGTTTAATTTTACTTGATAGACAGTGTAATTACGGGCACTTTATTTTTTAATGTAGCTTCTATAATATGGTGGCCCACTACAGGGCAAGGGTTTGCTTTTAGAACACGCAATATTTAAAATATATTTTTTGCTTGTTAGTTTAAATCCGGATTACCTTACTTGATTTTTTTGTCGGAAGAATTCGACTAATTCATTCGGATTTAAATCAATAATGTGTAGTGCTTATGAAAGTCTGTTTTAAAAGAAAAATATGTTTGTTTGCCTATATTTCAAAAGTTACTAAGGTTAAGAGATTACAAAGTAAATTGGTGCAAAAATTCATGAGCTTAGTATTAATTTCTTTCAATAAGAAACAATTAAATTTAACAGGCATCTCTTGCGAAAAAGACCAGATCGTGTGTGGCGCCGATTTAAGTAAGTCACGCGGGTTGAAATTTAAATTGAGAAAACATTTATTTATCATTATTACATTATAAAAAACTTAATAATAATACCGAGCGTCAGTGTGCCATTGGTTAGTAGACTACCAATACTATCATTAAAACCACTATTTACGTAGTATTTTCTAAGGTTAACACGAGCTGTAGACATAATTAAAACTGTTTTTATACGGATTTATGCTCGTTTATTACATTTTTACAATTTTCCAACGTTTCGGCACTTTTTCAGGTGCCGTGGTCCCGGATGACTGAGGACCTGTCACCTCAGTCATCCGGGACCACGGCACCTGAAAAAGTGCCGAAACGTTGGAAAATTGTAAAAATGTAATAAACGAGCATAAATCCGTATAAAAACAGTTTTAATTACACTATTTACGTACTAATATCACTCTATTGAACCACTATGTATTTAAGAGAATCGCCCCCCTGGACACGCACTTTGCTTTTTTTTATATTTTTGAACCTCTCTGAAGGTAGTTTCGGTAGTTCTACCTCTCAAGGTAGTTTAACTAGACTTTTGACTTTCGATATTAAGCACGTGTCAGTGGTAGCGCGGTCGGGTGATCCTAGGCTAGGATCTTGGCATGTACCGGAAGTTATAGCACTCACACAGAAAACATCGTGAGGAAACCTGAGCGTCAGGGGAAAAAGCGCTCAGCGCTTAAAATTGGCAACCCTCGGTGAGTACACGTTTCATTTATGTCCATACTCTCTCTCTCTCTCTATCCCTCTCTGTCTGAGAGAAGGCCTGTGCATTGCAGAGGTGAAAACTATGTAGGCTACACAAAAAAACATGTATGTAAATGTTTCGTCAGTCGATACAGTTTTGAAATGTCATTGACTGCCGAGGAATGTCGTAACTGTTGATTGAAATAATTTTATGTTCATTTCAAGTTGATAAACCTAAATAATATATCCTGAGACGTCGAGTTTAGCTCGTTTGCTAAGTTGCATCGACGTATTGTTAGATATTGTATACTGCGAATTCATTAAAAACTCTATATTCTAATATAAAAATCTCGTGTCACATTTATTGAACGGCATTCGACGGGATTACCAAGTTTTATGAATATAAATATGTAAATACCGTTATGTATTGTTCTATAATAAGTACAGCACTAGTCATAAAAATAAAACTGTCAGTTTTATGAATGAAATTGTGTTTATTTCATAGGTCTGAAAATAGCTCATAAATATGGCAAAACTACGATTGCGATTAACTAATCTTCGTATATTTGCCACATACTACTATTAACAGACGATCGAACTTAGTACGGGCCGGACAGCGGATTCGGTGCGCTCCATACCATATCTGTTCGTCTGGAAAGTTGTCTGCCGGACATAATTAGTACTGTTTCGTGTTCGCTCGGTCCGTAGTAAACCAATACCGCTTGCCGGCCCGTACCAAGTTCCATCGTCTGTCTAATACTATACAATCGTCTTTTAATACGATGTGTAAAACGATCAGCCAGATGTTACTCGTATATTCTGTGACCTTAACTATATTATTAGTTGCTGTGGCTTCCGCTTACTAACAAAAAAGTGGAATGGAACAACTAACTAATTAATGAATTATTAAATTAAACATCCGAATTTTCAACTGTTTCAAAGCCACATTCGTGTAGTTTTAAGGACACTAACCCCGGTTTCTGGTACACTGTTAACAGCTATCACTTGGCCAAAGTGCAGGTACAAAAAAAACATTTGACAACTGTTAACATTAGATTAACAAATTGTTAGTGTACGAGTAATTGGGGGTAACTAGCCAAGACACTGTAGCCAATTTGTCTATTTCCAAAAATTCCGCGTTTTCGAAAACAAGTATTTACGACTATTCGATGTGCGTTGTGTGGCAGAGTCTTCCTACTTGATAATCTGTAGGTTGACCGACTTTGCGATGTAGATACCTCTAATTGTCATATTAAACTATGAATTGTATTTTATTATAATAGGCCTCTTGCTACCTAGGTCGATTTACTTCCGTTGCCCAAAGGTCAAAATTATTGCTTTAGATTAATGAAATCAAAAATTTATTTTATTGTACATGATTTATATTCCGTATGCTGCAAGTCAATAAACAATTATAGCCGCTGCCTTCGTGCCTTATTAGTAGTGGAGAAAAAGGCAGCGCAAAAAAGTCATTCTAATCCAATTATCTTAAACCTAATACATCAGTTGCAGCCTATATGATAAGATGATTGCCTCTATGATTTCCATCATGCCAAAATGCCAAATAAAATCAATAAAATGCCAAATAAAGGCTCGTAATTAGCCTATATTAAGTCTAATTAAGGCAAGCTGAAGACAGGGCGCTATGGCGCTCATTAAGGGAGGGCTATGTCCAGCAGTGATGTGGACTGTAGATATAGCCTGAAGAAGAAGAAGAAGAAGAATTCTAATTAATTGTCCATCTACATTGTACTTGCGCTGCCCGCAGCTTTTTGTTACTGAAGAAAAAAAATAAAAAAATAAACATTATATTTTCAATACATCGAAAATCTGTGAGACTCGTCTTCATCTACGACATATGTAGCTGCAGCAAGCCTAGTGAGCCTAAATGACGGATTCATTTACTAAGTTAAGTACCTTTGACCCAAAATCCAATTCATCTACATTGGATTTTGGGAAAAACCGGGTAACCTACTACATAATCTAAAACTTATTGATATGAAACTAGTTTAATGTTTTTTAATGGAATCATACGAGTATCGGAGTTTGTTAAGAAACATGTTTCGTTGTATTAGAATATTGGGACATGCGGGTAAGTAGTTCTCAATGACAATGACATGGTAGATCGTGGGAATTAAATAAATACGGAATCACAATTGATATTTTTGTTAATATGATGTTAATGTATTTGCATTAAAAGAAGTTAGCCTATATACAGCATTATTTACAAATTCAAAATTTTTGAAACACAGATGTAGTGTGATTTATCGTGACAAAATTTAATTCAAGATTTTTTTTTATATTGTTATTTTTCAATATCTAAGGGTTTAGGCCCGCCACTGTCTTACAATCCTCCACCAACCCGGACTTAGCCCCCATGGTGGAGTATGCCCTAACCATTCTGCGATGCAGGAAAAGACCCGTGCCCCAGCAGTGGGGACATACAAGGGTCGATATCAAATATCGAATATAGAAGGGTTTATATAATTTTATAAAATCGCTATGGACTGCCCTGCTCTCTGCTTACCCCTCTCTGATACATGCGTGAGTTAACGTTATGGTTTGATTATCCGCGCTCCGGTACGAAACCTATGTAAACAACCTAATGTAAATTATTTCCTGACGCATAATATTTCCTATTATTTTTAAAACCGTTTTAGGTATTATCCGCTAGGCAGGCAATTATAGAAAAACCTTAAAATAATGCATAAAATAATGATGTCATCGTTATCAACCCTTGTATGTTCCCACTGCTGGGTCACGGGTCTCTTCCTGCAACGCAGGAAGGTTAGGCCATACTCCACCACAGGGGCCAAGTCCGGGTTGGTGGAGGATTGTAAGACAGTGGCGGGCCTTACTGTCAGAAGTTATCAAGCCGCAGATGAGGCCTCTGACATGGATGACAACGACTGCCACTACAGGACAGCCGGCACCAACGGCTTAACGTGCCTTGCGAAGCACAGAAGCGCTCGGAAAAATGCCACAAGCGGTAGTCACGGAACGGTCACCCATCCCGCAACTGACCGCCCCTATTGTTGCTTAATTCAAGTGATTGATTCCAATCACTACTCGGTTCGACTCGGTTCGGCCACGAGCGCTTCTGATGCGCTTTAATGATGTAATGAAAAACAAAAATATTTGAAGAGCCCTAAAACAAAAAATGTTATTTATTTCAAACTCTAATTTACGTTTCAAAAGAATTGCGCATTTTAAAAATGATCCTGCGCAGATTGAATGGAAATTATTTCGAAATATGACAAAAGATGGCATTTTTTGCTTGGGACCCTGGATTCACCCGATCGTCATTGAGTTGTCAATCTAGTCAGAATCTAGTCAGCTCTAGCGTAACAAGATCATCAAACCAGTTCTACTGGATTTGTCGAAACCTCTTTAAGATTGACGAAGGTATTCAAATGTAATGAAAACCCGTTTTTTTTTTAAGTTCAGTTGTCTTCCTACACTGTAGATCATCCGCGTCTTATTCTGCTATTATTATTATTATGGCTGCAGGTTTATCCTCATTCAAGTCTTACGAGAATAATACTTACGAGAATAATACTTAGAATACTTTAAGTAATACGAGATATCAGCGCCCGTGATTTTAGTTGTGACGTCATATCATGTAACATAACATTTTAACATTTACATACAAGCACATACATTGCTTCTGGCCCCACACTAGGATACCCTGTGTCGTGGGAACCAGAAACATCGACATCACAAACATGTAAACATCCAAGACCTGGGCTTTTTTCCCCCCAGCCAGGATTCAAACCCGGGACCTTTTGCATTGTAGGCAGATGCGCTACCGCTACGCCACAAAGGTGGTCGAATGTCACGTCTTTTATAAGTTTGTAATTACAGTACAGGTATTGCTGAAAGATTCGGAAGTTACATGTGTATATCCTGACAGCCGTATGCCTTTAGTAACTTCCGCCACTGCAACAGCAGCAAAGTATTGATTGCAATGTTTGAACCATGGTCAAACATTGGGTACGTATGCGGCAAAGGTTTGAAGTCGAAATATGCAAGGTACATCGAACCGAACACCTTTTACTGAAGGGAGTAACTTCGTGACAAAAATATCGGCTATTCCATACATACAATGGTAATCCCGTAGCTGGTAAGTTTAGTAAATGTTCTTCGTATTGACAAGGATAACCTTCAAAATAAACTAATCACCCCATAAAATCAGAAGTACGATAAAAGCATAATATTACAACGAGTTTTGTAATGACAAATTATTTTAATTATTACCTAGTGCAAATTTTATTTAAAACTTAATTAAAACTTCATTTACTGCTGAGATTTTAATTTTCATTTGTGATTCTTCTTCATTGATCTGGAGTACAGTCCTTCTGAAGTCAGTCTTAAATTTTATTTGATTTGTTTTTTTTTTCTAGTGTACAAATATATATCTGATAGTCTTGTTTGTAACGTGGAACACAGTAAAATAGAGAGGTATTTACTTACTGCATTTTCTTCGGCTTGCAATTCTTCAACCCTTTCAAAGTGACGTCCCGAAGGACCAATTTCAAGCCAGGTGTGCTGGCGTCCAGTACTTTGAAGAAGACGGGGTCCAAAGGTTCAATACCAAGATCAGACAGGCCATTAGCAAATAAAGGGATAGCGATAAGGGTTTGCTCTTTTATACATTTCGAGTCGTCACCTTTGCATTTCTTCACATTCAGGACTGAAATCGAAAAGCAATTAAAACATTTGCTGAAATAAAAAAAAACTCCTGAAATTTCTTTTTATTTGAATAAAAAAATAACAAACTAGGATATTTTTCATTTTATTTATAATTACTCTATTTAAGAATTACGTACTTTTATCGAATGGATGGGATTTTAAATCGTATCTCTTAAATAGCAAAGAAAACATTACCTGCGCCTGAAGCCACAGAAATTAAAACTAGCACCGACACGATAATCAATTTCATGATTATTTAAATTTAAATTATTGTTTGCATAAAATCAACCAAAACCTTTAGAGGCTAATCGATGAATACTCCGGCTGTACACAGAACAACGAATTTATAAGACCGTAACGGTCAATTAAAAATGTATAAGTTAAATATGCATCTAAAAACCTGTTCAACTGGCTGAAGCCACTTAGTTACACAGATCCTGTATAAGCTATGTATATAATAGTTTTTATTACTCTGAATAAATGCGTATCCCGTCTGATTTATGCTAATGTGTTGCTCAAAAAAGTAAAAATCTTAAGGTGCAAAAACAACCGGGCTGTTCCGGTCATCATGCTAACTAGTTTTTCTTGTGGTGACCTTAATTTCCTACCATAAACCGTAGTTACTTAACATCCAGAAATAAAGCCGTGCGGCGTATTAAGCCACATTGTGAATGTTTGTAAATTGTCTTGAACACATAGGTGTAATGATCTTACTGAATGCCAAGGTTAGTAAAGCTTGTTATTTGCTTACGGAACAAAAACCATACATACAATGAAACTTTGACTGAGATGATTGGTGAAAGGATCATAGTAAACAGCAAATATGGATATCACATTACAGCACGGGTTAGGAAGGGACTGCAAAATAATATAGATAGCAATATTGTTTGAGCGAAAGGCGAGTATTATAAGCGGGTCCTAATATGAAGTCGTGCCTCGGAAACATCAGGGAATGGACTGATGTAGACAGCGCCGAAGATCCGTTTTGCTTGGCAAGAAACAAGGAAGAAGATACGGAGATAATTTCCACTAGTGGAGAGGCACAGGAAAACAGAAATTTTAAATAGAGTCGGACGAGAATTACATTTCAGTGTACCAAAGTTATGATACTGAACAAAACATACATTTATTGAACTGTTGATGTTATTCCGTGACATGCATTAGGAAATACCTAGCCTTAAGTATGTCGAGAACTGAAAGATATGGACGGATTAGACTATTTGACTTGAAATATTAATTTCATTAAAAAATAGCAGGTAGTAACTCACATGTACACTAGGTACACAGATAGAAGTTACTCTCGAATCTCAAATGAGGCATGTCTTATAGCGAGGGACCTACAATCTTAACAATCATAGTTTTAATAAAGTTGTGTTCCAACCTAATCTACAGAAAATACAATTAATACCCTTCACGATGGTTTCGTTAAAATTATTTAAGGCCTGTGACCTACAACCTTCTCACTATAGTCGACCTAATCTACACAAAACACACTTACGATGTTTTCCCAGAAATGCTGTAAGGCTTGTATTCTTTTTTCCTTTCAATTCTGTAGACCTACAGAAAATACAACTAAAACCATTCACGGTGTCTCCCTTTAGGTGCTGTAGGGTCTGATCTGCGATTCTCTCAATTTATTGCATGAAATATTGAAAAACTATGGACCTACATACAATCCTTTCTGTTTGTTCTGTTTGGGTGACGGAACCCCTCACGGTACAAGTGTAGAAATCTTCCGTTTTTCGCCAACTAAGTCTGTTATTTTAGCATCGTTTGACAGAGTTTTTTTGTCTCATTCGTCCACTTTTAATCGATATACTGTCCATTAAAAAAAGCAGAAAAAAAAGGTTTTTATTTCTACGTATTTGTTTATCGTATTATGAATGTCTACAGTCGTATATTATCTCCATTGTGTGTATTTATAATTTTCTCGTTGCCCTCTTTCACAATTTTACTAAATTCTCAGTTGAGTGTTTATGAACACGTTTTCGAAGCGCCCCCTGCAGTACAATTCCACCGAACTGCGATCCCCAACCCGCATACCCAGCGTGGGGATTATGGGCATTACCCCCTATGGTAGCACAACGTGGCGCTCTTTAGAGGAGGGCTATGTCCAGCAGTGGACTAGTATAGCCTGACGACAACGACGACGTTTTCGAAGGTAATAATACCAATGGTAAATACACTTCTCTTCGTAATATCATAACTAATTCATTGCGAAATACAGCCAGCTGATGCGCAGCTACCTATTTGTGCCACTTGCCCTGGAAACTACTGGAGTTTGGGGTGCCCAGGGAAAAGCTTTTATTAAGGAGGTAGGGCGTCGTCTTAGGAACCGTGGCTTTGACTACCGCTCAGGGGCATTTTTGATGCAAAGGATATCCCTTGCTGTGCAGCGCGGTAATGCTGCCAGTGTCATGGGCACCTTTGGGTCGGAAATGTCTCGGGGCGGTTTATTTGATTGACATTATTATTATTATTATTATTTTGTATAATTTTTGTATTATTTTTCTCGGACTTTGTGGACGAAATTTTTGTAAATGAATTTTTAATTATTGTCTATGTTACTTTGTATCTTAATAAAGAAAATATACTATTCATTGCATTATTCACAAAATTACTTGTGCCAGTAGCAATATGAGAAAAAAAAAGGTGCGTTATGTATTATATTTAGCTCCTCAGTAGGAGAATACCTCTTAAAAGTGTTGTTCTTAATTAAAAAATCCCGCACCTGACACTGGTTGGTAGACCAGTCATCAACTCATCATAGTGCCGACATTAGAACTTAAAAAACAAAGCTAAATAAAAACTGGTCGTACCAAATCTAAATCATGTTTAGCGTTTCTAGAAGCTTCCGTTACAAAATCTGTCTCAATGACATCACGGCAAATACGCAGTTGGTTTAGGCTATGATTTGAAGATTAAAAATACAAGATATAGTATGGAATCAGGCGTTACTTTGCCGAAATCCATAAAAGCATGTGAAAAATACTTTGCTAAATTCTAATAATAAGCAATTCTAAATAATAGCATTAAAATGTGAAAATTACTTTGCTAAATTCCGCCAAAAATCGCACAAACACGATTTTTTTCAAGCAGAAGCAAGACACGAACACACCACCACCGACACCAAGACTTGTGTGAAAAAATACGCGACGCGTTTCACCTCCAACACGAGGCATCCTCAGGCTCACAAGTGCAACTTGCACTTGTGAGCCTGAGGATGCCTCTGAGCATTAACTAACCGCATGGTGCTTGTGGAATTTTTGGCGGAATTTAGCAAAGTAGTTTTAATAATGCTAATACAAGATATACTCAGAGTTGACAACACTTTTTACTACGGACTATATGGTCGGAGTTTCATTACTTTCATCTGCTATTGCAAGGAATAAAATTCCGGGCAGTACACAATTTTTTTGAGGAACATATTTTTGTAATTAAGATCTTTAAACTCTATTCAGTATTGTTATGGCCAACTTTACAACTAAAATTTAACGGGAGATTTGACTCTGTCGGCTGTACTACACGATTTAAAATAGAGCTTAAAAGTAGGTCATCGCTTTTCTGATTCTGATCCCAAAATCTGGAGCTATGCTGTGGAAACCGTAAATAATTGATAAAAGGACAATAAATGCAAATTAAATTCAACCACGTTTATTATTAACTACTACGCATAAATAACATAAATACTACAAGTTTTGTTAAAAATCCACTTTAAAAACGTCTACCCAATAATATCACTTAATATCACTCAAGAACCACTTTTATCACAAAAACTTTGTATAAACCATATATTTAAACACAAGCCATTCGATGATGGCTTAGCTTAAATGATAAATTTATCGCATAATAGCCAGTCCTAAACATTATCTAAAAAATGCTATGTTTCGTTGTTATTTTCCACACACCATAGTATTGTCTATGAGTATGGACGAGCTAAATGGTTTCTTTCCAGAATTACCAATGCTCCTCACTGGTGTCGAAATCTGTTCTAATCATACACTGTCAAAGTTTCTGCGTTAAAAAGGTGACTGCAGCTGGGAGTATTAGTTAGTTTAAGGTTAAATCTTCAACCGGTACTTTGTGGAAGAAGTTGTTGATTGTGTTGACAATCTCCTTCGCGACGTCCTTGATGATCGGAGGGCCAACTTCGTTGACGATGTCATTGCCGTTCGAAGCTACCAGATCACGAGCGGCTCGACCTAGTAATAATTAGTAATGATTACTAACAATGTACGCTCAAAAGAGCGGTAGTAGCGCATCTAGAGCAGCTCGATCTAGTAATAATTAGTAACGATTACTAACAATATACGCTCACAAGAGTAGCTCTAGAGCGGCTCGACCTAGTGATAGTTAGTAATGATTACTAGCAGCATACTCTCAAAAGAGTGGTTGGTAGCTAGAGAACGCTCATTTAGCATTTGGTAGGTCCTGAGGCGCTACTACGTAACTGTGTGGACCGATTTAACATATTATAAACTGTCAAATAAGTTTATATTCTGACACGCGGACGTGTCAAAATGGATATCACAATTCAGTAGAGAGTGACGGAATATTATTTTATTAGGTATATTTCTAAACAATAAAGCAGATTTTAATAAAAATTGGGAACAAACATACATACGCTGACATCTTTATGGTTTGAAAGTCGTGGTAATGTAATTAGTTACTAAAATAGTTTTAATTTCGAATTTAAATTCGAACAAATAGTTACTACCACCTCACCGACTAACAGAATAATATCCGCGGACCCACTGACTGCATACACGCACCACTCTGGCTGGTTAATAAATAATAGATTCGAGTAGGTGTCAAGATATTTTTGGAATTCAATTGTGCACGTTCTTTACGCGATGGCTTTCAAACCACCAAAATTCTTGAGCTTTCGTCCTGTTAGTATTCTGTACAATTAAGATGATAAGTTATACACTTATCATCTTAATTGTACAGACCCGTGCCCCAGCAGTGGGACCATACAAGGGTTGATAACATGTCCCCACTGCTGTGGCATGGGTCCATAGTCCACCAATGGGGCCAAGTCCGGGTTGGTGGATTGTAAGACAGTGGCGGGCCTTACTGTCAGAAGTGATCAAGCAGCCCATAAGGCCTCTATCATGGCTTAACGACTGTCATTACATGACAGCCGGCACCAACGGCTTAATGTGCCTTGCGAAGCACGGAAGAACTCGGAAAAATGCCACTAGCGGGACGGTCACCCATCCTGCACCTGACCGCGCCTGTTGTTGCTTAACTCAAGTGATTGAATCCAATCACTCGGTTCGACTAGGCCACGAGCGCTTCACGACCGCACCATATTTCCTTATAATAAAGAAAAACATACCAAAAAGCTCGTTGCCAGGGAACAAGTTCTCAAAGGTGACGTCGGCCTTGTCCTTTAACTCGTAGCTATGCTTCCAGCTCTTAACGTCCCAGTGCTTCTTGCCGTCTGGTCCCGTCTTCTCACCCATTTCTAGGTCAGCGCCAATCAGCATCTTCCCTGAAAGTCAAAATATGCCTTAGTTAGTCTACAGAATTTTAAAAACCTATTTAGAGGCTAAAAATTCCACCCATGCCGGGATTCGAACCTGCGACCTCTGGCTATCCGTGCCAGTGCTCTTTCCAACTAAGCTAATGGGCGACTCACCGGCATCAGTGAAATTTCGAACCTCTTTACACTATTCTCTGTATTACGTACAGGCAGCGACATCTGGCTGAAGTAAATTGCATCACTTGCAGCCCCGAGTACCTACTTTTCTGTTAGGTTTTTACATCGGAATGATATCGCTGTACCCACATGATTATACTATTTTTAAATAGGTTTTTAAAATTGTCCTTAGCACGTGTTAGTGCATTAAAAATAAAAATAGTATAGTCTACACAATCCGCAGTTATTTTCTACCGCACAAGTAGTGGCCTTGGTAAAATAGGGGTTTAGAAGTTTTCATATCATCAAGCTTTTCGGTGTTTTTATTGGGTATAATCATTGATGTAAAGTAGCACATTTAATTTTTAAATAAGTAAATTTTTCCCTTCTGCAAACTTTCCGATTTAAGGTTGCCTGGAAGAAATTGCTATCAGCAATAAGGCCGCCAATTTTACCTCCTCTTATGTAACTATTGTCTCTGTAGTAATTATTTTCTGGTGTGTACAACAAAGGATATTCTTATCTTATCTTATTTTCCACATTAATCTCTGTCGCTTTCTCTATTAAGTCGCTTTGGGGCGCTAACTAGCGCCACCAATGGAATAAAGATCATGGTTTGTTTTATAATACGGTTTTTATATCATAAATCTTAATCTTAATAAATATGACAGCCTCGGTGGCGCAGCGGTTTGGCACGCTGACTGTAAAACCGAAGGTCTCGGGTTCGATCCCCGGCCATGTCAAACTAGGAAACGAACTTTTCTAGTTTGTCTCGGGTCTTGGATGTTATCTATGTATTTATTGTATTAAATCTATCGTCGAGTTAGCACCTATAACACAAGTCATTTAGTTGTACTTAGTATAGGGCTAACGACATCTGTGTAATATGTCCATGAATATTTATTTATATTTTTATTTATTTTATTTTAACCACTATGACAACTATTTTTAGAACCTACAGTCTAGGATCAACAACAATCTATTTCCGCAATAACGTTTTTAGCGGAAATTGATTAAATTCCTAGAATGTTTCTACTACATTCTAGGCTGTTTGTTCCCCAAATAGTTATCATTCATATTAAGATTTTTGATGTTTACTTTTCGAAAAAAAAAACGTATAAGACGTTTTTATGATTTTTATTCCATTCCCAAAGCGCCTTAAGGGATCTGAATACTGAATCATAGACAAAGAAGTTAGCCTGGTATAAAAAATCTAGAGTCGTCAAATAATATCAGAGAATCGCATTTCGTTGTCAGGCTATACTAGTCCACTGCTGAACATAGCCATCCCCTAAAGAGCGCCACGTTGTGCTATAATAGGGGGTAATGCCCATAATACCACGCTGGGCATGCGGGTTGGGGATTGCAGTTCGGTGGAATTGTACTGCAAGGGGCGCTGCTGCCCACCCCCCGGTTTGTGTCCCTTAGTCGCCTTTTACGACACCCGCGAGAAGAATAGGTTGGTGCTATTCTCTAGACCGACACCACACAGCAGATCGCATTTAGCATGGGTCATATTGGGTATGGGTATGGGTATGGGTGTGAAGGCACAAGTCATGCCTTTTGTGGCGTTAAAATGTCAGAATTTTACTTCTCCACACTATTCTCTAGCTCTCAACTCTTGACAATTCAGTAAAAACGTCATGAAGTCGTCAAGCCATCATCACATTGGTCGGCCACGAATGAGATATTCGTCACGTAAAACTCAGTAAGGCGCTTTAAACTCACTGCTCTGGGCTCATGCACTATCGTCGTTGATATTGCAAAATGTCATAGGATTGTGGCGAGCACATGTCAACTCTGCGCGCGCACTACAAACTCCAATATTCCTGCATCGCGCAATCAAAGTGTTTCAATGACATACCATAAATATAACGTCCGACTAACAATAGTTGGACCGGCCGTCCCCAGGCATACGATCTGCCTGGCGGGAAATTTCCCTTTATAGTGGAAGAGCACGATCACCCGCTCTTCCCTATAGTTGTGACCCCTGACAGAACATTGTCAACCTTCCTTCGCTCTCGCAGCACCCCACATACATTAGTCTCAAAGCAAGGCCAGCAATCTTCCTTCTCACCTTATCAGTTCCACTACAGTCAACGCACCGACTACTGGGACTGATGGTGATCTTCATCCAATCCCTTCGGCACGGCAGCCACACAGCAACAGAACACGTTGCCAGTGGTACTCGTACAACAGCCTTCACCGGTTCCTACCACATGCGCGGGCTCCATGGTACTGTCACCGGTGAAGTGACTGTTAGCCGCCGAACACCCTCAACCGCTAGTCGACTCACTGACTCAGCGTCACCTGGCACTTGCAGGCTTCAGAGCACAGACTTCGATTCCTATCAGACCTAGCTATGCGTAGCTACGGTCTTGAAGGGGAGTGATGTAGCGAGCACATGTCAACTCTGCGCGCGCACTACAAACTCCAATATTCCTGCATCGCGCAATCAAAGTGTTTCAATGACATACCATAAATATAACGTCCGACTCTTTCCTATAGGATTATATCAAAACAACATAATTTTTGTTTTTTTAATCTATATTGAAGGGAAACTCAATTCTCAGAGTAATTTTACCATATTTTAACATCAGCCCGATTAGGTAAGGAATATGATGTGTCGCTATCTTTCTAATTTTGAATTTTTCGTACAAATTTTATAAAAAAACGAAGACTTTTTTTTGACATTTGACGTTTTGCTATATGCACGACGTATAAGATACAATAATGTCGATGAAAATTCTGTGACTTAGTTGTGGTTTGAAACTCAAACGTAAAAGCATTAAAATATGAACATTACTTTGCAAAATTTCGCCAAAAATTCCACAAGCATCATGTGGTTAGTTAATGTTACAGTGCTACACAAGAAATAAGTCCCGCGGATATACCTGCGCAGATGACCAAATTTTGGATGTGCGGCAAGTTGATCGACCAATCAGATAGTTTCATTTTATGGCAGGCCGCGCGCCTTTGTCGCTATTGGTTGATTCAACGTCATCGATGCAGGTGACTATTAGTTTGGCAATATTAGCGTGAGCGAAATAGGTAGCGCTACTGCGGCAATCAATTCTGCACCTTAACCGTATCGGTTAAAGATCATGTTGAATGTACTTATAGCTTCGGGTACTTTCGTTACACTTCTTCCTAGTCTGCGCGAACGTAGATTCCCGAAGCGACTTGTTTGATGTGTAGTACTGTACCACATGATGCTTGTGTGATTTTTGGCGATATTAAGCAAAGTAATTTTCACATTTTCGTGCTATTATAGATTTCCGCAAAGTAACGGATGATTTCATACAATATCTCAAAGGTAAAGGTAGGTACTGGAAACTTACTTAGCTTGATGTGAATCTTTCCCTTGCCTTCAATAGGGAGGATCAGCAGTCTTCCCTTCATTTCGTATTGTCCATCACCCTCGATGTCACAGATCAGCCTTATCATGATTTTTCCTGTCGCTTCGTCGCGTCTGTAAAATAAGAAACCTGTGTTTTTAAACAAGACCAGAGACTCCAGGGCTCGCTCTAAGCTCGGGCACAGGATAAGTCTTGCCATTAAACGAGGTAAAGTAGCCAGCATACTGGGGACCCTCCTCAGAGGTGGCGATGATCTGGGCGCAATAATTGGCTTTTAGATAGTGTTTTAAATTAATTAATTTGTTTTGTTAATATTTAGAATTAATTTATAATTAGTAATACATATTGAGGTTTATCTTATTCACTAATTTTAATATCAAGGAATAGTATATTTCATTACAAGTGCGGAAAGGCTGTCATTGCAAAGAGTTCCGACAAATGTCTACCCGAGCGAGCTGAGGCGCAGCCGAAGGCGCGGGTTGACAGTCGGAACAAGTTGCAATGACGGTTCCGCACGTGTACTGAACGACTATTTTATTACAGTTGCGAAAAAGTTTAGCAATTTATTAAAGAAAAATTATTTGGAAAATGGCGCCAACCGTAGAAGAATATAAGCAGAGATTTTTTTTCTTCACCCATTCTGGTAGGCAAAGGGAACTATGCGCATACAGCCAAGTCTTCAGTAGGTTTTTTTTTGAGATGAAATGAAATGAAACCTAACCTAACTTATTCAATCAAATCATTAAATCTGATATTAAACCAAATTAGTAGCTTATTTTTAGAAATATACGTATTTGCATGTATCATAAAAACTTCTATGATTTTTTTTAGTAACAACTTAATGGTTGGTTTTTCTTTTTTAATAGATTATTTTGACAGTTGGGAAAGAGAACGCACGAGTTCGGGAAAGGTAAAAAAAAGGCACGAGTATGTAAAAGCCCACATCCCGAACGCTATACGTCCCTGCAATACGCCACTTTTTGAGCAACTGTACTAATTAGTACAATAGTACATTACACAACTAGGGTGGTAATACAAAGAAAGGCCGAGATTGCAGAAGTTTGCGGCCCGAGCTGCAAGCGAGGGACGTAAATATGCGATCGAGAGCTTTCTTTATTACCTCCCGTGTTGTGTACATCTTTTTATGTCTACACTTGGTCAGAAAGCGGCTTTTTCCGTACGCGCAGCGTGCAGAAGAAGCCACTTTATTGCCAGGAGTGGCATAAACTCCTTTTCGTTTGTAATACCAGTAATTTAGTCTGTATGAAATAAATTAAAAAAGCTTTTATTCAAAGTAGCACAGAAACCTGTGTTACGATTCCGTCAGATTCCTGTGACAAAGTGTTCACACAATTTTAATTATTCTTTTGGTAGTAAAATAATCTTAGAAGGTTCGGCAACCCACAGTCCAAAACAAGCCAAGTTTACATCCTTGGTTGTACTTGGGCCTCATTGTAGGTAGCAAGCGCTGAGGTGTGTTAACACTTTAGACACTAGGGTTTCCTTGCGATGTTTTCCTTCACAGTTAGTGAATGGTATTGCTACTACATGTTCATTATATGTTATCTGTACTAAGCATTTTTTTTCATCACATCTATTTGAAAATGACCTGGTTCGCCTTTGACTGCACCCAAAGGTATATATAAAAAACATTGAAAACTCATTACAAGGCAGTAATGAGTTTTGAATTCTCTTTAAGAAAATTCTCATTTCTCTTTCAATTCTATTGAATCAATATTTTCACTTCTCATGCTCTGAAATTGTTAATTTGTGCAGGATATGGATTGCACAAAAATCCATTTTGTGCAAATGTAAGTGCATTAACGTACCTACTCATAAGAATAGCATCCTCATAAATACAGCCAAACACAATAAAAAGTTCATAGATGGAATTTGTTATTTTATAATATTTACTTTAATTTATTTGCCTTATGCGGAAGTTGGTTATTTAATTAATTTAAGAAAACAATTTCCTTCAGTATTCAAAACTGTCCTAATTTTACTTTGAATACCTACAATGTAAAATAAAAAATATAATAACCTATACATACAATATTAATGGCATAAGTTTAACTGAAGTTGATACTATTCGAGACCTAGGCATTTTACTAGACAAAAAACTTACCTTTATTCCACACATAGAGGCGACGGTGAACAAGGCGTCTAGAATGCTGGGTTTTGTGTTACGCAATATTAAAGCTTTTCGTAACAAAAAAACAAAAGTTCTACTGTACAACTCCTTAGTCCGTAGTATTCTAGAATACGGTTCAACAGTCTGGCGACCACATTACGCGACACACATTCTGCGAATCGAAAGAATCCAGAAAAGGTTTCTGTGGCACATGGCATTCGCTACAGGTGAGGCAAAAAAGGTGCGTAGCTACAAGGATAGGCTTGTTAGATTTAATATGCTGAGCCTGGATAGACGAAGAGATTTCCTGGATTTAATGTTCGTGTACAAAGTTTTGAGAGACTCTATCGACTGCCCGCAATTACTTAGTCAATTTAAGCTCAGGGTCCCCACTTCATATCCCCGTAAAATCATCCCAAATCCTCTTTCAGTCCCTTACAGAAAAACAGTGTTAGGCCAGAACTCTCCAATTCCACGTATGTGTCGCCTTTATAATAAATTTAGTGCCGTCCTGGATGTGCACTTTGATGTTGCACATCAGTATCGAAAAAATGTATTTAATAGTTTTCTGTCAAGCACATAAGCAACATTATTGTCATTAGACTGTAGTAACTTATAATTAAGATCTAGCTGTACGTACTTTTGTTATGCATGCTGTGTTTATCTATAATTAGTTATACATCTAGTTCAACATAACTTCATAAAAATTGTTAGCACGTAAGGATGTATATACTGTTGATAAACCTAATTGAATAAATAAATAAATAAATGTACTATTACAGCGCTGAAGAAAAAAAAATCTCAAAAGACGTTTCCGTTTAAAACAACTTACGAAATTTTCTTCGGTTTGCAGTCCTTCAGACCCTTAAAAGTCATGTCTTCGAGAATAAACTTGAGAGTCGGAGAGCTGGCGTCTAGTTTCTTGAATGTAATAGGGTCGAGGGCCTTTATGCTCAGTTCTGGGATGCCTACCGCAATAGTGGGTATGGCTCCTGCCGTCGCCTCTTTAGCGCATTTCGCGTCGCTAAGGTCGCATTTTTTAATGAAAGATACTGAAATTAATACACACGCTAGAATTATAGGACTTACGAATAGAATAAATAATAAAAGTCAATTTAATAGAAGGAGTCTTTTGTATTCAAGCTTGAAACTTTCTAAAACTGAGTAAATTTAAAAAGCAGGAGCAAATGGGCATTTAAGGGAATTTAGAAAATTGTTTCCGCAGTAAAATGTTTTGAACATTATAATAGTTATTTATTTGTTATATTTAATATTTTATGATTATGTTTTTGTCCATGAACTGCAGGTTTTCTGCAGGAGATCGGCTTTCAAAGCACGTGAGACTACGGAAAGTGTCAATGCCGGAAAAGTCAAACTCTTTTGCAGTTTGACTTTCAACTTTTAATTCTGCAAGTGACGCAAATTACTTCAGCCAGATGTTGCTGTCTGTACGTAATACAGAGACTATTATAAAGAGGTTCGAAATTTCTGTGATGCCGGTGAGTCGCCCATTAGCTCAGCTCGGAGAACTCTGATACGGTTAGCCAGAGGTTGCGGTTTCGAGTCCCGGCATGGGTGGAATTTTTAGCCTCTCAATAGGTTTTTGAAACTTTTTAGTCTTTCTATCTTTCATTATCTTCTTCAATATCTTTTGCTGCGAAAATCGAATTCACTGTAACGTTTTACGTCTGCGGGATACAAACTCAATAGGTTGTTGAACATACCTGGATTACTCACGACCGATGATACGATGGCTAAGCTGACCAGTAAAACTCTTAGACACATTATGACGTAATACGAGCCGGCCAATACAACCGATTACCACTGATTCCTTCCGGAGAATAATTCTGATCGAGCTGAACCTAGCGTTTTATATATCCACCAAGGTCAATACACAACCAGTAGAACAGGATAATTTCAAGAGTCTTATTTTAGATTTTTTGTTGTTTATTTATGGATATTAGGATTCCAAAGTAAATTGTGGAAAAAAAATATCGTTCAACACTAATAGAACACCTTGGTCTGGCGTAAGGATCTATGAAGTGCATGCTTGATTAGGTATGTTTCCGTAAGCTATATTCTATTTCTATTCGTAGTACATATTTGAAGTATACAAATCTATTTTGAGTTGATCACGGAAGGAAATATTTGCATCCAAAAGTGAAGTATTGTATCCAATGGTTAGCTTTAAAGGTTTTAGGTGGCCAAAAAGTGAGATATGGCCAAGTTAAATTCCTGTATTTTGGTCATTATTGTTCTAGTTAGAGTAGAATGTCCTTAAAATATTGCCTAATTTAGCGTAACCACCGCTCGCTGGACAGACAATCCGCATAAATAGATTGCAGATAATGAGGATGGATGAGGACTGAAACAAGTGGTGTGATTTAGGGGAGTCCTTTGTCTCATGATTCATGATTGGCCTTTTTGCATCTACGTAATGAGATTATTTATACAGCGTCCAGTGGTATCCTTACTCACACTAGATGGTTGAAGGGACAACTCCGACGCTGTAGCGCCTGGGACATGGTTTTTATAGATGGTGTGGGCTTGCCCAGCACCTATACCATCCTGACATCTAAGTCGGCCTAGCCCACAGGAAAGACTAGTGCGGAGCCAACCAAGCCGCGGGTTTCCTCGCGATGTTTTCCTTCACCGTTAGCGTGTGGTATTGCGACTACAAATTCGCAAATGTACTTAACTTTGAAATTTAACCGTCATTGGTACCCGCCCGCACTCGGGTCGAACCTGGGGCTCTCGCTTGCCAGTCCATGGTTCTATCCACTGAACTACCACCGCTTGGTGGAGCTCAGGGGAGTACTTTGTCTAGCAGTATCCAAATCCGAGTTGATGGGTTGTATTTAACCTACGTTAAACGATACTTATACTGAACCCTTTAGGTTCACAAAAATGGTGTATTGAACAATATAAGGCACTTTTACACGCGTTTAATTAGTTACTATAAGGGCGACTTTCCCTTAACAATGTCAGCTTGATAGCAATTAGCTCTTCCAAAAATAAACGGCAAAATAAAGCAATAATTTATCTCGTGAATCATATATTGAAGCAACAACAATTTACTATTTTCTTGGAAATTGGTAGCCAAACATCCTGCTGTTGACGATCCAATTCTCTCTGCCATACGTAATAAGTAAAACTTTATATTACGAGAATCCAGATCAAATATTCATTGATAAACAAGAAATTAAACAAAAGAATAATTTCGTTGCATGTCAAGAAGTTATGATGCATTTCTATAAATGCATCATAACTTGTTTATTTAGTTAGAACAGGCGTGACGGCAGTATCAAATAATCAGATTTAACGATATTAGAGGAAAGTACGTTATTAAAAGAAGTTAAAATACTAATTTAGTTTTGTAATAAAAAAAGATATACCTATCAATATTTAAAAAAAACTTAGCGACTACAAATTCGCAAATGTACTTAACTTTGAAATTAAACCGTCATTGGTACCCGCCCGCACTCGGGTCGAACCTGGGGCTCTCGCTTGCCAGTCCATGGTTCTATCCACTGAACTACCACCGCTTGGTGGAGCTCAGGGGAGTACTTTGTCTAGCAATATCCAAATCCGAGTTGATGGGTTGTATTTAACCTACGTTAAACGATACTTATACTGAACCCTTTAGGTTCACAAAAATGGTGTATTGAACAATATAAGGCACTTTTACACGCGTTTAATTAGTTACTATAAGGGCGACTTTCCCTTAACAATGTCAGCTTGATAGCAATTAGCTCTTCCAAAAATAAACGGCAAAATAAAGCAATAATTTATCTCGTGAATCATATATTGAAGCAACAACAATTTACTATTTTCTTGGAAATTGGTAGCCAAACATCCTGCTGTTGACGATCCAATTCTCTCTGCCATACGTAATAAGTAAAACTTTATATTACGAGAATCCAGATCAAATATTCATTGATAAACAAGAAATTAAACAAAAGAATAATTTCGTTGCATGTCAAGAAGTTATGATGCATTTCTATAAATGCATCATAACTTGTTTATTTAGTTAGAACAGGCGTGACGGCAGTATCAAATAATCAGATTTAACGATATTAGAGGAAAGTACGTTATTAAAAGAAGTTAAAATACTAATTTAGTTTTGTAATAAAAAAGAGATACCTATCAATATTAAAAAAAAACTGCTTTCAGTAATTTTGATTGAACTGCGTGACGTCACGCTTAGGTAAACATTGATAAACTTCAACTGTGCTTTGTTGTGACTACTAGTGATTACTATGTTTGTTTACCTGGTCGTGACGTCAGATTCGACGCCATGACACTGCGAGCTGTTTTCTTACAGAATTAAAATAATTTTGGAAAAATGGCTTCATCCTTCGTTAAACTTCGGTGTATTACTGAAATATAGGTTTTTTGTGAATAATGTATATCCACGTTATACAAGAGGATTTAAAAGTCTTTCGGCTTGCCTATTACTAGCTGGTTATATTCTTTTTATTGCATTAACCCGTGCTAAGAACCATTTTAAAAACCTATTAAGAGGCTAAAAATTCCACCCATGCGAACCCGCGACCTCTGGCTAACCGTGGCAGCGCTCTTACAACTGAGCTAAAGGTCAACTACCGGCATCAGTGAAATGTCTATTACTAGAAATTTTTATTACTAGCTGACCCCGCACACGGTTTTTTTGCCATATTGTTAGTCTACGATCGATTCTCAGATGTACCAAGTAAAGTCGTTTCGGAGGAGTTCGGTAACAAACACTGTGACACGAGATTTTTACATTAGACTGTGACTTGGCAAATGTTGTTTTGCCATATTAATTAGCCTACGACCTATTCTTAGACCTACTAGTGATACAAAAAAAAACATAAAAATTGGCGAAGCCGTTTCGAAGGAGTTCGATAACAAAAACTGTGAATCGAGATATTTATATTAGATAATAATAGCTCTTGCCCGGCAACACTTCCTCGACAAGCGTTACCCTAAACTTCCTTATGTGAAGAGTCTTTCCGATGTATGTCCTCTCCCTATTCATTTTTGGAGTCGTTTCATGTATGACCATCGCGAGTCATTAAGAACTACTACGTTTTTACAGATTCACAGTAACGCTTCAAAAACCTAACTGATATCAACCCTTGTATGGCCGCACTGCTGGGGCACGGGTCTCGTGGAGTAAGGCCCTTGGAGTAAGGCCCTACCTTCCTTACTCCACCACGGGGGCTAAGTCCGGATTGGTGGAAGCTTGCAAGACTAGTTGGTCTTACTAGCTGGTCTTACTGTCCGAATTTTTCAAGCCACCCTAAGGCCTCTGACTTGGCTTAACGGCTGCCATCTATCGACGGCAGCCGGCACCAATTTGTTGCTTAACCTTCGTGATCGTTTAAGTGCACTCTGGCAGCCTTGGCTAGGTACGAGCGATTCGCTGTATCTTATTAAATTTTATTTCTCTTTTGTATTTTTCGTGTGTATTACCTAAAATATACGTAGCTAGTACTCATAACAGCTTTTTTTCAATCTTCAGTTAAGATGACTTTGCCAGAGGTCGGATCCAGATTGATCTATTGACTATAGCTAAAGTGGTCGATGTAGTTAATTATATCAATACTAGACCGACAAATATTGCATAATATTGACTTAATGAATTACTGACAAAAAGTCCGCTGCAAAATTTGTATGTAACCTTTGCATTGATGATTTATAACAGCGTCAAGTCCTTTACTCACGCTAGTTGGGTAATGGGACCACTATGACGTGCAGTGCCTTGTTAGATGGCTATCTTATGTAGGTTTTTTGGTCTTATGAACCTTAGTACCTTTTTTGACTATACTGCTTAGCATCTAATAAAATAAAACAACTGTGAAACCAATATGATAAATTATTCAGTTCCTGTCTGAGGTGTTCAAATATCTCAGAAATTTAAATTAATTAAGCCCATACTCACTCTCGAGTAAGAGAAGACCTGTGCCCTGTAGTGGGAGTTTAAAGGGCCATCAAAAACAATCCCAGGGTGAATAAATACTCATATTTTAATTCAAAATTAACACATTTAGTTTATTTAGGACGGCCTCGGTGGCGCAGCGGTTTGGCACGCTGACTGTAAAACCGAAGGTCTCGGGTTCGATCCCCGGCCGGGTCAAACTAGGAAACGAACTGTTCTATATAATGTTCTATATATAAGAGAAAGAATTAAACAAAACATGTCACATACCAATGTTCTTATCTGCTTACCAACATACAACTTCGGGAGAAATAAAAATTTGTTTAACTCCAGAGTAGAGGGCTTCAACCAACTTTTGTACCTAGATATTATGACAACGGAGCATGCTTACTTCATTGATAGTAATCAAAACCTGTCATATGGTTATGACATGTTTCCTAAGCACTGGAAGAATGAACAATCGTGGAATGAAAGAAATTTTTGATGACATAAAAAAGACAATTATAGAAATAAAACAAGAAAATAAAATAAGCGACATAAATGCGAAAATTAATCATGACAGTCAGTTTTTTCGTTGATCATGTGTACATAATGCACCAAAATATAGCTGGTTTGATTAACAAAGTCAACGAACTTGAGGTATGCCTGGAAGAACTGATAATGCAAAATAAAAATGTAGATGTAATTCGCATTACAGAACATTTCATTAAAGCAGGAAATGAATTACTACTAGTAATATCAAATTATCAGGTGGCTGCTTGTTTCAGTAGGAACACTAACAGAGGGGGGGTATGCATACTAGTCAAAAATGGTGATCAATGGAAAGAATTACAGCAACTTAGTGCACTTTCTATAGCGGGGTTGATTGAAGTATGCGGTATAGAATTAGTGAACTGCAATTTAATCATCATTTGTCTGTATAGAGTGCCAAACAGGAGCAATATTAGGGATTTTTTTGAGAAATTTGAACTTTTGTTAAAGAATTCTTGTAAAAACAACCAACGCATAGTTATCGCAGGAGATTTTAATATAGATACACTAAAAAGTAATAATATTTGTCTAGAATTTGAATGCTTGGTAAGGAATTATAATTTAAAACTCGAAATAAAGCAACCCACCAGGCTATGTAGCCAATCATGCATTGATAATTTTATTCATAATAGCCGTAAAGGTCAAACATCTGAAGTAATAGACTTCGCACTTTCGGATCATACATTGCAATTATTAAAATTGCCCGTTAAGGCATTTTTTATTTTGAGCAGCTGGCGGATGCTTAGGAGAGATTACTGTGATGACAATATGGCCAAATTCAAACAATGCATAAAAAACATTTCCTTTCACGAGGTATACATTGCCAATGGACCCAACCAAGCATATAATAAGTTTGTATCAGAATTTACTCTTTTCTATAACTTATGCTTCCCATATAAACTCTTGACAATAACATCAACAAAAAAAAAAGGCTAAATGGATGTCAAAAGGAATTAAAATATCGTGCAAAAAGAAAAGAGAACTTTTGTGGAAGTACAGATGTAATCCAACTGAGATTAATAAAGCCGTATATAAAAAATACTCACTGCTCCTAAAAAAAACCATTAGAAAGACCAAACATAGGCTCAACAGTGTCAAAATACAAACGGCGGAAAGCAAATCAAAAGTAACTTGGGAAATAATAAATTCCTCGCGACAAAGTCTTCCACGAGAAACTATAGTTAAAATTAAATTAAACAATTCTTATGTGCGACGACCGAAAGAAATAGCAAAAGCTTTTAACAACTTCTTTGTTGACAAAATCAAACCAACTACTAAAAGAGATAGAAATGCTTACAGACAAAATATGAAATCCGTCTGCCACTCTATGTTCATGGCACCTTGTGTACCGGATGACATGGTTAAGATAATAAAATCAAAACAGCAACAGCGTAGGCTACGACGGAATATGCACAAAAGTTTTAAAATCCGTCGCTGTTTATATAAGTGAACATTTATGTTATATACTGAACGAATGTATAGAGAAAGGCACATATCCAGAGGCACTAAAAACCAGTGTAATTAAACCATTATATAAAAAGAAAGATAGGGAGCTGATGGAAAATTATAGACCGGTGGCACTCATACCCATTATTTCAAAAATATTTGAAAAATATATTGCCTCTCAATTATACAATTTTATTGATAAAAATAATATTTTAGTCTCAGAACAAAAAGGATTCCGAAAGAATAAAAATATGAACATGGCTATTTTTGATTTTATAAAACCAGTTATTACAAACGTGGACAAGAGAACACCGGTTTGCTCTATATATTGTGATATGACGCAAGCATTTGATTACGTGGACCACAATATACTTTTGTCAAAATTGGAAATGTATGGTATACGAGGCAATGTTCTCAAATTATTAAAAACATATTTGATAAACAGAGAAAAAGTTACCACAATAACTAAAATTTATTTAAAAACTAAATATGAATACACTTATCAGTCAGAGACAAGAGCGACTAACTACGGCGTACCACAGGGAAGTGTGCTAGGGCCTCTCTTGTTTATATTGTATATTAACGACCTGCCGAAAGCAACCTCTCAACAAATATCACTCTTTGCCGACGATAGTACACTTACTGTTAGTTGCCAAAATCCTAATGAATATGAAAAAAACATAAATGAAGCCATCACCGAAGTTGTCACTTGGTTAAAAGATAACAACTTAAAAATTAACATTGATAAAACTAAAATTACACATTTTTCTCAGCGGCAAAACAACATATTTATCAATGCTAAATATGGAAATAAACCTTTATCTATAGTTTCAGAAAATAAATATTTAGGCTTAATTATAGATAGTAGACTTAATTGAAATAGTCAAATTCAGGAGGTATGCAAAAGATTAAGTACTTCTGCCTACGCCTTACATAAACTCGCCTCCATAGTAGAAACCAAATCACTTTTGATAGCGTATCATGGCCTGGTTGCATGCCATTTGAGATATGGTGTTATCTTTTGGGGGAATGGTACTGACAGAGAACTTGTATTTAAAGCGCAAAAAAAATGCATCAGACGTATGGTTTTCTTGGCAAATGACATTAGCTGTAAACCTTACTTTAAAAGGTATAAAATCTTGACGTTTCCTTCAATGTATATTTTAGAGTTAGCCCTTTTTGTAAAAAACAATCCTGAATTATTTGAAAGACCAGAGTTAAGAAATAGACGAGATAATGATAAGGTAAAATTACCACGATCGAATACAGCACTCATGCACAAAAGTGTCATATACATGGCACCTTTAGTTTATAACAAATTGCCAAAGACAATTAGAAATTTGAATTGCTGTTTATTCAAAAAAAAACTAACGGAATATCTTATTGACAAATGTATTTATAAACTCAATGAATTATGTAATTGACTTTTAATGAATTTAATTTTTTGTAATAAGTATATTGTATTAATTAGTTTCTTGACATGATATTTTAAATAATTACTTCAAGATTGACATAATGTAATATAGAATTGTACTATAGAATTGACATTGCATGATAACTTGACATTATATTTTTTTATAATTTGTATGCTGTAAGGCAAAATATGGAGCACAATCTTCTGCTGTACATTACATCTGTTTTATATACTTACCCATATTTAACAAATAAATTATTTTGAATTTTGAATTTTGTCTCGGGTCTTGGATGTTATCTATACATTTATTGTATTAAATCTATCATCGAGTTAGCACCTATAATACAACTCATTTAGTTGTACTTAGTATAGGGCTAACGAGATCTGTGTAATATGTCCATGAATATTTAAAAAAAAAATTAAATTTAAAAATTTCGAGGTTTGGAAGCATTCTCCTTAAAATAAAAAGATCCTTCCCAAAATAAATTATTCTGTATAGAATCAGGCGGAAATCCATAATAACATTAAAAAGTTAAACATACTTTGCATTAACTAACCGCATGGTGCTTGTAGGGTTTTCGGCGGAATTTAGCAAAGTAATTTTAACTTTTTAATGATATAATTTATTCTGGTTTTGGACAGGTTTGGAAAAGTAAGTAAAATTTGGTTCATTTGTTTTGTGAAGCACATCTTGGGTAGAATTTATGTAATCTGGTGTACATATGGATAATTGTCGGTACTTAGGAGAATAATAGGGAAACTTTTTCAACCCGTTTTAATACTAACCTTACACAAATACAAAACTTCTAATCCTACCACGTGACTATCAAGATTCATCCAAAGCAACCGACCGACCTGTGTCTTATTTTTCTTGTTCATGGACAGTGGTAATGCAAATTATTGTTAATGCTATTGCTATTCTTAATGCTCCGTTAATCCTAACGTCAACCAAGCAGAGATAGAAGAGTTTAGATAACCTCGTTGTTTGCCAGAAAACCTGTAAACTTAGACTAATTGACGTCACAGCTTGACCTAGCCATCGGACGAGTTCACAAGTGACTGACTTTGAACTTATTATAGTTTAATGACAAAACCGGCCAAGTGCAGGTCAGGCTACTTGCGGGGTAGAGTTTCGTAGATAGAGGAGGTCTTATCCGCTTCAGGGCTGATTTTTCAACCATCGCATAATAATTTAAATAACTATTTAAAAAATGTATTGTAATTGTCTTTTTTTGTTTCTTTACAGGTGATATATTTATATTATTATATGATACTTGGAGACCCCGGCAAATGTTGACGAGGATCTGGACGGCATAATTGGGGTGATACGCGAAGTGGGAATGAGGCACTTTCGGAAAAGGCGATCAAATAGGAAGTCCAAACTTTCTAGCGAGATCCTGGATCTGATGCGATTTAGACGTGAGACACCAGAGGAATCTTTGTCAGATCCCCGGTCAGTCAACAAAAAAATCAGGAACTTGGTAAGACGCGACCTTCGCAGCTGGAACACTCGCCTCGTACATGAGGCGATCGAGCGAAATCGGGGGTCGAAGGTCTTCACCAAGACACTGAGGGGGAGTCATCTGACAAAGTTCTGACATCTGACCTCGAACGGTGAAACCGTCACATCAGTCCCGGGGATACTCGCTGAAATTGAGGACTTCTACGGACATCTGTATGCCTCGCACGCACCGAAGCCTCCACCTGACGCGAGAGACCCTAGAGCCCCACTTACCCGCCACTTCACTGACGATTTCCCAGACGTAGTTGTCGATGAAATCGGGGCGGCTCTCAAACAGCTTAGTAATGGGAAGGCTGCCGGTGAAGATGGAGTAGCCTCTGAGCTCCTCAAGGCTGGGGGTGAACCTGTTCTTGGAGAGTTGAGGAGGCTCTTCAACTCTGTAATAACCAATGGTACTACCCCGAGGGCGTGGAGCAGAGGTGTAGTGGCATTGTTTTTCAAGAAAGGAGACAAAACGCTCCTTAAAAACTATAGGCCGATCACGCTTCTGAGCCACGTCTATAAGCTGTTCTCGAGAGTCGTCACGAATCGTCTGGCATCAAGATTTGACGCCTTTCAGCCACCGGAACAGGCTGGGTTTCGTAAAGGCTATAGCACCGTAGACCACATCCATACTGTTCGGCAGGTTATACAGAAGTCCGAAGAGTATAATCAACCGCTGTGTCTGGCGTTTGTGGACTACGAGAAGGCCTTCGACTCCATCGAAACCTGGGCTGTTCTGGAGTCTTTGCAGCGATGCCAAGTCGACTGGCGGTACGTGGAGGTGCTGAGGAGTCTCTACCAAGTGGCGACGATGTCCGTACAAGTGCAGAACCACCAAACAAGACCCATCCAGTTGCTCAGAGGTGTAAGACAGGGTGACGTTATTTCCCCGAAACTCTTCACCAATGCTCTGGAGGATGTTTTCAAGACCCTGTGGTGGAATGGCATGGGCATCAATGTTAATGGTGAATATCTCACACACCTCCGCTTTGCTGACGACATAGTCTTAATGGCAGAATCGCTGCAAGACCTACAGAAAATGCTGTCTGGTCTTAATGCTGCCTCGAGACGCGTTGGGCTTGGGATGAACTTGGACAAGACTAAGGTCATGTTCAACGAGCACATCGTCCCTGAGCCCGTTCTCGTCGAAGGTGTAGCCCTTGAAGTTGTCCAAGAGTACGTCTACCTAGGACAAAAGTTCCAGCTGGGTAGAGACAACTTTGAGGGTGAAATCACCAGAAGAGTGCAGCTTGGCTGGGCAGCGTTTGGAAAGTTGCGTCACATCTTCGAGTCACCCTTGCCACAATGCCTGAAGACCAAGGTATTCAATCAATGCGTCCTGCCGGTCATGACATACGGAGCCGAGACGTGGAACCTGACAGTGAAACTAGCCCACCGATTGCATGTCACTCAGCGAGCTATGGAAAGGTGTATGCTCGGAATCTCGTTAAGGGACAAAGTCCGGAACGAGATCATCCGACAAAAAACCAAAGTCACTGACGTAGTTCAGAAGTGTAGCAGGCTGAAGTGGCAGTGGGCTGGTCACATCTGTCGCAGAACCGATGATCGTTGGAGCAGACGGGTTCTCGAATGGAGACCACGACTCGGCAAGCGTAGTGTAGGACGCCCTCCGGCCAGATGGACCGACGACCTGAAAAAGGTGGCTGGTGGTGACTGGATGGCGAAAACGGGAGATCGGGTCTTGTGGCACACCCTGGGGGAGGCTTATGTCCAGCAGTGGACTGCAATAGGCTGAAATGATGATGATATAATACTTTGTTAGACGGATAAGTTTTATCTGGGGATAGAAAAATCTGCCCTTACAGAACTGATAACTTTGTCAACATCATTTTTATTTCAATCGATTTTTGCCAAAATGTTTAAAAAAGAGTACTTTAAAAACGTGTGTACTCGGATGTTGTTTTTTGTGCTACCATGGATGTAACATCCTGTAAAGCAATAAAAACTGTTTTTATACGGATTTTACTCGTTTATTACATTTTTACAATTTTCCGACGTGTCGGCACTTTTTCAGGTGCCGTGGTCTCGGATGACTGATGGCACCTGAAAAAGTGCCGAAACGTCGGAAAATTATAAAAATTTAATAAACGAGTAAAATCCATATAAAAACAGTTTTTATTATGTCTAGTGCTCGTGTTAAGCTAAGAAAATACTATCCTGTAAAGTGTCACATTAAGGGGGATATAAGATAAAGAGTTATAAGTTATCAATATTAAAATATAGCGAGCGATAGAAACGGATATTCTTTTTCTGTATTTCAGTCTTTTTATTTTATATTTACCTATAGTACCATCTATTAGCAGTTATGATGATCTGGTTATGATGTACGGATGATCTTAATCTTGTAGACTTTTAGTCCGGATTTACTTACGGGTGTTGTTAGTTCAAAATTTAGTTCAAAAAAGATCTTAATCTTGTAAAGGTATCGTTTTCCGTTGCTTCTTCATGTATAAAACATCATCTGTGTTCGCTATATTCGATATTTTATTGGAGCTATACAACAAAATAAGTTCCGTGGTTATAAATTAATAAAGCGCTTTAAAAACTAGATGATTTAGGTAAACGATGGTTCACTATAAATAAAGCTCTGATCTAAATCACGCTTTATATGTTTTACAAGAAAAAGTGGTCTTGAAATGTCTAGCTAAGTTTCATAGGTTAATAAATAATGATAATAAACAACTTTCACACAATTATATTCATTTTAATGCACTAACCCGTGCTAAGGACATTTTCAAAAACCTATTTAGAGGCTAAAAATTCCACCCATTCCACCCATCCACCCGGGGTTCGAATCTCGGCATGGGTGGAATTTTTGGCCTATAAATAGGTTTTTAAAACTTTCGCTCAACACAATCTCTAGTCCTGGTCCCAGGATACCCTGTGCTGTGGAAAGCAGGCAAGGACATCACAAACACGGAAATACACCCAGACTGGGTTAGGAACCAACGACCTCCGGCATTGTAATCTGGGCCTAGACCAACAAGGCAGTAATTTCAAGGACTTGAGACTAAAACACGATATAATAACACAGTACCACTGATCAATCGAGGCATTATAAGTCAAGGTCGTATTTAAAAATATTACCTATAACCGTTCTGATTTGTTACTGTTTCCATCATACATGTAAAAAATAAGTAAAGGATGGATGAATGTGAGTACACCTGTTAAGTAAGATTTGGTGAATCTATTTTAAATAGCAACCGTTACTGCTAAATGTAACCCATGTCTATGCTCACAATAAACTAATATTCGTTTTCTATTCTTATTCTATATTGTGTTAAGATCCTTATACGGAGGATCCGGGTTTGATCCTTAATTAACGCCACGGTAACCACTGAACTCAAAAACTATACTTATATTCCTAGGTTTGAGAGTGCATTATGTGGTCTCTCGCTTGTGAGTCCATTGTTCTACCCACTGAGCTACCACCACTCGCAAGCGAGAGACCCAGGTTCGATCCCCAGCCAATGACTTTGTTTAATTTCTAAGTTACGTATATTTGCGAATTTGTAGTCGCAACACTACACATCGTGAGGAAAATCGCGGCTTGATTGGATCCGCTCGTATTAACTAGTCTTTCCTGTGGGCTAGGACATCTAACTTGTCAGGATGGTATAGGTGCTGGGCAGAGTCTGTAAAACAGCAATTATGCTGAGCCTCTATCCTTTTCATAACGCACCTATTTTTAAGCGTACTTGAGTACCTAATCATATAGAAACTTCTGTATTTTGAACTTGAGTGATGAATAAAGTCCGATTTATTTATTAATTTTGACGTGGCCAGAATATTTTAAAAGTTAATAGAAGTAACTATTTTAAAGATTGTTTGTTTTTTGTTACTATCCGTTAAATAATAAACCATTTACTTTAAAGATCACAACTTGAAGTTGGAAACGTTTATTTCAAAGTACCAACATCTAAATATACCCCTATGGCAATCAACGCACGATGATGTTTTTCCTTGTTTTGTTTATTGTCTGTAATAAAACAAGTTTGTTAATTACAGAGACCTTTTAAGCGTTGCGAAAAATTAAGTTTTTTTTTTTCATCTTCTTTTCGTCGCGTCCTCATGAAATAAAATGAAATGAAAAGGTTTTGTTCAAAGTAGCGCAAAAACTGTAGCTTAGTGACCGTTACAATTAAAACTACAGTCTATTTTGTTAGAATCACTATTATTTACTCTGTATTTCTTTAACTTTTCTTTGAATTTAATGTAAAATGTCAGTGTGTTGTTTACAATCTGCGTTTCGTTATATCTACGAGAGTTATTTTGGAATGACAGTTAGTCCATAGATTGAGTGAGCGACATAGAATAGGGAGATATAACGAAACGCAGGGTTGACAGTTGTCAACGGATCGAACGATAAGAATGTTGTTGTGATGAGTAGTCGGAAGATAGTGTAAAATATATCGATCTAATTCAAGGCAATCTCTTTTAATTTCTACGATTCCTGAGTTGATTCTTTAGCTCAGAAGTGGGATATATAAAGCCTACAGCCTATTTCCGTGTTAAGCCTCCTGAAAATGGACGATGCTGAGAAATCACAACGGAAAAGCCGGTCACGTCATCGAAGTCACCGGCGAAAGTCCCGCAAAGATCAAACCCGAAGCCGTAGTAAAAAGGAAAAGGATAAACGACGAGACAAAACTCGCGATCACGAACGCAACCTTCGAGGCCGAAAGAAACACCGCGAAAATTCAGATCACATTACTGTACGGGGTCGCGAAACTCGAAGCCGAAGCCCGAACACTCCTCCACTAGCATGCGAGAGTCGACGTTTACGTAATCCTGAGACACAGAACCACAGCCGCGACCAATCATCAACAACGCGTACAAGAAAAAGAAGAAATCGCTCACCTGATGACGAGGCCGAGAACATATCGAGTGAAGAAAGCCCGCGGCGTAGGAGACGTCGGAGGCACAGCACCAGCGATAGTGAGTCGAGTACAGGAAGAGCTCGGCGCAGGAGGAGGCGTCACGCTAGCAGGAGTGTTTCTTCACCCGAACAAGGTCATGTGAGTCACGCTTACAATAATACCGAATTGATTTTGACTGAATTGATTAAATCATTGAACCATCGTCCGGAAGGAAATAAATTTCCTATGTTAGGGAACGTCATACCAGAGTTTGATCCCATGGTAAAAGGCCAGACTGTTTCCACTTGGCTCAGCAAGGTAGATGAATGCGCTCGTTTATACAAGTGGGGTGAGGATCAAATTATCCACTACGCTTTACCCAAGCTCAGCGGTGTGGCCAAGACATGGTATCAAGCTCTACCGTCAATGTCATTCTCGTGGCCTGAATGGAAAGCTAAACTTACTGATTCCTTTCCATCCAGTGATGATTATGCTGAGCTGCTCAATGAAATGCTTTCGAAAAAACTTAAATATAACGATTCGATCGAATTATATTATTACGAAAAAATTAATCTTCTAACTCGATGCGAAATATATGGGAAAAGAGCTGTAGACTGCTTGTTGTTTGGTATTGAAGATAGATCACTCAGGTTAGGCGCAAAAGCAGCTAAGTGCAACGAACCGGAGCAGGTTTTACAATATTTTCAATCGATAAAACAACAGTCAAGTGAGTACAATCGACCCAAAGTATGTCCAGACAAAAAACCTGCTATGAATGTGAGCAACGTTAATAATAGCACTCAGGCCAATAATACGAGACCATTTCGTTCGCGTGAAAATACCGGAACCAACATAGTTTGTTACAATTGTAACGAGACTGGGCATTACAGTTTCAGATGTACTAAAAAGATACTTAAATGTAATGTATGCAACAAGTTGGGTCATGTGAGTACTAATTGTCCAAGATTGCCGACTGACCAGAACACTAAGTCGTCTGATCCTCCTAAAGAAAAGACAGTAATGAAGTTATGACAATCTAAGAACGACGATGACAAATATTTAATCGACCTGAAACTGAATGGCCAGCTAGTTAAAGGATACGTAGACCTAGGTAGTCAGTGCACGTTATTGCGACGCACAAACGCTATAAAATTAGGTATTCAGTGGACAACAGAAGAATTGCCTGTAATGCGAGGTATAGGAAGTAATGTCGTGTTACCACTGGGTAAGACTGTGTTGCAAATCGATATTCAAGGCATAGTTGAAGGTGTGGAAGTCTACATTGTAGATGACAGCGTTATAAAACATGCAATTTTAATAGGTCATAGTTTCACCGAACGACCAGGGATCGTAATAACGAAAAACACCGATTCATTAATATTCGAACGAGACTTTCCCAGAAAAATAAATTTAACTCTTTCTGAGGATGCTATCGTCCCTACAAACAGCATGATCGTGATCAAAGTTGAATGTAATGATGTCAACTACTCCGGCACAGTTTACGTCAATGGGTCACTGCGTGGTCCTTCAGGGAAAGAGTATTACTTATTACCTGGAGAATACAGCGTAGTAGATGGTCAGGGCTCTTTGCTGGTACAAAACGTTACAGTGAGCGAACTTAAGCTACAGAAAGGATTACTAATAACGAGAGCTTTGCGTACCAATCAGTTTGAATACGTGAATTTACTAAATTTTGATGACCCTGACGTACAAAAATCTATTAATTACGGCACAAATATGCCCGAGCCTGACAAAGAACGTTTGAGGCAATTATTAGAGAGATACAATGATTGTTTTTCCCACTCTTTAACTGACTTAGGATTTACCGATATTGAAGAGATGCAGATTGACGTGACTGATACAAAACCAATAGTTTACAGGCCTTACAGACTTTCGTATCCTGAACGTGAACTTGTTCGATCAATGGTAAAGGAAATGCTTGATGCAAATATAATTTGTGAATCAAACTCCGCGTACGCAAGCCCAATTCTCCTCGTGAAAAAAAAGACAGGAGATAAACGCTTTTGCATTGATTACCGTGCCTTAAATAATGTAACCAAAAAGGAACATTTTCCGCTGCCATTGATCGATGATCAATTAGATAGATTATCAGGGAACTCGCTTTTTATATCTCTTGATTTGGCCTCAGGATATTATCAAATTCCTGTCGCTGAAAAGTCTCAGGATAAGACGGCATTTGTTACACCTGACGGCCAATATCAATTTAAGAGGATGCCTTTTGGCTTGGCCAATGCACCTTCAATATTTCAACGAACAATGAACAAGGTTCTGGCTGGAATCAGCTATGTCATTATATACATGGATGATATCTTAATACCAGCACATGATTTTGATGAGGGTTTAAAGAGGTTGGAGGAAGTTTTAAGAGCGATGCGTGAAGCAGGGTTTACACTCAAATTGAACAAATGCTTCTTCTTTCACGAGGAAGTAAATTTTCTTGGTTTCGAGGTTAGTGGGTCGGGTATTCGGCCAGGTTCTCGTAAAATAACGGCAGTGTCCGAGTTTCCCACTCCTACAAACATTCACGAAGTCAGAAGATTTATAGGATTGACGAGTTTCTTTAGACGCTTCATTAAAAACTTTTCATTAATAGCTCGACCGCTGACGGACCTTCTGAGAAAACACACTACTTGGAAATGGACAAATGAACATGCTGAAGCTTTTAAAACTCTCAAAACTAAATTAGTTGAGAGACCGATTTTGGCACTATACGATGCTAGTCGAGAGACCGAGTTGCATACGGATGCCTCAAAATTTGGTATCGCAGGCATCCTTATGCAACGAGGCACCGATGGCCTAATGCGACCCGTAGCATATTACAGCCGTAAGACAACTATTGACGAACAGAAATTTCACTCATTCGATCTTGAGACATTGGCTGTTGTAGCATCATTGAGCCGATTTAGAGTCTATTTGCTTGGTTTAAAATTTAAAATTGTCACGGATTGTAATGCGCTGCGGACCACCTTGACAAAAAGGGATCTGATACCCAGGATTGGACGGTGGTGGATTCAACTTCAGGAGTATAATTTCGAAATAGAATATAAAGCCGGCTCTCAAATGCCTCACGTCGACGCCCTAAGTCGAGCTCCTGTTTCCGAATCGTTGAATGTTAATGAAACTCACATAATCGATGTCCTTAGTGTAGAGGTCGACGACTGGATTGCAACAGTACAGAGCAATGACGAAGAAGTCAAAAAAATAAAAGAAATTCTTTCAAACAAACATGCCAAGCTCATGGCGGACGTACATAAAAACTACCAAATTAAGGGTAACCATGTCTACAGAATAGTTGACGATGGAATAAAGTGGGTGGTTCCGAGATCTGTCCGATGGCAATTGTTAAGAATGAACCACGATGATGTGGGACATTTTGGATACGAAAAGACTTTGAAGAGACTCAAGTCTTCTTTTTGGTTTTCCAAAATGCGCAGGTTTACCAAAAAGTATGTCAGTGCATGTCTCGAGTGTGCTTATCATAAAGCTCCTGGGGGAGCAAAGGAAGGGATGCTTAATCCAATACCAAAACCAGACATTCCTTTCCACACACTACACGCTGACCATTTAGGGCCGTTCGTTCGATCGCGGAGAGGCAATACTTATCTTCTCGTCATAGTAGACTCTTTTACAAAGTTTGTAAGCATGAAACCCGTTAGAGATACTAAAGCAGTTACAACAATACGAGTACTTAAAGAACATTTTAGTTATTTTGGCGTACCTGCTCGACTCATAACGGACCGGGGTTCATGTTTCACAAGTACGAAATTCAAGTCTTTTGTAACGAGTATAGGAGTGAAGCACATATTAAACGCAGTTGCGACTCCGCGAGCGAATGGGCAGGTCGAGAGATTTAATAGAACAATTTCGGATGCGTTAGGTACAAAATGTCACGGTAAAAATGACAATACATGGGACGACTATGTCGGTGATGTACAACTTGGAATAAACACGACTGTCAATAAGTCTACAGGTAAAAGCCCATCTGAACTATTATTCGGATTCAAAGTTGCAAGTTCATCTGAGAATATATTAAACGAAGTTATTACAGAAACTGTGGAGAGAGTTGACGGAGAAAATATGACTGAACTAAGAAATAAGACAACTGATAAGATTGAAAGAGAACAAGTAGTTGCCAAAGAAAGGTTTGATAAGCATAGAAAATCACCAACAAAGTATTGCGAGGGAGATCTTATCAGAATAGAAAGAACCATGTTCGACAAGGACAGGCAAGGTAAATCCAAAAAGTTAATACCCAAATTTCATGGCCCTTATAGGATAACAAAAATTCTACCAAACGATAGATTCCTTGTTGAAGATACTCCCCTCACTAAGAAAGGTAATAAAAGGTACGAAAATGTTGTTTCGATAGATAAGATCCACCCATGGCTTAATTTTAAGGGATTTGGTAGCGAGAATGACAGTGAAGGTAGTGACATTGAAAATGATCACAGCGATTAATAAACAAAGTGAATTGTAAACATTATTAGTAATGGCGCTAGTAACAAGCTTGAAGTTTGATTCGAAATTGTGATACAAGTTACACGTACATAATATAGGTATTAATAAATTAAAGTGAAAGTATGTCATATGTATGAATATAAGAATTAGTAAGATGAGGCACTGATTATAAATTAACAATTATATTTTATAAATAAAAGTATTTGATGGAGTAGATAAGTAAAGATAATTAGAGTATATAGCATAGGTTATGAGCGACCAGTGCCGACAGGGATAAATGTGGCATAGATGGTCGCAGATCATGACAGACTATGCTGTAAACTCAAAACTAGTGATTGTGACTGCGAAAGGACACAGGTTATGAGCGGATAGTGCGAATTGCGAGTAATGTTGGTTAGTAACTAATGTTGCACAGATATCCGCAGATCATAATAGACTGTGTGTGTAGATTTAGAATAGAAGCGTGAGTTATAAGCAAACAGCGTGATGGTAAAATAGCGCAGATGTTTGCAGATTATAACAGATCATGCAATAAGTCTAGTGATTCGTAAGTAACATAGTTTTCGTAATTGCTGTAATGCTTAAGTGATATAATGATTTGTAATTGAAACTTAACTAATGATTGATACTAGTAGTACCTAATAAGTAATTAATAATAATTAATTATTATGAATGAAGAATAAAGACAAAAAGTTTTTACTTCAACTGTGCTTAATGAGAGGACTCATTCTACAAAGGATGGCCGAGTTGTTAGAATCACTATTATTTACTCTGTATTTCTTTAACTTTTCTTTGAATTTAATGTAAAATGTCAGTGTGTTGTTTACAATCTGCGTTTCGTTATATCTACGAGAGTTATTTTGGAATGACAGTTAGTCCATAGATTGAGTGAGCGACATAGAATAGGGAGATATAACGAAACGCAGGGTTGACAGTTGTCAACGGATCGAACGATAAGAATGTTGTTGTGATGAGTAGTCGGAAGATAGTGTAAAATATATCGATCTAATTCAAGGCAATCTCTTTTAATTTCTACGATTCCTGAGTTGATTCTTTAATTTATTCTTACTTGTCCAATTTAATAAACAAGATTATACCCTTAAACTGTGACTTTTTAGTCCAAAACTGCCATATTTCCATAAATGAAGTAACCTGGAACAATCTTTTAGATAACACGCTGCCAATTTTATAAACATAGTTCATGATAGTTCATGAATTTGCGAGAAAATGTCTAGCTTAGGCAACTAATCTCAATTTTAAGGTAAGAATCTTGTTTACTAAGTTTGACAAGTACCTAAGAATAAATAGACTGTAGGTGTCCATTTTAAAATTTAGATCGTTTTGGAGAAAAAATGGACCAAAAACTCCAAACTTAGCCTTTTCAAAGTCCTTAATTAAAAGAGATTACGTAATTATTATAAAATTAATATAGCTGAGGACCGACACTATGTTGCATCTTCCGCAACCAGCGCTCTTCATTCGTTCCGATTATGCGTCAAGAGCACTGCGCCGCTCGAACACGTTAAACCGTTGATGATGGCTGTCATGTAATGGCACTCCTTAAGCCATGTCAGAGACTTACTTATACTTTATTGTACACGAAAAACACAAAAAAAGAAATACAATTAAAGAAAATACATGTACAAAGGCGAGCTTATCTCTGTAAGAGATTTCTTCCAGCAAACCTTGGGGAGTTGGAGTGGGGATGTGAAACGGGTCTATGCACGTGCACAACATACACTACATACTAATACACTTACACAGATAACAAAATCATGCCAAAATAGATATCTACCCAAATACATAAAAGCTAATAATGTAAAGAATAAACTACATAAACCATCAAAGAAATCTACCTACATACATACTTACATACATACATACATACATACATACATACATACATACATACATACATACATACATACATACATACATACATACATACATACATACATACATACATACATACATACATACATACATACATACATACATACATAAACAATACATAATAATACGTAAACAATACAGAATAAGAACCTACTTACATAAATACCTATCAAGGAGCTAAGATATACTGGTACGGATAGCCAGAGGTTGCGGGTTCGAATCCCGGCATGGGTGAAATTTTTAGCCTCTAAATAGGTTTTTAAATTTGTTCCTTAGCACGGGTTAGTGCATTAAAAATAAAAATAGTGTAGCTAAGATATAGACAGATAATGCTCTTTCAACCGTTTCCTGAAAGTGAGAAACTGAGACCTTATGGGCGGCTTGATAACTTTTGACATTAAGGCCCGCCCCTGTCTTACAATCCTCCAACAACCCGGACTTGGTCCCGTGATGCAATATGGCCTAAAGTTTCTGCAATGCAGGAAGAGACCCGTGCCCCAGCAGTGTAGAAAAAGATGTAGAAAGGGTTGGTATCGTCATCAATAGAAGAAAATTGTGTCGATACCTTCACAATACCGTCGATATACATCAGTGCAAAATTAATATAACTTAGGTAGTACATATGTCTTTCAGAAGCACTAATTTCAGCAACCGACAGCGCGAGCTCCATCTCTACTAACATGATTAAGCTCTGCGAATTAGAAAAAACCTGGTCGGACTCTTCCGACCAAAATTAAGTAATCCATTAATCATCTGTCAGTCTGTCATGAACGATTACAATACGCTATAATATACGAATATGCTACTAAGTTGAAATAAATACAAAAAATATATTCTTTTAATGCACTAACACGTGCTTTTCAGAAATGAAACCGAAATTTCTCTGATGCCGGTAAGTCGCCCATTAGCTCAGTTTGAAGAGCGCTGGCACGGTTTTTTTTTTTTTATTTTTTTTTGGTCTAGGTCCTGCTACTATTTATTATGTGGCAACCTTTAGTCAGCTTAATATGTAAAATGTATAATGATTTCGATAATTTACAATGTTAAAAGACGTTTGTGTCACATACAATTATTATGCTTATTTATGGTAAAATATTCTTATGCTAAGTCAATTGAATAAAATTTTTAATAAATTATAAAATTGCTGTAAATGTACAATATTAATGTCAGTGTTACATGGATTTCAATAGGTTCTTTTTTTTTAATTTTTTTTTCACTTTTATTGTCGTTTTGTTTTCAGTATTTTCTTTTCGTTTCTTTATTCTGTCTTTTTTTTCTCAAATCCCATTACAGCACAGTAAGAACAGTATAAAGCATAAAATAACAGCAAACTTGAGGTAGACAGCAAAGTAAAATTTTTTTTTTCTAACTTATATTCTATATACAAAGTCTTAGTTCTAATTTCAGATTGTATGTCATGGTAAATTGTCGCGTTATCCCCGGCGCCTTATCTCTGTCTACTCCGTCGAGTTGTCACAAGCAAGGCGCCGGGGTACAATATAAAATTAACTATAAGTCGTACAATATAAAATTAACTATAATTGGTACTTTAAAATGGATTCAAAATCATTCGAAATAAGCCTACGCTCTCGCTCGGCCCGTACCAAAACTGAAGTTATACAAAACAGCAGAGTCCCGGCATGGGTGGAGTTTTTAGCCTCTAAGTAGGTTTTTAAAATAGTCCTTAGCACCGGTTAGTGCATTAAAAAGAATATAATTGTAAAACAATTAACCTTCTACATGAAAACAATTCCATCAAAACGTATCACAGTGCGTAGCCCAATGGACTCAAAAGCGAGAGTATCATTTTTGATTCGCTAACTGGGAAGGAACATTGGGCACGCGTGGTAATTAAGCCCATACTCTCTCTCCGAGAGAAGGCATGTGCCCTGATGTTTATAGGCTAAATAAAAAACACATTTTATATACAAAATCACAATACACATAATAATGTAAATAGGAACTCTCCGTTGGCTTCAAATCATTTGGCAAGAAATACAAGTATGGGAAAATATTAAAAAACTGTTACTTTGTAGTTAAATTACTTAACACATAAACTACGGGGTAGCGTTATTTGTGACATTATTTACTTAGGAAAAAGTTAGTTCAAACACTAAAATATTATTTTTATCCTTTAATATACTGGAAGTTTTTTTATTTAGATAGAGAACACTTTATTGTACATATAAATGGAAATTACACAGATGTTTCTTAACCTAAGATTACAGACGGCGGCCTTATCACTAAAAGTGATCTCCTCCAGACAACCTTCGTATGAACTGGACTAATACATTAGAGAAGGAAGTAGATGTACAAAAAAAAAACGTAGAAAGAATTAATTTCAGAGGTTCCAAACACATGCCTCAATAACAGTTTGAATAAATAAAATATTTAACATCAAAAGTGTTTCAATGTTAATGTTTTATTGCAGCAACTCATCCATAGGCACACTTTTAAGATATTTGTTGACGTTCTTGAATATCTTCTTTATATATCCATAGAAAATAGGTCCACTCAACTCCTGGGTGACTTCTTTGTAGTTTGAGTTGGCGAAATTTATTACGGCATCACCTGTGGCACAAAAAAAGATATCCGGTAAAAATCCGGTTGCAACCGAATATATCCAGTTCGCTCTTATATTAGAAACACCATCTGGCTGCAAACATTGTTTTGCTATATTCATTAGCTTTACGATCTATTCTCAGCACTACCAAATCATATCATATTAATCAGCCTGTACTCATCCACTGCTGGACGTAGGCCTCCCCTAAGGCACGCCAATTACTTTTGTCTTCTTCTTTTTCAGGCTATATTAGTCCGCTGCTGGATATAGCCCTCCCCTAATGAGCGCCATAGCGCCCTGTCTTCAGCTTGCCGCATCCAGCATCTGCCGGCAGTTTTTCGCAGATCGTCATCCCACCTAGTAGGAGGGCGTCCTACACTACGTCTGCCGAGTCTTCTGTCTTCGACCATCGCTATCCAGTCACTGCCAGCAATCTATCGGAGATAGTCAGTCCAGCCAGCCAGTGCGTCCTGCGCTGCGTTAGCCAGTTCGTGGTCTCCATTAGAGAACCTTTGAACCCCTTGAGCCTCATAACATAGCATTAACATACTGGCACATACATTGCTTCTGACCCCACACTAGGATACCCTGTGTCGTGGGTACCAGAAACAACGACATCACAAACATGTAAACATCCAAGACCTGGGGTTTTTTTGTCCTCAGCCGGGGATCGAACCCAGGACCTCTCGCATAGTAGGCAGATGCGCTACCGCTGCACCACAGAGGTCGTCGACCATCGATTCTTCGGCATATGTGACACTGCCACATCAGCTTGCTAATCCTATAGGCTATGTCAGTCACCTTAGTTCTTTGGCCGATTGTTTCAATTCTGATGTGATCCATCAAAGAGACTCCGAGCATTGGAACGGGCGTACGGACCTAACAAATATACCCAATAATTTCATAAAAATCGGTTAAGCTGTTTTTCAGAGTTTTGGAGGAGTTCGATAACAAACAATGTGACACAAGATTCTCAGAAATATAAACAGGTTCTGTTCTATAAATGTATTTAAATTACTACGATATTTTGGGATGACTAGCGGTGTCGCGAAATGAGTGTATTTACAATATTTCATTTATATCTTGAAAATGAATTGGCGGCCGAAAATTGCACCAGGCAGCGATCGATCGCTAATTGAGCTATCTTTAATGTGTTTGGGACCCATTTAGGTCATTGAAAGTTATGGCCCTAACATTAATAATTCTACATAATTATAATCAAAATCATATGCCCCCGATATTCATTCCGCAATTAAGTTAATAATGTGCAGTGATAACCAAAGTTTCAAGCCCCGATTAAAAAAAATATCTGAGAAAAGAGTCACCAAATAAAATTTGTTATGAACAAAAAAAACTGCCGGCAAATGCTGAATGCGGCAAGCTTAAGACAGGGCGCTATGGCGCTCATTAGGAAAAAGAAAAGAAGAAGATGAACACAAACCCTATTTGATTTGTTTCAGGAAATGCCCATTTGAAATATAACCTTGGCCAAGTGTTTACTATTCACCAAGATAGTATACGGCCACTCTAAGAACGATTTTGCATAGAAACTTCGGTCAAAAATACATAAACCTTTACCTAATTCTTTGTTTCCGTTGAACAAGTTGCGGTAGTCAAATGTGACCTGATCCAGGGCATTCACTTTGAGCTTGAAGTTTTTGATGCTAAGATGTGTATGGCCGTCGCTTCCTTGCACCTGTTTAGTTTCCGCGTCAATGTTAAATTGTACTCTTTCTGAAAGTAACATAAGAAATAAAATATAACATAACATTTACATACTGGCACACACATTGCTTTTGGCCCCACACAAGGATACCCTGTGTCCTGGGTACCATAATCAACGACATCACAATCATGTAAACATCCAAGACCTGGGGCTTTTTTTCCCCAGCCGGGGATCGAACCCAGGATCTCTCGCATGGCAGGCAAATGCGATACCGCTGCGCCACAGAGGACGTTGCTTAATACAAACGTAACATAAATTCATGCCTGCATCCCGGAGGAGTGGGAAGAAATGGGTGTTCGCTACTGGTCACTTCTTTCGCTTCATCAACATTGATTAGTCTCTGCAAATAGGTAATAACAGAAACGTAAGGCACGTTAAGCCGTTGATGCTGGCTGTCATATAATGGCAGTCGTCAAGCCATGTCAGAGGCCTTATCGGCGGCTTGATAACTTCTGCAAACGTTGTTGAAACCAAGGTGATCTGTCAGGATAGTGGCAGTCCCTGGTCTCTGCGTACCCGTCTGGGATACAGGCGTGAAGTTATCATACATACATAAGTATGCTAACTTCTGACAGTAAGGCCCGCCACTATCGTACAATCCTCCACCAACCCAGACTTGGCCCCCGTGGTGGAGTATGGCCTGACCTTCCTGCGATGCAGGCAGAGACTCGTGCCCCAGCAGTGGGGACGTACAAAAAGTTGATATCATATACATAGCACACATAGTACACAAGTCTTTTGTAAGCACTTTGTTCCAGACAGACACGAGCAGCCAACGACGTGAACTCCGTCTCTATTCACTGATACTAAGCTCTGCAAATCGGATAGAAATATGTTTGGACTGTTCCTATAAAAATCGAGTAGGTACCTACAAGTCTACTGAATACTTAAAACTAGGGTAAAACCGTAAATCAACTTACTTGCTTTAATACTAAATTTTCCTTTCCCTTCCACAGGCAGGATTAAAACTCTTCCATGTATTTCATAGTCGCCGGCTAGATCTAAAGTACAGTACAGTTCAAAGTTTAATATACTCTTCTCCGTAGATAACCTGGAAATATTCATGAAATGTGTAGTTACAATAGGCTTGATTGTAATAATTTTTCTGGTAAAGAATATTCTTATCTTATCTTATCTTGACTGTAGCGGCTCAAAAGGTTTATTTAAATAATAAATAAACATACTACATGGATCTCGTTAGCCATATATGTCAATGATGATCCAGATTTTGAAATGGACACCTAGTTTGACTTGTAACGTTCATTAAGCCGCAGTATCTGCGTTACTTTGAATAAAACCTTTTCATTTGATTTCATTTCAATGTCAATGATGTTTGGAATAAAGCCAACAAAATGCATGTGTTATATGTTTTACTAGCTTTTGCCTGCGACTCCGTCCGCGTGGACCTTAGTTTTTGCAACCCCGTTCACTCTCTTAAGAGTTAATTTACAAAATGCGGCGAAACATGTGTTCAATCAATTTTCTTAAATAGTATTTATTTTAAGTTTCACGAAAATTAAACAACATTCTTTATACCTCCCTTAGAAATTTTGGCAATCCTTTTCGCCCTCTTAGGGGTTGAATTTAAAAAAAATTATCATATTCCTTGCCTACATTATATGTAGACCCTCTATGCAAAATTTCAGCTTCCTAGGTCTAACGGCTTGGGCTGGGCGTTGATGAGTGAGTCAGTCAGTCAGGACTTTGATTTTTTTTAATATATAATTATGTAAGCTCTGTTAATTACTAAGTTTATTAAGAACTTTCAAAATACTATGTTTGGAGTGTTTTTTTGTCCATTTTTTTTTCCAAACAGATCTAGATTTTGAAGTAGACATCTAAATCAACTTGTAACATTCATTAAGTCGCAGTTTCTTTGCTATATTCAATAAAATCTTTTTGGTTTTATTTATGCATAACAATTTTGGTAAAAAAATTCAAGCCAGAACTAAAGTATTTGAGGTTAATCATTGTTATTAACTTTTTGAGAATTTTTGTAAGTGGTAAATATTGATTTTCAAGTCGAAAATTCTCTAATGAAATCTGTTGCATTGAAGAGGCTTATCTTACTATTTATTTACTTAGTACAATACATTGTATATTATACAAACATTATGATAGCTTAAATATTTATTATAATAATAATAATAAATAATGTATTTACTTTGATTAACAAATAACTTTCACATAGAACAATCGTTTGTCCGGGTCCCAAACTAGGGTAACCAGTGCTATGATAATTAAGCAAGGACATTAAAACATGAAAATTGCCCAGACTGAGGCCATCACAAATGTACACTGGTTATCAGTGGGAATCGAACCCAAGTTAGTTAGACCTGAGATTTTCGCTTTTTATTTGGGCTATTGTACGTAGCAAGCGTTGAGGCATGTTTACACTTCAGACACTAGGCGTTCCTTACAATGTTTTCTTTCACGGTTTGCGAGTGGTATTGGTGGTGTAGCTACTATAATTTGTACATAACTTAGAAAATAAAGTCATTGTTACATGTTGGGATTTGAACCCAAAACCTCCCGATTGAGACCTTTAGTGCTACCGTTCCGCTACCGCCACTATCTCTACAACATAACATAACATTTACATACAGGCACATACGTTACTTCTGGCCCCACATTAGGATGCTCTGTGTCGTGGGAACCAGAAACAACGACATCACAAACATGTAAACATCAGAGACATGGGGGTTTTTTTTTTGTTCCCAGCCGGGATTCGATGGCGCAATAATCAGTCATGATATTGTTCGACGGTCGATACTTTACCTCACATTCTTGATTTCACATCCCTTAAACCCATTGATGGTTACTTTCGTATACTTGTGCGTCAAACTAGGTTCAACACTTTCGACTGATTCAACGTAAAGAGGGTCCGAAGTCTCTACCCCCAGAGACGGTATTCCAGACAAAATTTCTGGCAATAATTCTTGGGCCGCTGACGTCAGGCATTTCGAGTCTTCAATTTGGCATTTTTTCATGGACGCTGAGGGTAAAAACATATTTTAGTATTTCTCAATGATTTATTTTTATTTTCTGATTTGCAATGGACATGCATAGTTATATAATGTTAATAGCTAATCGCGATTATTTATTAGGTTAAACGTAATTACTTTACTCTATCCGTGACCACGGCAACAGGAACGCTGACGAAACGTCGGGAATGAAGGTAATTACGTTGTCAATGTCAACCCTGGTATGTCCCCAGTGCGGGGGCACGGGTCCCTTCCTGCATCGCAGGAAGGTTAGACCATACTCCACTACGGGGGTCAAGTCCGGGTTGGCGGAGGGTTGTAAGACAGTGGCGGGGTTTACTGTCAGAAGTTATCAAGCCCCCATAAGGTCTTTGACATGGCTTAACGACAGCCAGTCCATGACAGCTGACACCAACGACTTAAGGTGCCTTAACGTGCCTTGCCAAGCACGGGAGCGCTCGGAAAAATGCCAGTAGCGGCAGTCACGGGACGGTTACCCATCTCGCACCTGATCGCCCTTGCGTTTTACTTTCTAAGTAATCGTGGTTAGACCCGTCTTAAAACGTATTTTAATTTTCAAACATCTTAAAATTAAACATGAAATGTTTAATACATCACAAGCGGAATTCAAGTGTGCTTGAAACTTGGACATTTAATTCAAACTGAACTCAGGTGTTCCTAACGTTAATGAAAGTGAAATTAATTTATATACCATAAAATAAATGTTTGAAGGATACAAATTAGTCAATTGATAATAATCACGGAATCTTATCAAATAGACTATAATGTCATAGGTTAAAGATGTCTAACATTCCTAAAGATATTAAATTAAGCTTACTTGAAACGCTGTTCAAAAAATTTGTATAGTAAAATTTATGCCAAAAGGGCTAACATAATATAAAGAATTATTTAGATGACTACGTATTTATAATAATTACGTAGACTCTGTATTTTTAAAGTTTAACTTGTATCGTTCAGTAAGTCACACTTTATGCGTAATTTTGAATGAAATACATAAATATGTGTAATTTTGAATCAAATATTGATTGATTGACTGATTGATAATTTTAGAAAAGATTGTATTGAATTGAATTGAAAAAAAAAATATTGCTTAAAATGGGGTTTGTACAAAAGCGAGCTTAATACAAATAAGTATTTCATTCCAGCTAACCTTGGGTTATGTGGATAATGGAAGGAGGTAAAGATGGTCAGAGTTAAAAAAAAATCCCCTCTGTCTTTTTCTCCACTCCAAATACGGAGGCAGCGGCTTAAATAACGTGACATTTTTTTAACGTAACATTTACATACAGGCACATACATTGCTTCTGGCCCCACACTAGGATACAATGTGGCGTGGGAAACAGAAACAACAAACATCACAAACATGTAAACATCCAAGACCTTAGGTTTTTTTTGTCCCCAGCCGGGATTCGAACCCGAGACCTCTTGCATGGTAGGCAGATGCGCTACCGCTACGCCACATAGTAAATCGACATTCAGCAAACAGGATGTAAACTCCTTACATGAAATGAATGATTGGCTTCTGATCTCTGACTTACCACCAAAGGAGCTGACGGCGCAAAAAATTAAAATTATTACACAATATTTCATTTTTGTGTCTCTAATATTGCGTACGGGCTACGTTTGCAGTGTTTGCCACCAGTGCACTTATAGAATCAATAGTGTCGATGTTGCTAATTTTATACGAAGTTTTTATAAGTTGAGTCGAAGTTGAACGACAAAGGCCATCTTAATTACTGGTCTGTAGAACGCTGTCAGGTAACAACTATGATTAAACATTATTATCCTATACCAGGGCCGAGTTCCATGAAACTACAATGCGTAGATCATTATATCAATCCGATATACATTGCGTAGGAGTCTTCTTACTTGTAAATCTGTAGGTTAATCGACTTTTCAATGTATATCGAAATGTCGTAGTAAACTACGAATTGTGATTCTATGAAACAGGCCCCTGTGATCTATCAGTGATACCAGTTACAAGTTAATTACAGCAAAAACATGGTAATTTAGCTTACACGCGGTCTACAGTAATGCTCCATTTTTTTTTAAGTAGCCTATTTAAATCACGTTGCAGGGCATACACCTTCTCTCAGAGAGAGAGAGAGAGAGAGAGAGAGTAAGGGCTTAGCTACCACTCTAGCTCACCACGGATCGGCAGATTGAAGCGCCGAGGTTTTTGGACACTAAAGGTCTCCTAACGATGTCTTCCTTCACTGTGAGCGAGATATGTATACACCTCAGATACTCAGGTTCCTAGTAATGTTTTACGACTGGCATTGAAACACACAAAATAAATTACATAGAAAACTTAGTCCTTGGTACAGGCCGGGATACGAACCTACAACCTCACGAATGTGAGGCCGACGTTCTACTCGGCTCCAGGGAGTTACCCAAACGCCACTGAGGAAAAAACCATATCTTTTTTAAGACCGAATTTGCGGTGTCTTCATAATCTCACATTCACAATGTCAGTGATTTTTAAGACCAATTGCCTAGTTAACAATCTTATTCCAACGGTATAACTAGTGCAACTTGACTAGGTGCCTCGTGCAATACGATCTTCTGCGCGACAGATGCCTATTCAATTTGTGCGGGCTAATATTACTCGATGCTTATAAGCGACTTGCCCCCCTGAACTAATGCTATTGCTGCCGTCGAAGTCTGCTTGACTTTAGACATTGATAGACTGAAAATAGATGGAACAGTGGTGAGAATTGAAAACTGCATTAGCTGGCCTTTGCCGTCTCCAACGTCAGTACAGATCGGTATTAAATTAGAAGTTTCAAAGTAATCCCAACTCCAACATCAGATCAGCTCGATACCAAAGTAGAAGTTTCAAAATAATATGACAGAGGTTACATGAAACTCAACTCTCACATACACTGAAATCTGGGTAGTGTGAAAGCTGCGGTTATGGAATTGGTCATTTAAAATTCCATTCTATTTAAACCATAACTTTGTAGTTTAGACATAGTAGTATAGTACACAAAATAGTGGAAGAATTAGCTAAAAAAATAATCTTCTCCGTCTATCAGGTAAACGATCCGCAGATCTGCAGTAGCATGTACCTACTACAGGGTACGTAAGACAGTACCGAAAGTTCATAATAAACACTGTTTAAATACCAATGGTGGAAATACCGAAAATTATGAAACCGATTGAACTAGATGCCAATAGCCAAAATGCCGATTTTCGATATGGCGAATGCTCTAAAAACCGATAAGTACTTAATGGCAAAGAGTTCGAAAATGCCAATTGTTCAAAAACCCAAAGTACAAAATTACGAAGTTCATTGTACCGCTTTACAAATGATAGTTTTAATAATTTTAATCAAAACATCAGCAACAAAATAAGGGTGGGAAGACGCGCGTGACGTAGCGGAGCGCGTGTTAGGTTGAACATGTTAGACCGAAAACAGACTCAACTCTGTTGATTACATATCGAATGAGAATAATATCAAAAATTAACTTTCAATTCTTTTAACAAACGAATGGTGGCTAGAAAGTTGTTTCAATCACTACTGAAAAATTCATGGCGTATTTGTTACATATCGATGTCAGTCTTACCTGCGTTTTCTCACTAAGAAACAGTTAACCTACTGTTAACAAGTGCATGCACCTTGGCAATCTATTAGCAGTAGAATCACTGAAGCTAGTGGATTTTTTTCCGAGCGCTTCCGTGCTTTGCAAGGCACGTTAAGTCGTTGTTGCCGGCTGTCATGTAACGGCAGACGTTAAGCCATGTCAGAGGCGTCAGATGTCTTACGGGCGGCTTGATAACTTCTGACAGTAAGTCCCGCCACTCTTTTAAAATCCTCCACCAACCCAGACGTGGCCCCCGTGGTGGAGTATGGCCTAACCTTGCTGCGATGCAGGAAGAGACCCGTGGCTCAGCAATGAGGGCATACAAAGGGTTGATACAAGAGTGTCAATTGACCAGTTTAGCGTCAGTTTATGCATGCAAAATCATCATAATCAGTCCTCTCAAGTTAAATAATACAAAATATAATGAAGCCATGATACACTGATAAGACGGGGCGAGGCCAAGGACGCAAACTCTATTCATTACGTCGTCGCGTCTTTTCCGCGCCCTCGTCTCACGTCCTTCCTGGCCTTTAGGTCACAGACGCGACGACGCCTTGATTAAAATTCGGAATATTTTGTATGAAAGTGAATTGAAAGGACGCCGCATCATGCTTATGTGCCCTGCAAAATGTCCCAATGTTGTATTTTATGTTGATGTCGTTGCCGAATTGCCATATTACAGAGTATTCTAGTCCGGGACCAGAACAAGCGATTGTGTTCTGGGCAAGTTTATTTATTTATTTGTTATTATTACTAAAAGACAATATGTGAATTATAAATGTCTCAACTGTCGTTTATTATGGTAGTCTCTCCAATAACGTCTTGTTAAAGTATGAACATTTCTTCAATTGGCACGGTCTTCAAATACTTGTTTAGGTTCTTGAATATCTTTCGCAGAGCCGCGTTGAAAACTGGAGGACCCACCTCACCAGTTACTTCTTTGTAGTTCTGATTTGCGAACTTCATCACCCCGTCTGCTGTAAAAATTTTAAACATTGCTTCTTGCCTTCATTGGTGACAGATATAGCCTTTAAGATTAGCAAGCTGAAGTGGCAGTGAGCTGGTCACATATACCGAAGAACCGAAGGTCGATGGGGTGCAAAGGTTCTCGAGTAAAGATGTTACATAATGAATTACTATTAGTTAATGTATTCAAATGAATTCTTACCCAACTGTTGGTTTCCATTGAAAAGGTTGGTGAAGTTAAACTTGACCGCGTCAAGGGCATCCACGTTCACCTTGAAATATTTGATGTTCAAGTGTTTTTTGCTATCGCTGCCCACCACTTCTTTAGTCTCTGCCTCTACGCCTAGGAACGCCCTCTCTGAAGAATAAGTGGTAATGTTAACGAAAATGGTTCCGCAGTAAGCGGCAGTACAGAGGTTTAAACATTCAAGTTTCGTCTTTTGCTGTAAGTAATGCAAGCCTCCGAGGGCCTAATCACGCGCACCAAAGTCATAAGCAGTTGCAATCGCTTTTCGGATCTTGAATTTGACCACGGTCAAATCCCATACTAGTCAAATTAGTACTACTAATTACTAATTTGACAGCTATACGATTGGAACTATACAGGATTTGGTGCGGATAATGTAAGAAATATTTTAAATTTTTTTGAACAATAGTATCTAGTATCTTATTTCAAAGCTATATCATTTTTGTATACATTGCACTAAAAATAGGATATGTTACCGTTTATGTAATTGAACTATTATCTACGAGATTCGACGCTATCCATTAGTCTATCCACATTTGTTTCTCTTCTACCATCTTCATAAGCTACTGGTTTACTTTCAGATCATCGCTGGAACCTCTTTAAAATTTTGCCTCTTCCTTCTGTATACTATGGTCAACCTACCAATCTAAGTGTATGTATGAAAATCTAAAATTATTTAGCAGCTTACTAGCATCGATGATAAATTTTCCGTCGCCCTTTACCGGAATAATCAGAAGCCTTCCTTTGATCACGTAGTCGCCAGACATGTCAACGGTGCAAAACAAGTTGAAGTTGAGCGAAGACTTTTGTGGGCGAAACCTGTAAATTAAACAAACTTTGAACACTTATTGCGGCAAGGTCCAAACTTTGACAGAAAGTAGTACGTTTTGTCTTATAGAGTTATTTAACAGATACTGTAACGTGTGAAATCCAAGACCTATTTCAGGCTACTGATCTTCTTTCCAAGGGAGGAAAGGAGGTTGAAATATCATGTGCGCCCACTGGATTGACAATATTCAGCACTGTGCATTTCGCGATACTCATACATACTTATATATTAAACGGGTCTCATCTACCCATAATAATTGACTGTACTCGCTACTTCAGTCCACCCGAGACCACGAAAACTGTAACGCAACGTCGGAAAATATGGTAATTACGTTTTATCTAATAAATAATAATAGTCGCCTACTCATGTTGTTTTTCTTCATATTTAGCATGTAGAAATGGTACTACAAATACATATATATGCATACTGCGCTGGGATTTGGACCCAGGACCTCACGCATGTAAAGTGACGGATTTATCCGTAGAACTGACACCGCTCATCACTGGTAAGTTAAGCAAGGATAAGATTATCCCTTATTGTACCTACATCAGAGCATAAAAATATGTTTTTTTTATTATTGATGATGTCAACCTTTTGTATGTCCCCACTGCTGGGCCACGAGTTTCTCCCTGGGTCGCAGAAAAGTAAGGTCATAATCCACCACGCGGGTCAAATACGGGTTGGTTTATTTTTAAAGTTATTTTAAGTTGACTTGTTAAATTATTAAAGTTATTAATGGCAATTATAGAATCTTATCATAAGCATAGCCTACCTACGTAACTGATGTATTAGATTTAAGAGGACTTGAGAAAAGATAGTCAGAGTGGAGTTTTTTTCCCCGCTGCCTTTTTTTCTTCTGCACTACGACCCGAAGAAAGCGGCTTTCACTTTAATTTTTATGTAACATTGTACTTTGACATTCAGCAAGCAGAATGTAAATTATTTACGTTGAAATAAATTGAATTGAATTGACTTGTTAACCAACCCTAAAAAGATTTAAGACAAAATAAAAATCGAATACAACGAAAAAAAATATGCAAAACCAAAAATTTATCTTAAATAGGAAAAAGTATAAAAACTCACTTAACATCCTTGATTTCACAGTTTTTGTAACCATGGATAGTAACATAAGTGAACTTTATCGTAAGCATAGGCTGGATACTTTCAATCACTTCCATGTAGAGAGGATCAGAAGATTCGACTCGCAGTTCCGGAATTCCTGAGAGAATTGTAGGAATGGCCGCTTGGAACGATTTGGTCAGGCATTTTGAGTCCTCAATCTTGCACTTGGAAAACAAGGATGCTGGAAGAGAAAACAATTGTTATAAAACTTAATATCTCATTTTCAAAGTAATTGTTGCTTTCTGACTTACCACTTAATACACTGCCTGTGAACAGAATTAGACAAACAATAATATTGTTCATTTTGTTGCTTTCAACGACGACACAGTTGTCATCTATGATGCTTAGATTAAAATAGGAAGATATTTGCTCCCCGCAATATATACCAAAAATTTGCGAACTAATTTAAATATTCATACCATATTACTGTCAAGTCATCATTATATTTTAGCAATATATAAACTTACAAGGTAACAATATGACTAGTTTGTTCATACAATACCTTTCCCATCGAAACCAATATAGACTGAACACATTTTTTTATTTCTCTGTATCACGTACAGGCAGCGACATCTGGCTGAAGTAATTTGCATCACTTGCAGCCCCGAGTACTTACTTTGCAGTTAGGTTTTACATCGGAATGATATCGCTGTACCCACATGATTATATTCTTTTTTTTTAATGCACCAATGCGACCACTGGCTATCCAAGCTAGCGCTCTTTCCAACTGAGCTAATGGGCGACTCACCGGCATCAGTGAAATTTCGAACCTCTTTACAATACTCTATGTATCACGTACAATACGAATCACGGCATGGGTGGAATTTTTAGTCTCTAAATAGGTTTTTTTAATTGTCCTAAGCACGGGTTAGTGCATTAAAAAAGAGAATATATAATTTTTTTTAAGTCCATAAGCAATACTTCAATCAGCATGTACTTATCCGCTGCTGGACATAGGCCTCCCTCAAAGCAATTTAACTTCTCAGTGCGTGATCAATACTTAACATCCATAGAACACAATCACTACATTGTGTCACTAAGTTGGTACTACACACTCTCACTCACTCGCTTACACACACCCGCTTACACACACATTGTGGCATACAATTTGTTAATATTTTTTATCTGCTTGGCATATTTGATTGAACTTGTAGTTTTTTTTGATAAAGTTCATGATTTAATTAAGAGTGAATGCATTTTTAAACTTTAGATTTTTCATTCTGTCTTTGCTACTTATTCGTACATCAGCGAATCAGATCCAGCAGAAAACCAGCGCTGTTCACTAGCATTTTGCTGAGCTGCAGTCTTTTTCTTTTGTTGCACTTGAGTTCGTACTATTGTATTTCCAATATTATTGTGTTTTTGTGTTTTTTTGTTCTTCACATTAATGTTTTATTTTGATGTTATATTTATTTGTGTTACAAAAGAAACAAATGTTTTTCACTTTTACTTTTACATCACAATCCCAAGATCTATTTCAAGTATTTTATATATATATACCTATATTTGAATTTCAAAACTAATATTTCGTATTTAATGAAGAGTAATCTATAACTGGATTCAAATTCAAATTAATTTATTTGTGGATCATAGGTAATTATTTTACATAATTGGTGGTCAGTCTTAAATTAAAGATCACTATGGTCCCACAAGATAGAAGATCAGAAGACCACATAAACGATTGGAGACGTGAAAGAACATGGAGAAGCCCTATGTCGGGAGACAACTTGACGAGTTTCATGAGTCATGTGACTATATGAACACAATTTATAACTGATACAATACGTACAATATTTAATAGCGATAATCAATCCTGCATAAATACATGTAGTGTACAGCCAGTGAATCGTTTAAGAATGGACCTTAACCTGAACTTTAACAAGAATGTTGTTGTTTTAAAGGGTTTTTGACCTCATTGATAGTAGTTAGAATGATAAACTGCCATATTATTCTTTCAATTGATTAAATGCTGATAGCGTTGGGTTTGAAATGTAATCTATGTATATTAAGATATTATGAGATGAATACATTACGACGGAGCTTATGGTTAGTTAGAGTTTCCGAGATGAGACGTGACTTGGATGCATATTGTTCAATCTAACAATGGACATGTTCCAGGGGTACTTCATTTAGCAATTTGCATGTATGTGCCAATTTACATGAAGGGAAAGAATTGTGGCCGAGGGCTTAGGAATCGACTTAGTGTTTTTAAGTAGAATACAGAACATTACTTAGATTTAAGAATCATGGTTGGAATATTTTTCTGGTTGTACAATAAAGTGTTCTCTATCTATCTATCTACAGGATCAAATTCAATTGGGGTTGAAAATGAGCGCAAGGCCGCGTTTGTTAAAGCTATAATTTATAGTTTATTATGATCATTCGATATAAGTTTTGCAGTCGAGTCTTTCTACTTGTTAGTTGCGGGTAAATTGACTTTGCAATGTACTTCTAACTGCCATGATAAGCCATGAATTTGCGAACTCTTCGCGCTGATTGGCTAATCCTTTCACTACGATAGCGAACCTTATTTGAAATCGATGAGCTAAGAAGAAAAATAAAATTCAAGTTTGTTTAAAAAAACTCAGGAAACCTAAAGCACTATCCACACATCAAACCGACAATTCGAGAGCACACTGGCACGGTCTGTAACTAAACAAATATGTGCAGAAAACTTAAATGGAGACTCAATTGGAAAACCGTATTTGCATTTACCAATAGAGTTTCTGGGTTTTTTATTTATTTATAGCAATGACGATTTGTCGAAGATTGATTTTCATTCTAGGTTTGGATTTTACAATTAGCTGTATCTTTAATTTTTCTTTGTGGTCGTTCAGCCTTGTTGAAAAAAATACAATTTGTCAAATACTTCAAAAACGCTCATTAAAATACTCTGCGGTGGAGAATTTACAATGCAAAGACTTAATCACCGATTAAATAACGCCTTTTGTATTTATTGTAAATCTTGAGCAACTCCAATCTAAACATACTGCAAATAAATTGAAACTAAAGCCGCGTTTTCACGGTCTCAGTACGCTCGGTCCGAGTTCGCCATCCGAGTAAACTAATGATTCTGATTGGCTATTTTGGTTTTGTCACGAAAAACCGTCCAATCGGAAACATTAGTTTACTCGGATAGCGCACTCGGTCCGAGCGTACTAAGACCGTGAAAACGCGGCTTTATTTGATTAATTATGAGGAAAACGGGAAAATAAGCACCCTCAGATCTGAATGCCGATTGGATTGGATTTGTGTATGTGTGAGTGTCCGTAGAGTAATTTTTGTTCTTGTACCTATAGTAGTAAGTTTTAAGAGTAATGGGACCAGACTGAAAATCAGCGCTGTTATAATGCCACCAAGCATTATGCACACCACACGCTGAGCCTGCATCCCTTTGTTTAACAAACTTTCATTTAAATATTAAGCATGCGCGATTTTTTAAACTGTATTTTGTTAATTGTCACCAACAATAAACAAATATCTATCTTTCATATGTTTATATATAAGGCCAATTGGGTCAGAATGAGCCTGATCTAGTTAGTTAGTAAGTGCTGTGGTTTTCGGACTTAGCCTCACAGTTGAGCCATTGAAGCAGCGTTGTGAGGTCCCTCCAGCCAGCCAATCTCTTTTCAGAAAGCCAGCAATGCACCAATGTTACTGCTGGCCTCCCGAAGAGATCCCAGCCTTTCCGTGGTGGATGTAAGTTCCACTTCCACGCTATCACAGTGAATGTTCATGTAGGCGGGTGTCTCGCCTTCCTTGAGGTATCCTCGGTATAATAGGCTGTGGCTCAGTCCACTAGTGTAGAACTCACTTCAGTGGGCAGTGACCCGTAATAAGTGCCACAGCTCAGACGCAGTAGCTACGTTTGAGGCGCTTTGACATTGTTGGTAGGTTCTCTCTGGCTCGTCTGCATTTGAGTCTGATTTAATGATAAACATAGGATCTAATGATTACATTTTACAGCAATACTAAGGCTTATTGCACTGCGCGAGCCAATAGTTGGGGAGAAAATAGGCATTTTTGAAGACCGCCGTCACTATAGCACAAATACAACCACTTTTAGCTAAAACTTTGACTATATTTTACGTTTTTTTACGCGTTATAGGTTAGTAAATCATAAATATAATGATTATATATACTTATATACTTTTAAAATTTATAGTAGGTACTAACCATGACGGCGTAAAATTTATTTAAAAACACGTGCCTTAGGGTTCGCTTGGAGAAAGTAAATAAGTTGTATCTGATATCTGCTTAAATCCGTCATCTAAAACGAGATAAAAGGAAAGTTTTGACACAGCCTTTCAGGCACAGTCTTACATAACAGATTTGGTAACAATTTTGGTTCAAAAATTAGATTGGAAAATTATATGTAATGAACGGCTATTAATACGATATGTTTATTTGGAATTCGAATTGTCAGATGTCCTTTATCGAAGAAAGTTCTTTGACACTCGCAATGTACCTACTTTTCATCTTTGAAGTAAGATATTGCGCTAAGGTCCGCATTTTTAAGTCCGAAGTTTAGCATTGCGCGTTGTAATTAGAATATTTTACTAAGTTATTGGGGGAAAATGTTTCGATTACTAAATCAAAAAAGTCAAAAGAAGTTCATGCGGATTTGTTTGAAAATATTAAGTTGCTTTTGAAGAATAGTAGGCGTTCGCAAACGCGAATGCGAACATTCAGCTTTTAAATCTGGCAGCATTTGTCTACGGCTAAGATTAGATGATTGTCTAATATTATTGACTACCTACTGGCCGTCCTAGTCATGCAGAATCCTAAAAAAACGATTGAGACCGAACCAACTGTTTTTACTAATCGACGGATCGAAAACAGAACACGTAAAAACTGAGGCTTTAGTATTTTTTACTTATTTGCGATGCTCATCCATACAATCATCGCAAATAAGTAAAAAATACAGTAATCATACATCAATAAATGTACATTTATCAGATAAACTTAATTACCTCATTTCCCAATGAAGCAATAGACAAGCTATAAGCAACAAATGACTATAAAGCGATCGATAATATTAAAGATGAATAAACTAATTATGTAGTGAATTTTGGACTTAGCTTCATTTCCTGAAGCATCGCCCTATCCCTTAAATAAAAATACTCACTTGGGGATCCCCAAGTGAGTATTATTATTTAACAACAAAACCCCACTTTATTTTATTCATTAGCTACAAGAAACGGCAACGCGACAATGCAAATATTAAATAATACATGTATACTACCGAAAGCGCTCGTGGCCTAGTTGAAACGAGTGATTGGAATCAATCACTAAGGTTAAGCAACAACGGGCGCGGTCAGTTGCTGGATGGGTGACCATCCCGTGACTACCGCTAGTTTCCGCCGCAATTTTCCGTGAGCTTTCGTGCTTGGCAAGGCACGATAAACCCTTGGTGCCGGCTGTCATGTAATGGCAGTCGTTAAGCCATGTCAGAAGCCTTATAGGCGGCTTGATAACTTCTGACAGTAAGGCTCGCCACTGTCTTGCAACCCTCCCCCAACCCGAGCTTGGCCCCCGTGGTGGAATGTGTCATAACCTTACAAACAAAGTGTTGATACCATACTATGTATACCTACTTAGCTGTATCGCCAAAATTGTTAGGCGAATTGGCGGTATCTGTTCTACTGGTTTTCTATCTCCAAAATAGTTTATAGCAACAAAATATGCCCCTTCTGGGGCAAGTTCAACTAAACGTAGACAATCTACACTGGTATCCGATACACCGTTGATAAATCAAAAGGCAATTTTAAAGCATTACCCCGCCTAGAGGAAACCCAATGTATAGTTTTCCGTAGTGCCGCCGCGTTGAGCTTGCGATGCTAAAGCCTAGCACAGCACGATATTGCTTCTAATAGCAAGTGGCGTGGAGTAATTCTCGTTAAAAATATTCAGTTGTACTTAGGTACTTAAAATGAGTTACTTATTTTCTTTGACCATCTTGGGTTTCTTATATGTGTGATATGTAAATTCACTAAGTTTACTTCTAGACATTTTGTGCAGACCATGGGACTGTAATAGTACATTACACAACTAGGGTGGTAATACAAAGAAAGGCCGAGATCGCAGAAGTTTGCAGCCCGAGCTGCAAGCGAGGGACGTAAATATGCGATCGAGAGCTTTCTTTATTACCTCCCGTGTTGTGTACATCTTTTTATGTCTACACTTGGCCAGAAAGCGGCTTTTTCCGTACGCGCAGCGTGCGGAAAAAGCCACTTTATTGCCAGGTGTGGCATAAAGTAACTTACAACATACTTTATAAAACATACAACAAATTATGTTAAAGGATTGCTCCCATCAGGCGTAATTTGCTGCTGTCCATTTAACAGTTTCGTCTCCATGATGAAAAGTCTTTATTAGATCATCACAAAATTAAAAAAGCACCAATAGCACGTTATTCCTATTCGAAAAAAGCAATAATTTTTAAAATCGATAAAGAAATAAGTAACACGCATAAATATGATTTTCTTCCAAATGTAAAATTTGTTTCTATCTAATAATAATATTAAATTTCTTACTTAATGATAGCTGGTATTACTATAACCATCCTGAAAGTCCATGCGATTACGTAGTTCCGGAGATTACTCCACATATAACTTCACAATTTGTAGAAAACATAAAATTGATTACAAAATAAAATAGTTACAAAACATGTCACACTTAATAAAAAAAAATACATGCACAGAACAATATCCAATAAATTTTCGTCAAGGACACATAAAATAATAATAATTTAAACACACAAAAAAAAAACACTAACTGAACAAACCACTCCGGAAAATATCTGAGCCAAAGGATCCCAACACGCTGGCAGCATTGCCACGCTGAAACGCCAAAGAGACCCTCTGTCCCAGATTCGCACCGGAGCGGCAGTCAAACTCACGGTCCCTCAAGCGGCGACCCAGCTCCCTGACCAAGATCTTGGTCTGAGTCCCCCAAACTCCCATTGTCTCTACCCCAAGTCGAACAAAAATTTAATTGTCCATAAGGGCACCATACTTTTGCCACTTGAGCGTAGCTGCCGATTCAGCCGTGGCACCGGGTCTAAGAGAAGTAGCGGCCAAGTGCGAGGGAGCAAATGTACAGACGCAAGTTGCGTCCCACAGTAAACAACGCCCTTTCTCCCAGGGCACAAGAGTAAGACCGTCCGGGCGCTTCCCATCTGTGCGACACAAGCCCAGAGGCTCTAGCAATAATGATGTTCTCAATTCAGAAACTGGCAGTTAGAAAAAAAATCCCAATCAATGTGTGAAAGCGCATGCATTCCCACGTTGATTGCAAAGTGCATACTTTATCTCTGAGCAAAGGTCGGCCTTATAAAACGTGTTATTGAAATAGCGTAAAACCTTACAACAGCTTCAACTATTTCAATACTTAAACCAATCACAATAAACACTTGTTAAAAATTAAATTTTTTATAATATTTAAAAACCTATTTAGAGGCTAAAAATTCCTCCCATGCCGGAATACAAACCCGCGAATTTTTAGCCTCTAAATAGGTTTTTAAAATTGTCCTTAACACGGGTTAGTGGATTAAAAATAATATAATTTTATAAGTTATCAGAATTAAATGTTTGAATTTTTATTATTACTAAAATAATTTTTAATAGTGTTAATAACCATAATATCAATATATATTATAGTTCCCACACAGTAACCACAGTTAAAGGAATAGGGTGTGGTCAAAACAGTTCAACCTTTACAATTTGATCGTTGCTAATAGTCGCACTTATCGTAGCTAATTAGAGTGCACTTATATAAAGGTTGATCTATTGACTGTACACGTGTACTTAAGCTTATAGGCATATTTGTTTTTTTTGTAATAGGTATTTTTAAGTTATTAGTTACGATATGTTCATAAGCCTATTGTATTTAATAATAAATTAGTAAGGTAAAAGCAATTCTGTAAATATAACCTTAACCTCAGTAATTGCATTTCATGTTCATTTTCTTTTAAATAAAGTCAACTCTACACCTTCCGTTGTCCACCATTAGTACGCTCCATTTGCTCGGTGGTAACTTTACGATAATCCTCGGCGAACAATTTAATATTGTTCCTCAAAGTGAACATTTGCCTCGTAAATTAAAAGTTGCAATCTCCCGCTACCGGTCTGCGCTAACCGGGTAACTGAGGCAATATTGTTCTGTTTACTTCCAGGGATCTGTGTCTGAAGTAACTACTTGTGATTGTTTGTTCAGTTAAGTGGTGGTAGCTGCATTGTAAGGACAATTACAGAACACATCTACCCGAACCCGTGTTTTTTATCGGCGTGTATCCAGATAAACTACAACTTATGGAGACTTGTGTAGAGTCAAATTAAAATCCATTGCCTTTAATATGTCCGCCAATTACGCTATATTTTTATATTATTTCTGTTACTGTAATTTATGTGTGCTGTAATGATACTTCATTATAATAGCTGGCCGGTCGGCGTCTCGTCAAGTTTGAATTATTTTAAAGGAAATCGTTACGCTTTGTTTAGGTGTCAGTCGAAAAGCGAGACCTAGCACGGCTAGGCGATGCACTACTAATAAATGTTATATTTTAGGAATTTCATATTTCAATCTTGAATCGCTACTGTACAATGAATTCTAATTATTCTATCTATCTATGATCCAAGTGACGCTAGTTTGGACATAGATCGTGGGATCTAATTTAAGAACTAGTTTTTTTATAAACATACAAGTTTTTTGGCTACCTTAATTCGTCTCTACAAGGAAAATATATGTAGGTATAAAGCGCAAAAAAGTTGACGGAGCGGCATATAAAGTCTAATAAATCTAAAGTGACTTATCTCAATTCAAGAATAGCTGTACCGGTCTAAAGAAAACAATTTATTTTCCTCGTCCGCCTTTAGTCGACGTTCAAGCAGCGCCATCTTGTTGCAGGGCTCCGAACTACGCGTAAGGCTGTCGCGCTGAGATACGAAATGTTTGCCAAAAACCGTAGAAATCTCGGTTCCGAACGGCAAATTCACGAGAGTCTTCTAAAGAGGTTGGAATTATTTTAATTTTAACGCTAGTGGGCGCGTTTTTTTTGACGTGCTTGTGCAGATTATATGCAGATCTGTGGACTTTTTCCGCGGCTTAGATGAGTGTGCCCGGAGGAGATAGACCAGGTATTAACTAATCTAACTAAGGGTTTAACTAAATCCCTGGATGTACATTAAAATGAGCTACTCTTCAGTACGAACATCTTTGGCAGATCTTCTCGTCGAGTAAATAAAATTAAATATTGTGTAGATGGAATAATAATTCTGTGTGTAATGTTTTAAGATGTGCCTTCAGATTGACGCGAACCGTGAACCATTTTCGAGACTCTTCATTGAGCCAAATCTTACTTGCCTTGTCCAATGCAGCAGATGCCGCCCTGCTATTGTTACCTTTGGCAGTTTTAGATAGTACCTGATTAAAATGAAAATTTGAAGACTATGTTAATGAAAAGCGGCTTTTAAGGATGTGATCAGTTTGTTACATTGTAACTTTAAAAACCTATTTAGAGGCTAAAAATTTAGGCATTGTAACTCTTAAAATATGCATTAAAGTCGCCATCTTGCGCAAGGTCCATTTCGCAGAAGGGACACATTTTGTTAAAGAAACATTTTGACATGTTGTTAAAGATACATTTTGACATTTTGCGAACGGTGGACATTTTGCGATGGAGAGTCTGAATAGTAGTGTATAGCTATAAAGGAAAGGAAATCTAACATTAAACGAACATTACTCGCAGAAGGTACATCACTTCTTTCAGACCTCTGCCATCATTGAAAATCAGCGCTGTTTCGAATAGAAACAGCAAACGCTGAAATAGTATCATTGTCACACGAACACTTTATTTTATAAATTTTGTTATGTAAGCATATTTGTTTGTGGAAAATAAATCATTCATTCATTCATCATCCAGCTACTGCCAGCAAACTGACTCGATTTATAATCTCTAATATTCGATTTATAAGCACGTGTAAACAGAACTGTTCATGATATCAGCGAAAAACATCATAAACAATTCTCAGTAAAGTTGAAAGACCTACCACGCGGATATCAAATTAATGTGTGGCACTTTTTGGGAAGGTACGGTATATCTAATTCTACGCCGCTTGTCCGCCTGTCCATCATCGATTCACTTCGACACTGTAACGAATGTTTTCTATTTCGGTTGCAAACGATTTCATTTTTATAGAAGCTTTTACAATTTACAATAAACGCTGGATCCCATTAAATCTCTCGGCAAAAAACACGCTGCTTCTCGTTTGTGGAGATGATGTATGACCTGTGCGTATGCGCAGTTTATTGTTCGGTAATCCCGATACCCTTGGGCTGTGCAAAAAATACTCGCTGATAGTGTTGGGAGAGAAATATTTCCATATATGAAACATCGAATTCAATGTCGGAAGCCATGCACTAGTACAAGACTTTGAAGCATTTAGTGAAAAGTTTTGAAATATTTATTTGTCTTAGCTTAAGTTTAATGTGCTATTGAAAAGGAAGTATTTGACATGTACTATTCATATAAAAACACCTGTAACTGCTAATGTTAACAATAATTCAAGCAAAAGGTTTCATTTTATTTCATTTTGCACCGCACTGGTTTCACAATTATCATAGCAAGTTGCAGGCATAACCACATCGTCTTTAATTTTATATAAACATTCGCTCTGCTCCGAGACATATTACAATTACTTTACAGGTGAAGTAGCAATAAAAACTAAATGATAAATGACGACCTCTGTGGCGTAGCGGTAGCGCGTCTGCCTACCATGCAAGAGGTCCCGGGTTCAAATCCCGGCTGGGAACAAAAAAAAACCCAGGTCTTGGATGTTTATATGTTTGTAATGTCGTTGTTTCTTGTTCCTACGACACAGAGTATCCTAGTGTGGGGCCAGAAGCAATGTATGTGCTTGTATGTAAATGTTGTTATGTTGTTATGTTGTTATTAGAAACCAGGCTTAAAGGAATAACCTCTCAAGAGGTTACCTAAGAGACTTAAATATTTTATATCCGCTGTAAACTCGACAACAAAATCATCGACTGCATCCCATCACCAATTTTCAAACCACCCCAAGCCCTAAGAGCGATTCGACAGATGACGATCGCGCGCCCACCTCCGGACCTCCATTCACGCACCCACTGAGCCCACAGTGACAATGGCATCGCAAATACCCGGTCTATTATACCCTCAGGACACAAACTAGGTAAGCATAGAAGAACCAGACGCGTTAAGGCTCAAATGAGCTTGAAGACGACTGCAACGTTTTTTGTTGCTAAAACTTTTGCCGCATTGTACATTTGTTTAAGTATAATAGAAGTATTAATCATCATCATCATAATAATCAGCCGTTGTCAGTGCACCGGTGGACATAGGCCTCTCCCAAGACACACCACTGAGCCCGATCTTCGGCACTCCTCTTCCAGTCACTGCCCACAGCTTTACGAATGTCGTCGCTCCACTTGATCACCAGTGCTCTAAACCATAAGTATTAATAATAATATATAAATACACACGCTCGTGTACTTTAAGGAAAATAATGTATTATCTAATTAAAACTGTTTTATACGGATTTATGCTCGTTTATTACATTTTTTCGACGTTTTGGCACTTTTTCAGGTGCCGTGGTCTCGGATGACTGAGGTGATAGGCGTCTTTTAGAAAGCATTAACGGTTAGTTTACTACCCTCGGCAAATATTACAAATTACATGTATTATCTATTTAACAAAAAGTTTTTACTGTGCACATAGTGATTGACTGCTGAGCATGATTTACTGAATAGGCGGGACCAACCTAGGTACTATTTAATGAGTTGGTGAATTGGGTATCGCCTGCATAATAGTTAAGTTAATGCTGAGCAGATTCTTGGTTACTTTCTTATCTTTTTTTTTATATTTACTTTAGTGATTTTTTTTTCGTTTGATTTCTACTAATTTTATGTAGCCTACAACTCTCGTACAAACACGACACTGATAGATCTAATTTTAATAAAATCTGAACATTGGTTAAGAACTTATGAGGAAATCGGACATACATACAAGTCAAACACATCACCATCATTGTGTACTCCGCCGCATTCGGGTAAGTCGGGTTACAACAATATTTTTATTTGATTGTGGTTGTTAATAAAATTAACGAACTGGTCTGTGATTAGAGTACGTAGAAGATGCTGCACTGACACGAATCTTTCAATATGACATTATTCGTAATGACAATGGTTCTTGTTGTTTTCCCTAACAAATCATAATTATATAGATTGTATATCTTTTTTCATAGCGTTTAGTTACAGTGTTACCGAACCTGTCGAAAATTACTTTAGAAAGTTTATTCAGGTCTCTGTGATACAGACTTAAAGTCTAGTACAGATACCGCAATTATTTGTAAACATGCAACATCTCTTTAGAAAATAATCTTTGTCTTTTAAATAAGAAAAAGGCCGTTTTGTTTCGTGTATTTTTTGCAGGAGGCGCCAAGTAAGCGTTAGAAAAGAAGACATGATTTTTTCATTTGTGGCGCTGATTAGCACGGCTTAGCGCATTAAGTCAAATTACAAAAGTTTACTGGGTGGAGCTTCTATTTTTGTTTCTTTTGTATTTATTGCACTACCAAAGCCTGTGAGAATTAAACTTCAAAACGTCAACCACGTGAGGTTTGTAAACTTTTGATGTTTATTGTCATTGTTGTGTTATTATGAGCTTGCTGCGATGGTTGGAGGATAAAATGCTAGTTTATTGGACACAATCAGACAATAACGTAAATATTGGACTCTATTAATGTGTCTTGCAATGCATCGTCTGTTGAGATCATTCCGCTTGCAAGAACTGCGGAAATAATAAAGCAGTATTTTTGCCATAAACTTATTATAAGAATCGCTTGGCGCTCATATGTCCAGCAGTGGACTACATAATATAGTCTGAAGAAGAAGAATCGCTTAATTTTTGATGTTCCGTAGTAACTGTGAAGAGTACATAACTTGCTTATTGCAGTGTCAGTGAGAAGATCCTCAGTCCAGCATTTTTTTTTCCAATCAAACAAACACATAGATAATGTTTTTCGGTAGTTTACAGTAGCTGATGTAAGAGTATGTGAGAACGTTAATAGGTGTGTCGTTCTTGTTGCAAACTAGTAACTAAATTTTTGTAAGTAGATAACTAATGGAGTTTTGTACAACTTTTTGGCATGACAGTTTTTCAGGTATAGGTATTACTTTCGTCATACATCTGTCTCCTTTTTACGCGCCTGAGATTGCCCGACTGTGGCAGAAGGAGGTTTATGTTTTTCTAGTTAGTGTAAGTACCTACTTACACTATGTTCATACTATGTATGTACATACATACATATGTATGTAGTTATGTATATTTCTTCGTTACGCTCTTCGGCTTGATGAAGTTTAGCTCGAGAGATGTCGTCTGATTCATCTTAACTGTGAAAAAATTACAATCGGTATACAAAAATTGTAAAAGTATGGCCATCTCTTTGGATTTTTATAAAAACATTCGCTACGAAAACTAAAAAGAAATTAAATGAAAGAAATATTTAGAGGAAGAAAAAATCCGGCTGCGTAAATTATAGCAAAAATGCAATTTCCGAACTTACTCGATAAATGAACTGAAATTATGGAAATAAGTTAATTAATTAGATATTTATTATGTTTTAAATGATTCCGGTTGACAGTGTTGTATACATTAATGTATTGGGTACTTCTGACTGCGTATATTTTTTTTTCATTTATCAAGTAAGTAGAAAATAGTTAATCTTTTTTCACGCAAGCGGGTTTTTCATTTATTTTTCAATAATTTCGTTTTTGCGGTTGTAAACCACCAACTAAACTGTCGTTTGAGTATGAGCAATATGAGCATTGACTATCGAACACTGGCCCGACGGTTTTTTACGATGAGAAGTTAAACGCTGCAAGCGCTCCCACATCGCTGCGTTACGCAAAGAAAGTATTTCTGCATTGTGGCTGGCGCGCCATTAACTTTTTGTAGGGCATTTTGACAGACGAGCTATAAAATATACCACGCCCACTTATACGTCATTGTGTGCGGAACTCAGCTTGTGTTTGGTGGCACAACAAAAACTTTAAATCATTGTGGCAGTACAAAGGGGTGTATTAAAAAGTGACGCGTCGAACTTTAATTTCGTTCACACTTAAATGGCCTTAATATTAGATCTCATGTGACTTCAAAGAGGAGGAAAATTTAATCTAATCCTCTCCATGCGTTCTCACTGCCGCAAGTGGCATTTACTCCGTGTAGCATCTTTTTCGTGCGCTTGTGTGCTTCGCAGGGCACGTTAAGCAGTTAGTGCCGGCTGTCATGTAATGGCAGTCGTTAAGCCATGTCAGAGTTCGCGGGTTAGGTTCTCTACCAAAGTTTCAACTGTCAACATAATATTATATACCTATATGGATTATTATTATTAAAATTCTTAATTTTGCACATACGTGAGCTTAATGCTATTTAGCATTATCTACCAGATAACCTAAGTTTTGGAGACAAATTAGGGTAGTGCAATATTAAACAATATAAAATTTACTAATTATATCTATTTTATATGTAATGTGATGTGATGTGATATAATATAATATATAATATAATATAATATAATATAATATAATATAATATAATATAATATAATATAATATAATATAATATAATATAATATAATATAATATAATATAATATAATATAATATAATATAATATAATATAATATAATATAATATAATATAATATAATATAATATAATATAATATAATATAATATAATATAATATAATATAATATAATATAATATAATATAATATAATATAATATAATATAATATAATATAATATAATATAATATAATATAATATAATATAATATAATATAATATAACATAATGTAACATAACAATAAATAAATATGAAATACAATGAAAATAGTCAATATTAGAAAAAAAAAATAGTAATATAAATAAAAGTTTCGATTCTATGTAACGCACATGACAATATAATGTTATGGTTTTAAGTAAATTTGTTCTAAGGCACAAATCTAATTGGGTTGTTGTTTATTAGATTTGTGCTAGATACAGTAATATCTTTTTTTTTAAGCTTTTTTAGTTTTCTTCTTAGTCAGCCGTGTTTTTTTCCTACTGCTGGGCAAAGGCCTCCCATCCTCCCAAGAAGGTTGAGAGATCGTGCCACCATCTCCGCTTTTTAGTTGTATTACTTTTTAAATATCACGGTTTACATAACTTTGTGTGGAAGTCTTTAGCAAATTACTTTCCTCCACAAACGAACCTACCTACTTAGAAGAGGCAAATGATGGTAATAAAATTATAAATGTTATTTTAAAATCTGTATTGGCATTCTGTTGGTGCTTCTTAATAAATAAAATAGAAATAAAATAAGTGTCGATTCTATGTAACACATAATTATAGTTTTAAGCAATATCTTATAAAACGCCGAAGCAACTAAAAAAACATAACATAACATATCATAACCCAGAGAGGTAGGCAGAGACCAGAGACTGCCACTTGCCACGATCCCGACGGATCACCTAAATAAATATAGTTACAAAGATTAAATAATTGAACGAAAAATTACAGGTATGTTGAACAAACGTATAAAATTTAACCAACATGTTTCACCAAAATCACGAATTGTGCTTTTAGAAAATAGTCGTCGTCGTCGTCGTCAGGCTATACTAGTCCACTGCTAGACATAGCCCTCCCCTAAAGAGCGCCACGTTGTGCTATCAATGCGGGTAATTTTTGAACTAAAACTTTCGTAAGCACAACACATTGTAGACTTTTAGTCCGGATCTACTTACGGGTGTTGTTATATCGGAAAAGTCCGACCAGGTTTCGCTCCGATTCGCAGAGCAGAGACGGAGCTCGCGTCGTCGATTGCTCGTCTCACACTCGTCTCGTCGTCGGACTCTTCCGATATAACAACACCCGTAAGTAGATCCGGACTAAAAGTCTACAATGCGGGTAATGCCCATAATCTTTAATTTTAGAAATTGTAATTACAAAAAAAAACAATGTACATAAAAACTCCGTGAAAGCGCATCCATAATTATTACCAGAAATTCTAATAATTCATACTACACATTAACAACACACAGTGTTGCTATATCCTCCGTAGTTAGCTGGGAGTGCACAGTGGTAGCGTGGAGCTTGTTTAAAGATGTCCCCAGGCGATTGTTAAAGGCACTAGTTATATCCTGGGAAACTGGAGCTTGGTCCATACGCGTTTGCTCACGCTACGCTGGAGTATGTGAGTTTGAAGTACTTTTATTGAGACTATGTGAACGTGTAATCATAGTTTTCTGTCGTAGAAGTAGTAAACAGGACACTGTAATATTGCGTCTCAATTGCTGTGGTAAACTTTTAGGTACAGTTGTTATAAGCTTTTGTATGTAGACTAGTATAGCATAGCAGAAATATACATAAAGTTCATTAGTAATACGAGTAAATGTTGTATGGAATCAGGGGTTACTTTGCGGAAATCCATAATAGCATTAAAATGTAAAAATTACTTTGCTAAATCCGCCAAAATCCCACAAGCACCATGCGGTTAGTTAATGCACTTTCCCTCCCACTTTTTCAAGCAGAAGCAATACATGAACACACCACCACAGACACCAAATACTTGTGTAAAAATATACGCGACGCGTTTCGCCTCTAACACGAGGCATTGTGCATTAACTAACAGTGGTTTCTTCGCGTAAACGTGAACAACGTAGGAGGTAAATAGTACGAAAAAGTTGATAACTGTTCTGCAATTTTCAGGTAGTCACCATAGTAAGTTGTTTATATTAATGAGTAAAACTTATCCCTTAGCCGAATTAAAAAAGGAGGAGGTTATCAATTTGACGCGTAGGTATATAACTTATTTGGATACATATGGAGGTTTCGGAAGAGTTCGATAGTAAACACTGAAACAAAATAAGTATAAGAAGACTTCTCTTCCACATCTTACTTAAACAGACTCCGTTCTCCACCTGGAGTTGAACTCAAGAACCTGGAAAGAAACAGGAATAAAGAGCCTACAGAACCCAATTTTTTGCCGTTACACCACTTCGCAAACTCGACGACAAATCACTTTGTCCGTATTATAAAAATAACATCTAGTTTTTATGAACCTCCACGGTTGAAGCCGGAATGTTTGCTCAAGGGATGGAAAGAAAAAAATATGCGGCAGTGGTCTAAAGATTTCTCCAGTGATTAATCCTTGGCGATAAGCGTCACCACAAAGACGTACAAAATGTGTGCCAAACAGATTTCAGATCTAAACCGGATAAAGAAACTGTTGCGGCTAGCAGACGGCTCAGTTGTTTTGTGTTAGTTATCTAAAAATCTTAGTTGCATTGTGGGGCACGTGTTTTGACTAGTAATTATGATTTTTGCGGGCCGTTGGGCATAACGAAGGTTCTCAAATGTCACTCCACGCCGATCTTATCGTAATGTTCCTTCATTAAATTCCCTCCATAAGAAACCCTAGACCTCACCAGCCGAAGGAACCAATAAATAATGACGAGTAAAACATAAAAGGCAAAAAACAAGTGTTATACCACAGAAAACAAAATAACCACTAAAGATATAGTAGATAGATTAATTGCTCATAAGGACACATTAGCTACGTGTGTGGTACCCCTTGATGCATCTCTCCGATCGAAATTACGATAATGACCCACAAACTTAGTGAGCATTATAAAATTCCTCCAAGTTTGCGTCACGACGACATTACATTCCGGAGTTCTTTGTGCCCTACGCCCGAGACGGCTTGATAATCTAAATGTCTTTGATACAATGAAGGATTAGAGGAGATACGTTCGTCATGGCCCTAATTGTTCATTGTGACGCGAGGAAGATTATAAACAGAGAAGTGCCTAACGTCCTTTTATGAGGACGCTCTAATAAACGCGAGCACCGTCGCTTCGTTAAACCGATTAAGTTTCATCATTGAAAATTCCTCCCAAGAGTTCTCTATTATTCTTCCGCGTAAGTGTATCAAAACATTGGGGGCATCATTCCTTTGTACCAACGGGTCGAACACTAGTAAAAGTTCTCATTATTATCGTTGATTTGCTATCCCGTGACATTTTCCTCCTTGCCTATGGGGCTGACTGAGTGGTCTAGACATTATTGTTAGTTCGCAAACACAATTTTTGGTTGAATAGGGACGTCATTGTTCGCTAGCCGTGCGCCTGACAATCCTGACGCAGTATTTATGTAAACAGTCAGTCGCCTTGAGGCCTTTTGTGTCGCGTTATCCCCAAATCCGGTGAAAACAATTTCGTCCGGATTGTTATGTTCGGTTATTGTGAGCATTGTTCCTTTTGCTCAATCGCCGGCTTAATCTAGCGAGTACGTTTGGAGGTTCTTTCCTGGAATTAGAGCCAGATGGATATTTAGATTGACGCCCGTCCTCCGCATTGTTTCTTTGGGTCTTTGTTTGTGTTACATTCTACGCACTGTTGGCTCTAACCAGATGCATAGTAGTAAGCTGTGAGCGTTATCATCTTTGTTTTTCCTAGTGGCCTAAAAATATTTCACTTCCTCTATTTAAAAATGTTAGGGACACGACAGCAGAATAAAATTACATTTCAATTTTTTTTTATATTCAGGCACATACATTGCTTCTGGCCCCACACTAGGATACCCTGTATCGTGGGAACCAGAAACAACGACATCACAAACATGTAAACGTCCAAGACCTGAGGTTTTTTTTTGTCACCAGCCGGGGTTCGAACCCGGGACCTCTAGCATATGCAAGAGGTGCCTAATATTAGGCAGATGCACTACCGCTACGCCACAGAGGTCGTCTAAATAATTGAAAATTGGAGTGAACTAGGTCATTGGACGACCGTTTTTGATCTGTTACTCTCATGTATTAAACGTTTTTTCATAAGCTATGAAGGTTACTCCAAAAAAAGTTAAGTGTTAACACGGGTGCTCGCGTGCGATCCGTTCCGATAGTGATTCCGAATAAATAGTTGTTGGGTGTTATGGCGAGGTTATGGCATCGACAACGGCGTATTACTAATGCCGGCGCTGCTACTAAACGTTTCAGTTTCAACAAAGCAAACGCTAGATTGATATCTGCATTACGTAAGGCAAATCTGTTGTACCAAAAGTATGTATTTGCTTTTACAGGTTTCCTGCACAATGTTACTAATATATGTTGTTTTGCAACTTACGTCCCCAGTGCACGTCGCATTTCGTTTCAGCGAATTTTGTATGGAACTTTTGTTGTCGAAAAACAAAGGCGTTCTTCACGCTTAGTGGCCTGTGGTTGTAAATTGAAATGGAAACGGCCATAAACGTATTTGTTTATAGGCGAGCTGTGGAGTTAATGAATAATTTTTAATAAGCGCCGAATAAAAATACACTTTACGGGGTTTTATTCGCCGTAATACAATTTGACCCAGTTTTACTTAACGACGGCTTGAGGGCTACTCTGAATTAATGAACTTATTATGCCGGTGAGTCGCCCATTGGCTCGGTTGGATGGAGCGCTGGCACTGATGGCCGGAGGTCGCGGGTTCGAGTCCCGGCATGGGTGGAGTTTTTAACCTCTAAATAGGTTTTTAAAATTGTCCTTAGCACGGGTTAGTGCATTAAAAATAAAAATAGTATAATAATGAACTTATGTCATGAAACTTTTGTACGACAGGCCGAACTGGGAAAAAAAGGTTACCAAGTTCTGAAACCGGTACCAACTAGTTGAAATCATTAGCATCGGGTGAAATAAGTAATTGTGAGTAGCGAATGGAACATGTGATGATAAACGGAACAAAGTTCTGTGGTCTAATTATGCCTGCAAATTCTGTCGGAGTCCTAATGATTACAATAGGAATATACCTTCCTCAGGTATGAGTGCGTCAAACTTACATCCCATTATGCCCCTCGGTGGGGACATAATGGGTTGATAATAATGATGATGAAGTACTAGGTGGCACATTCCAAAATTAAACAGAAACTCAGATATATTAGAAATATTACTAGTCAGCCATAGCGGTGCGTGCATGACATGAGTCCGCGGGTCAGTGTTCTGATAGACAAAGAGGCAACACTAATTGTCTACGGATTTTCTGAAACAAGATTTCTATAAACCTACTTAGAGCCTAAAAAATCCACCCATGCCGGGACTCGAACCCGCGACCTCTAGCTAACCGTGCCAGCTTTCTCCCAAGAGATCGCCCAATGGGCGACTGCCGACATCAGTGAAATTTCGAACCTCTTTACAATACTATCTGTATTCCTCTGTACTCTCCGTACAGGCAGCAACATCTGGCTGAAGTAATTTGCATCACTTGCAGACCCGAGTACCTACTTTGCAATTAGGTTTTATATTGGAATGATATCGCTGTATTCACATGATTATATTCTTTTTCATGCACTAACCCTTGCTAAGGACACTTTTAAAAACCTACTTAGAGGCTAAAAATTCCACCCAAGTCGGGCCTCGAACCCGCGATCTCTGGCTCTCTGGCTATTAGTGAAATTTCGAACCTCTTTACAATACTCTCTGTATTACGTACAATACGTAATATTTCTAAACTCAATATTTTTTAAAAACCTATTTAGAAGCTAAAAATTCCGCCCGTTTAGCCTCTAAATAGGTTTATAGAATTGTCCTCAGCACAGGTTAGTGCAAGAAAAATGAAATGAAATGAAAAGGTTTTATTCAAAGTAGCGCAGGTACTGCGGCTTAATGAACGTCACAAGTCAAACTAGGTGTCCATTTCAAAATCTGGATCATTTTGGAGAAAAAATGGACAACATTTTTTGAATAAAAAAAGAATAAAAGAATATTTATTGTGAGCATAGACATGGGTTACACTTTTAGCAGTAACAGTTGCTATACGTCTATTCTTAAACGTAATAGTCTTAATAGATGCCGTATTTTATTACTAATTATATAACCGCGGCTTTTAAACCAGCCAGATTTCAGCATGTATAGGCGAAGGGCTTTTCTATGTAACGCAGTCTTGCCTTTCTAAGTAGAAGCCCAGGGCGTGCCTTGCATGATACGGCGTAGGCTAAGCTACGTGACTTAGAGAATGGCCCCGACAGATTTTTATTTGTTCAGCGCATAGTCGCATTAATGTCACTTTGATGTATGTTTCTTTTGTTTTATTTGTACGACTGTAAAACGTTAAGTTGCCGATTAATAAATCTGATGGGGAAAGCAGAACGTGGGTTCCATGCGTGAGAGTATCGATTCGTTTTTATGCAGTTGTCAATGTCACTGTTCACACTTATTGCATATTTAGTACTACACATCATAAAAATCCCTTCGGGAATCTACGTTCGCGCAGACTAGGAAGAAGTGTAACGAAAGTACCCGAAGCTATAAGTACATTCAACATGATCCGTAACCGATACGGTTAAGGTGCACAATTGATTGCCGCAGTAGCGCTACCTTTTTCGCTCACGCTAATATTACCAAACTAATAGTCACCTGCATCGATGACGTTGAATCAACCAATAGCAACTATGGCGCGCGGCCTGCCATAAAATGAAACCATCTGATTGGTCGATCAACTTGCCGCACATCCAAAATTTGTTCATCTGCGCAGGTACATCCGCGAGATTTACATCTTATGTAGCACTGTACTACATTATTAAAAATATTAAACATTATAAACTAGGCTAATGTACACTCGTAATGTACACTAAAGCGCTCGTAGCCTAGCCGAACCGAGTGATTACAATCAATCACTTAAGTTAAGCAACAACAGGCGCGGTCAGGTGCAGGATGGGTGACCGTCCCGTGACTACGCTAGTGGCATTTTTTCCGAGCGCTTCCGTGCTTCGCAAGGCACGTTAATCCAGTGGTGCCGGCTGGCATGTAATGACAGTCGTTAAGCCATGTCAGCGGCCTTATGGGCGGCTTGATAACTGTCTTACAATCCTCCACCAACCCGGACTTGGACCCCGTGGAGTATGGCCCAACCTTCCTGCGATGCAGGAAGAGACCCGTTCCCCAGCAGTGGAGGCATACAAGGGTTAAAATCGAATGTACTACTTGAAGGGAGCATTGACGTGTTGTTACTGAATTTGTTAAATCTCCAGAGTCGAGACTGAACAAAACGGCCTTTCCCTTGGAGTATTCGTTTTTGTGAAACTTTGCTGCTGTGGATAATCATCACCATCATAACATAACATAAGCTCACGCCTGTATCCCAGAGGGGTAGGCAGAGACCAAGGATTGCCACTTGCTACGATCCTGACAGATCACCTTCGCTTCGCCAACGTTAATAAGTCGTTGCATGCATGCACGCCGGTTCCGGGTACTTTTTATCTTCTCCTTCCACTTATTGCATATTTAGTACTATATTATTTAGAACATGAAATATTATAAAATTAGCTAATGTACTCTACAAAGGAGCATTGAAGTGTTGTTACGGAATTCGTTAAGTCTCGAAATTCGAGCCGCAATAACGGTCTTTACATTGGAGTATTTGATTTCGGTGAAAGTTTTGCAGCTGCGGATAATCATGAATTCGATAATAAAAGAATGTTCCTTATTAAACAACACAGCACATGACATAGAAATTTGTACAGACAGAGTGTACATTTGGCGGCCTTAATGCTAATAACGATTTATTCCCAGCAACCCTATGATGCAAAGTTCCTGAAGGAAAATAGAGACGGATAGCCGATGCAAATAGAGGTATGAATATTCATACATATACTTAAATAAATAAAAAAATATACCTACTAACATAAAACATAAAGCAAACCATACAGTACAATCAATGTGACGGCAGAAGCCAGTGAAGGCAGCAGTAGTAGCATTCACAGGTAGCAGTCATATTCGCGAGTTCCTGGGTTCGAATCTCGGCAAGTACCAGTGATGTTCTTTTCTAAGTCATGTACACTTATATAAGATAAGATAAGAATATTCTTTATTGTATACCGGAAAAATAATTACAGAAACGGTAGGTACCAAAGATAAAATTGTATTTTATCTTCTGCATCTGCCGTTTCTGGCGGCCTTATTCCTAATAGCAATTTCTTTCAGGCAACCTCAAACTGTATAATTGAAGTAGCAATACCACTCGCTAACAGTAAAGTAAAGCATCGTGAGATGCTAATCCGCGGTGGGCACACTTGTTAATTAAGCCCATACACTCTCTCTCTGAGAGAAGGCAGGTGCTCTGTAGGGAGACGTAGATCGGTTACATGCAAATAAATAAAAATAAAGTTAATGTCTGAACCAAATGATTCCTGAAACCTTCCCTTTAGTAAGTTTGAGGCAAAATTAGTACAGCTATTGAATGCATGTCGGACAGTTAAATGTCTGGTAGCAGACAGTTTGGCTTCATTAGAGAAATGGTCCTGCATTTAGTTCAGCCCGTACCATGTTGAGCCTTAGAGGCTTTCGAGTTCCAAACGGAATAGTGACATCGTTTTGTGCTTATTACTAAGTAAAATTTTGCTTGATCGAAGCGCACAAAGCGCTCGTAGTGGAACCAAGTGATTGAAATCAATCACTTGAATTAAGCAACAACAAGCGTGGTCAGGTACTGGATGGGTGGTGCACGGTGCAGGATGGGTGACTGTCCCGTGACTACCGCTAGTGGCCTTTTTCCGAGCGCTTGAGTGCTTCGCAAGGCACTTCGAGCCGTTGGTGCCGGCTGTCATGTAATGACATTGATGTCTTCTGACAGTAAGGCCCGCCACTGTCTTACAATCCTCCACCAACCCGGACTTGGCCCCCGTGGTGGAGTATGACCTAACCTTCCTGCGATGCAGGAAGAGACCCGTGCCCCAGCAGTGGGGACATACAAGGGTTGATAAATTTCCAATAAACTTCTCTGGAGACTTCACATAGTAACGTCACACCATTGATTAATATGTTTGCCGCCGCATGAAATGAAGTGGATCTGATATTGACAAGCACCGGCTGATTAGCACATAGTCCTCCGTCGATTCTATGTAGGCAATTATCAGCAGCTAACTTTGATTTAGAGCGGCTCTGAAGCCGGCATGGGTAGAATTTTTAGCCTCTAAATAGGTTTTTAAAACTGTCCTTAGCACGGGTTAGCGCATTAAAAAAAAAATAGTATAATTATGTGGGTACAGCGATATCATTCCGATGTAAAACCCCAACTGCAAAGTAGGTAGTCGGGGCGGTAAGTGATGCAATCTACTTCAGCCAGATGTCGCTGCCTGTAGGTACGTAATACAGAGAATAGTGTAAAGAGGTTCGAAATTTCACTGATGCCGGTGAGTCGACCATTAGCTCAGTTGGATAGAGCGCTGGCACGGAGAGCCAGAGGTCGCGGGTTCGAATCCCGGCATGGGTGGAATTTTTAGCCTCTAAATAGGTTTTTAAAAAGAGGCTAAAGTTTCTAATCATGATTGAACTACGGTCTGAATTCTTGCACCTAAGCCAGCGGCCAGATCTCTAATAACGGCGACTATGCAAAATACTTTAAGGTCCTAGTAGGTTCTAAAAATCACTATAATTCTGTTTAATTTAAAAATCATGCTCACTATGAATAATAATAAAAAATTGCTTTCATTCACAAAAATCTGTACAAAAAGCGCTTTAATTCACACAAATCACTATAATTCACAAACATCACTATAATTCAGATTTCTGATTTCCTTATACTACTAAGCCCTACAAATTATGAACTTAATTCCGCACACCGGGTAAGACCCTTTCGACAAAAATTCAAGTAAGCAATTTCATCTTTGTGAGGCTCACGTTTTGCAAAAAGCATAAAAAAAATCAGATATGATTTTCCGTTAGTGAGTTAGTGGCCAATCCCGTGGTTAGCTTTTTTACTACGGTTTTGGTGTGTTTAACTTATCTGTTCCTAAGTTATGTACATGACAGAAATACTAATATCTACCAACGATACCAGATCAAATTTCTTCCGAAGCTATAATCTTCCATGCCGAAACCAATTAATTTCCAGCTCACATTCTGACAGCGGTTTAAGGTATCATAATTTCCTGAAGATTTGTATTCATTACAATAAAGAAGTTTATTCTTCAACGTATCAAGCGAACTTAAACCCTCAATCGAGGCGGGAGTTAATCCTATTAGTGAGAACTCTGTCAAGTTATTGTTGACCTCCCTTTCCAGGTCATAAGTTAGACAATTGGGTTGACCAAAAGACGGAGCTACGTCTTACCTGCAATCTTTCCCACAGAGAGCGACAATCTGTCTATGCTCTGAGGACATCATTGTTCGGGGTTGAGGGAACTGGTTGATTTACGATCCATTGCGTTTTGATCCTTCTGTATATCTGTCTGTCCTTCTTTAACCGGGGAAAGGAAATATGTTTCTTGATTTTTTGAACTTACAAATTATATAGTTTACCGACAAAAACAGGCGTGTGGGCCTGCAATGATGAATAACATGTTGATAACGCGAAAGAGGTCAGTCAGGGTCATGGTAAGTTTGGTGTTAAACCGTTGTATCTGACTACACCTCCGAGAGTCAGGCGTGAGTTTATGCAACGTATTTAACAGTTTCACTTAAGTGCAAACAATGTTAACAGAGTTTCACTTAAGCGTATTATAAACGATGAAGTTCTGCTGTGTCTGAGATGGTAAGATTAAAACAAATTTATAGCTTCGAAGGTCCTCGATTGTGTCAAAAAAATTTCAAGCGACACAAATGATATAGAAATCGACGGTTAAGAGACATAGGAAAGTATAGATTTTCTACACTTCGGAAAGCCGTGTACGTCTGCTTTCGATATCCCCAACCCCGTCGATCTCACTGAATCGGAGCCAAGTTTGAAAGGCGCGGCCCGAATATTGTCACAATGGCCTGAGCGCCCGAGGACAAAGCGCGACGTATAATTAATGACGGAGACCACGCCGTCTCCGTCAGACGATGGAGCGATGCGAGCAGTGAATGGAGTGGACGCGACAGGAGAAGACATTACTTATATATTATGTTTAGTTTAGTTAGACCAGATATTTCCGCACTTAGCCTCATAGTTGGGCCATTGTACGTAGCAAGCGCTGAGGTACGCTAACACCTCAGACACTAGGGTTTTCTTGCGGTGTTTTCCTTCACAGTCAGCGAGTAGTATTGCTACTATAATTTCACAAATGTACATAACTTAGAAAGCAAAGTCATTGGTACATGCCGGGGTTCGAACTCACGACCTCCCGATTAAGAAACCGTTGTTCTACACTGCTCCGCTACCACCGCTCTTACTTATATAATGCAGCCTATAGACGTACCACTGTAGGGCACAGGCCTTCTCTCAGAGAGAGAGAGAGGGAATGAGTATGGTTAATTGTATATGTATAGGCTAAAGAATGATGGAGAGAATGCATAGGTTTGTTGTTCTATCGATCGAGTGATCTCCTGAATGATTGTTTTTTATTATCTTTTAACTGAAACCTCCATCCAAACGTTTTCTAGTAGGATGTTATTGGGCATTCTGGACCAGCTTCCATTCGTTTGAGCTCACGACGCACCGCGCCGGTTGGCGCGGCTTGTCGCTCTCTCAAACTCATTACAGCTATTCCAGAATACCCAATAACATCGAGTGATTCTAATTTATAGTTTCAATAATTTTACGAGCAACCTACACAGTTTATGATAAATTCCATCAATGAAAACGAATGACACTAGGAAGCTTGAGTGAATGCAACTCACCATCATCTTGGTGGAGATAGGTCCGCATAGTCACTGAGTTGAATTAAATAAAGGATCCCCAAGCTCAACTGAATTGTATTTACCCACTAGCTATGTTTTGTGCAGTTTCGTAATATACTAGATAAAACAGCACACATTATTTGCGGTATCGGTTAGGTTTCCTCATTAAGACAATGACATGAAATATTCCAAGTGATACTTGTATTTACCCAGTCATAGTTTTGTGACCAGATTGGCTTCTCCCACTGAATGAGTTTAACACCACTGGTGTCTACTTTTCATAACAGTGACACAAAACTTTGCTATTTCAACCCAGTTTGTTTTGTAGTCAGATTGACGTCTCCCACATGAACAAGGTACAACACCACAAATTTTGTTATCAGATTGACTTCCCGTGATGGCCCTTCATACAATAACATAAAAGTACAATTTCAACTTAATCATATTTTGTGGTCAGATTGACGGCTCCCACTGTTAGAAAGATTCAGCACCACAAATTACTTTGTGATCAGATTGACTTCATGTGATGAACCTTCTTGCGCAACAGTGACACAAAACATTTTCGTCTTAACTGTATTTTATGGTCAGATTGACGTCTCCCATTGTAAAAAAGGTGATTCCAACACAACAAAATTTTGTGATCCTTTTCATGTGACACAAATACTGGGTGATTGGCAGAACCAGGAAATACTTGTATTTTAGGCATATTTTATGGTCGGCACAAAGAATACCTTACTTTTCCCACAAAAATGTTAGTGATCAGATTGAAGTCTCCTGTTTATCGTTCACTACGGAAAACACAAAACATTGCACAGTAGGAAAAATGTACTTCTACAGTTACTTGAATCCTTGGGTATACTTAAGTAAAATCGTGAATTAATGATAATATCACTGACACATAAAAGTATACTTTCATTAATGGAAATCTATTTCCTACTAACGTGTCACTTTAGTTAACGCGAATGCGAATATGATAGGTGGCTGGCAGGGATTGTCAACCTTTAGCTGTTGACGCAGGAGTTATAAATTTGATACGAAGTATACACGGTGTAAGAAAAAATATGTTGTCAAAAAGTACAGTTTTATTTATAAAAGTTGGTTCCTTTGAACATTCCTTAAAGGTATTCCGGTAATAAAGCATTTTCCATGTTATTATTTTTTTAAGACTTGATGTTAAAGTATTTTAAGAAATCATGATTTTGTAAATACGACCGACAGCATTTTGTCTTTTTTTAATTGAAACTTGAAGATATTATTCTCATCCCATTATACGTAACTGAACCTATGCAGATAGTTTTATATTTTTTCAACAGTTTTCTAACATCAGTTCTCGTTCATTTTCTATCTAAATTTATCTGTAACATACAGTAAAATAAATACAGTAAATTTTACATAACCCATAAATAAAGAATTTAGAGGGGTCATAATATTTTAATGTATCACCTACATAAGAGATAACCAAAGGTTGACTATACTAGCTATACTCTAGTCTAAGATCCACACGGAAAAAACTCGTTGCATCAAAATATTTAGCTGTAGGTATCATTAATACCTAATGTTTGACTTTCACATAATATTGTGGAGTCTACCAAATGCTTTATAAAGAATACCTAGATAAGTATTATTTATCCTGAAATACATTTATATAGTAATTTCATCGATATCATACGATGTTTTCTATGGATAAGCTAGAGGAATTAATTATAATTTCCTATTTAGCTCATCATCCGATTTCTGGTAACTGGAAATAACAGTTTATTTTCTTCTGCTATAGTGAAATATTCACCCAATTCGAACATTATCTGATTAAGATCAAGAAAATCTAAAGTAAATTGCAACATGTGTATCTAGGACTATTTACTCCTACCTAGGTATGAAACCTACGAATTTGCTACGTTAACGTTATTGGATCCGTTGCAAGCTTCTGATTGCGAAACATCTTACCTACAATAATCGATATATTGGTCACATTATGTTGCAATGGCAACCAGCCACATTAACTTGAGCTATTAAATAGTGCTGACATTATGAGAATAACATATAGGCTTGACCTTGCTACCGGTCAAGATGATTTGGTTAAGTACCTACTTTTGAAGGCAAAGCAAAAATTTTGGGTGTTCGATACTAAAAAGTAATATGTATTACTTTTATCAACAATCACCTATATTCATACACCTATAAATAAAGGCGATTTTCGCATTTACTTCATTACAGTACTTGTAATAAAAAAACAACATACACATTTAGGATATAAACCTATAACACCCTGATTTATCTAAAATTCTCATCACTTCCGATAACGTGATAACGCTGTTCAGTACAGTCTCCGTGTGGTGTAATTATCTACGACTTCCTCGCTACCAGTCACTCCATCGGTATCAAAATGTTAGTAAGTATATTTATTTACATCCTAATTTTTTTTTTTACGTGTTCCACTGACTAAACCGTATTAGTCCCTATATGAAAACTATGTCCCGAACTATGTCTAAAAAATATGTTCCAGTCACTACATTTATCTAGTATAGTAATTACAATACGGTGTATAAATCGTTTAGGTTAAATGTATAAGACTGGTATAAAACTATGTTATTATTATTTCAGGTCTGACTCCGAGTTTGAATTCTCTGGTGTACCTATTGCTGTGCAGTCGAGTAAGAAGCAAAAGACTCCAACCAGCTCCAAACGCAAAGCATCGAGCTACGTTGAGGAGACAGTTAGGTAAGAATACAATACATCTATAGTTTATTATAAATGATTGTACACTTTACACATCGTTTCAAATGACGATTCCCTCGATGTAATCAAGCTGTTGATGAAAATCTTGGAACATTGAAAGAGATAACAACTGTTTATTTGTTTGTTTCATAACTAAAAGTTGTTTATTCGTCTTAATAATTCAAACCATAGGTTTGACCCTTAAACCTTATTTTCTATAGCCTAAAGCCGGGGCCGCTGCACCATGTTACGCGTGTTACAAAAAACGTAACACTTAAATATAATAAAAGTGGGACATGGTATAACACGTTAGGTACTTGTTATATAACGTTACGTTACGTAACACGTAAAGTGTTAATACCACTCCCCATTTTTGTTTTAATAACGTGTTACATTTTTTGTAACACGCGTAACATGGCGCAGCGGACCCGGCTTAACATTGATCGTTACGGTAAATGTTTACATCCAGGGAAAAGTTTACTGGAATAGAATTAGTCTCGTTATATTATTCGTTGTTACGTTGTCGCGTCATTTGACTCTAGCACACCGCTGAGTCATTGAATCGTTGATTACATTGCAGGCATGTACTCGTAAAGGTTAACATGCTGTCGACTGTTTACTTTGCATCTTACTAGTCGTGGGTTCGATACCCGCTTCGCGTAGTATTTTTGTTTTCCATGTAAGATATGCTTATTAAGAATCACTTGGGATATTTGCTTATTAAGAATGACATATATGGGATAGATCAAAAGTAGATATGTACCCTTCATATTAAACTATCATCCACTTCATACTCGTTCAATGTATGTGTATCTCCTATAGATAGCCTACCCAATCGGAATATAGGTATAAGTTTATGAAGGTACTTATGTTTTAAAATATATTGTTCACTTTTACAGGTCTGCAAGCACCTTAAAGAAAAAGACGGTGGGAGATCTTTTCGGGATTTTGCGAGACGCAGAGAAGGTCGCTAAAGCGACTCCCGAGCAGCACCAACTGGGGTCGAGTCTAGTGACGCGGGTCGCCAATGGTCACGTTCGTCGGACAGCAACGACGGAAGGAGAATTCTATATAGAATTGAAGGTCTACAACACTACCGATGCTGCAAGTACCAACGTTCAAGAGAGGTGGAAAAAAGCGTTGATGGTAATAAAATTGCAGACTGATACGGACACACCGCACTGGGACGTATTACAGAAATTTATTAAACAAGTTTATTCACTGTATGATAATAGTGAGGCGAGTTTTTTTAGTGATAAGATAAATATAAAATAAAATTCCTTTAATTTATAATAAACATATTATTTTGCTACTTACCTATTTATTTTTGTGTCTAAAACCTAAATTTTAATTATCTGTTTCCTGGTCAATCTTACTACTTTTTATTTACAATGCCTTATTGCATTACTTGCAAAACTCTTGTCAACCCAAAAAGTTGGGTGGGTCATATGCGCAGCACTGACCACAAAAGCAAAGTCGCAACTCATCATTTGTCAGAAGATGTTGAGGTTCTGACCTCTGCATTCCGTAATCGTATTGCAACTTATAAGATACAGGCTAACGGTGATGGTCAGCACTCAATTGAAACCTTTTTCGAGTCTATCCATAATAAATTAAAATCTCTGATTGATATTTCATTGAAAAAACACGTTTGCATAAAAGTCAATGTTGAGCTTTTTTCATTTTTCCTTATGTACAAAAACGATTTGCAAGAACTAAAATCGTTTGGCACGAAAAACATTACCATACACATGAACCACAACTTCAATTCCATTTTTTCAGAAATCATAAATACATTGAAAAAAAAGCTTGAAGAGTTTCAAGAGCGAGATAGCGGTTGGACATTTTTGAGTAACTCTCATTTGGAAATCAATGTAAATAAATATCAACCATTGAGTGGGTCATCGTTTATAGATTTACCAAAATTTATAAAAAACAAAAAAGCATGTTTGAATATAAAAAATGATGATCCTTATTGTTTTCTTTGGTGTGTTACAGCTGCTCTATTCCCTTCAAAGAGCCACCCCGATCGTGTCTCGTCTTATCCCGATTTTCGCGATATTTTTAACACTCAAGGCTTATCATATCCAGTAACTTTTTCTGACATCCCGGTGTTTGAAAAAAATAATCCAGATATCGCTATTTTTGTGTATGGCTTACAAGGCAAAAAAACTGTTGTAGGTCCACTATACAGATCAGAGTCTTCCACTGCGAAAAATATCGTTCATCTGCTATTTCTCGAGAATGATGAGGGCTCTCACTTTTGTTTGATCAAAAACCTTCCCCGTCTGGTTAGAAGCCAAATATCTAAACACCATCAGCAACTGCATTTTTGCTCATCATGTCTGTTATTTTTTAAAACATCTAATGAACTAGTCATTCATGCATGTGGTGGTATTGCTACAGCTCTTCCTAACCAAGGGTCGGTTCTTCAATTTAAGAATTACGAACGAAAACAAAACATACCCTTTATCATTTATGCTGATTTTGAGACTATGCTTCAACGTCATCTGGGGTGTGAAGCAGACCCTAACATTGCGAGCACTAGCCTGCTACAACAACATGTGCCCTCAGCGTTTGGTTACTATATTGTTTGTACAGTGGATGCCAAGTATAATCGCTACGTCAGCTATCGGGGATCAGACTGTGTATCAAAATTTGTAGAATGGTTGTATCGAGACATGAAGCAAATACACACTATTTTAAAAGCTAATATTAAAATTATATTCACGGATAATGATTCACAAAATTTTGAAAATGCTGTCCGCTGTCATATTTGTGATAATCTTTTAATATTTGACAAGGTTCGAGACCACTGTCACATCACTGGTCACTATCGGGGGGCAGCTCACAAGCATTGTAATTTACAATTTAAACTACCAAATTTTGTTCCAGTTGTTTTCCACAATTTGTCAGGCTACGATTGCCATTTATTTATCAAAGAACTAGGCGAGGCGCCTGGTCCGATTAGAATAATACCTAAAACAAAAGAAAACTATATTTCTTTCACGAAGTATATACCATTATCGAAAGATGAAGGTATCCAACTTCGATTTATCGATTCATTTAAATTTTTAGGTACCAGTTTAGAAAAACTCACGAAAACAATGAAGGTGGAGGAATTCTCGTTGTTGAAATCATTTTTTGCAAATGACACTGAACTCAAATTACTCACTCGCAAAGGTGTTTATCCATATGACTATATGTCACATTGGAAATGCTACGAAGAAAATTCCCTCCCACCCAAATCTGCTTTTTATAATACTATCAGTGGTGAAGAAATTTCTGATCAAGATTATGAACATGCCAAGTCAGTATGGTCAACTTTCTCCATTCGTAACTTAGGTGAATACACTGATCTATACGTTAAAACAGATGTCTTGCTACTAGCCGATATTTTTGAACATTTCCGCAAAACATGTAAACGATATTATCAATTAGACCCGGCATTCTACCTCACAGCACCCAGCTTATCATTTGATGCGATGCTTTTGAAAACTAAGGTCAGATTAGAATTGCTTAGCGACTTAGCGATTATTCGGATGATTCAGGATGGAATACGGGGTGGTGTATGTATGTGTTCCAAGCGACATGCGAAAGCAAACAATAAATACATGTCTGAGTACGACCCATCACGTCCCGAGTCCTTCATAACGTATATTGATGCTAACAATTTATACGGCTTCAGCATGTCTCAAGTATTACCTTTGTCAGATTTCAGATTTTTGGAACAGTCTGAAGTGAATACCATTGATATCACATCAGTTCCTGATAATGCATCTTTTGGTTATATTCTTGAAGTGGATATTATTTATCCCACACACCTACACGACTATCACAATGATTTCCCATTTTGTCCTGAGCGATGCATACCACCCGGTGGAAAGAGTTCGAAATTAATCCCTAACCTATACGATAAATATCGATATGTTATTCATTATGTGCATCTTAAAACATGCTTGAAACATGGATTAATACTAAGAAAAATCCATAGAGTCATTACTTTTCGTCAAAGTGCTTATCTCAAACAATACATTGAACTTAATACAAAACTGAGGCAACAAGCCCAATCAACTTTCGAACAAGACTTTTTCAAACTCTTGAACAACAGCATATTTGGAAAGACTATAGAAAATACTGAACACAGAGTAAACGTCTATTTGGTAAATCAATGGAGCGATAGTCAAAACAAAACGAAAAAATGCACATCGGCAGAAAAATTGATAGCCCGTCCAAACTTTCACAGTGCTTCAGTTTTTTCCGAAAATTTGGTTGCCATCCAAATGAAACCAGAACGTGTGGTTTTAGATAAACCTATCTACATTGGGTTTACTGTTCTTGAGTTATCCAAAAGCCACATGTATGACTTTCATTATTCAATTATTAAACCTATGTATGGGAAATATGTTGAGATGTGCTATACTGATACGGATAGCTTCATCTATCATTTGTCCACAGAGGACTTCTTCCTAGATTTGAAATACCGTTTACTACCTTACTTTGATACGAGTAATTACGATAGTAATAATATACATCAAATTCCATTAAAAAACAAAAAGATTCCTGGGCTATTTAAGGATGAAATGGGTGGTGAAATTATTACAGAATTTGTAGGATTACGATCAAAACTGTACTGTTTCAAAACTTTAGAAAAAACTGTCAAAAAGGCCAAAGGAGTAAAAATGAGCGTTATTCGCGGTCTTAACTTTAGTAATTATGAGCAGACCTTGTTTGAAGGTAATGTGCTGCGCAAGAGAAATATCTTGTTTAAATCGATAAAACATGAAATATTTACGCAAAGTGTCAACAAAATAGCTCTATCGAGAAATGATGATAAACGTTTGATTCATCGGGATCAAATCTCAACTAAAGCGTGGGGCCATACCTCAATATTATGAAAATAAGATAGTAAAATTGACCATGGGATAAAATTTAAAAATATGTAATCAAAATATCGTGATATGATGTATTTCATAGATCTGTTTCAGTCTTAGATGCTATGTGTATGGATTGCGGCTGCGGTAACCGCCGCGATAGAGCTAGTGTGGAATAAGCTTAATATTATGTTTTCGTTCTTATGCTCTTCAAGTTAAAGCTAAAGCTCTTTAGGTATGTTAAGAATAGCGTATTTATTTAAGTGAACTAATAATGTAATGAATTAAAATAGATAGGTACTTAGTTATAAAAGTGTTATGTACTATAAGCTAATAAGTATAGTTTTGGGTGAATAAATTGGGTTATACTACCAGCTTCTTTTATTTCCATGACCTAACATTGTTACCTAATGTTACAAAAACAAAAGAATATGTAAGTATTGTTAGTTCCTACATATCTCAGAAATTTTTGCTATAGACATAGTCTTGAGCGCGGTGGGATGAGGAGAGCTAAACTATATTCAATGAAGTTTTGATTTCGTGTCTACTGAAAGTATGACAGCTCCCTGTGGGAATCGAGCCCACGACCTCTGCAATAGTAATCAAACGCTATCATCACTAGACCGACGAGACAGTCAAAAGTAGGTCAAGTCAAGGTGTTAGCGATGTTGCAAACAGCAAGGGAGGCGCATCGATGTTGCATAGCGCGCAAGGGTTCAATGACTACTATTTACTTAGTCAGCAATGACATACTTGATTCAAACACATTCGATATTGATAATGCTGACTACGAATTCGAGCTCGCTCACTCTTATATGTATTAAAAGAGACAGGATTAATTTTCTAGAGCGATCGAAACGTATGAATAGGTAAGTTACACTCATCTACAAATCCATTTTATATTTGGTGGTTCAGTAATTTATTGTTACTGCATCGTTCGAGCCAACTAGAAGATCAGCAGACGTGAAAACATGTCGATTTCGGTAAGCATTATTTTTTTCCATCCAATTTATATTACACAGTTTGAAATAGGTTTGAATATTTTTAATAATTTTTTTTTTTTGTTTTTTTCAGATTTTAGGCGAGACTGATCCGACTGACCCTTACTACTACGCGCAAAATATTTTGAGTGGGTTCGATAGTGATGTCGAAGAAATACGAAACCCGGCTCCATCAGACGTGGGGAAGCGGAAAAGTAAGACTTCAAGGAAACGGGTTGCAAAGGACTCCACGTCTACATCATATGTGGTTAGCAAGGCGGCAAGAAGAGGAAATCGGTTGATAAAAATAGAAGTATTCGACTTAAATGAGTGTAAGGACACAAACAGTGAAAGTGCGGTGTTAAGTGCCCAATATGTTGTGATAGATCCTGTAGACGAAATAATGGACATGGTGGAAAACGTAGTTAAGAACATTTCTAAAAATATGTGCAATAGTTATTAATTTCGTTTTAAATTAAAAATTAATTAAATAAAACATGTTTTCTTTTTTAAATACATTTACATTTATTTCTTACTTTCAATAAAAAAGTTACATAAATACTTGCTTATTCTAAATAAATTCTATAACATTATTTTCATAAAACCATTTCTTGACACATAGTACATTTTTCAACGCACATTGTTTGTGGTGAGAAAAACACGTAAAATTGCATACACTATATTTATCATGCAGGTATTTTATATTAGGACATTGATTTTCCTCGATATTAATAACACAACAATCACCACAAAGTTTATTTACCCACATGATTTTTTCTAAACCTTTTACAAAAATTTTCTTATTCCTCAATAAACTATAAATTAACCTATGAAATTCGCGGTAGTCAATAAAACCTTCACGCCAATAAATTCCTCTATTCTTTTCCAACCAAACAACTTGCTTTTTTTCGCTATCTGATAAAGTAGAAAATGGATAAGGAGGTTTTACCAAGTAGACCATAGTAAATTCTTTAGTAGCGAGAGCAAACTCTTTAATAATAAAATTATTTTTATAATCTCTAAATCCTTGTAAATCTACAAAAATATGTTCAGAATTCATGTTATTTTTTTAACGATGTTAGAAAGTGGTTTATATTCGATTACACAATCGTTTAGTATGAGGCAGTAAGCAGAAGTTTGATCTGGTATTTCTAAATCACTCTCTATTTCTACTCTAACATCAATGGGACCTGTCTTCAGGGTCTCATTTTGCCTGCAGCAATCTATTACAAATAATGGTGCTTTATCTTTGAAATCCTTCAGATTTAACAACGGCTCACACCGACGTCCATAGTAAGACTGTTGGAATCTAGCGTACTGCTCATATAATATCATATACCTTTCTTCAGTAAACTTAATATTGAGACTTTCATATGGAAAGTAAGTTGAATTTAAAAAAACCTTGACATCACGTACATAACAATGATCAAAGTGAGACATGTCTTTCATACCTAAACTTTTCCGATTAGTTTGTAAACCAATAATCACATAACGTGGTTTCTCTAATTGAGATGTGGTTTTTATAGACCAAGTATGTTTTGTAGTCTGTGGTAAAAGAGGGTATTCATAGAGATCCCAATTCCTAAATGCTAAACTGATAGGTCTATCTTTCTCCAAACATCTCAGCAAGTTAACTCTTTCACGATCAGATACTTTTATATGCGGTACTCTCCATACAATTTTGTTAATGGTTATGTCATCTAACACTTCATTAGTGGTTAATTTAATAGAATTAAGGTTTGTATTACTACGCAAAAGAACCAGCTCATGTTTACAGTTCATTATTATTTTATTATAATCTTCAGCGAAACCTAAAACTTTATTCAATGGGATACAGGCGGAAAAATTACCAGTAGTATTTTTTATTCCATCAATGTCCCACCCCCATAGCCGTGACATTTTTGATTCATTTTCATTCATCGAGAGCAATGATTTAATAGTAGTTGTGATCCCAGCATTTTTTATCCTATCAATTTCTACGCCATTTAGTTCATATCGAATGTCTTGGAAAAGAAAAAGCGCTGCATTATTCACCAACTCAATATTACTCACTCTCTCTTTTTTATCGCCATTTGGACGGTGCACTGTGATAGAACCTTCGATGTATAGTGTACTCTGTGACGGTAAGACGTATAAGTCTTGTTGATTGATGGGAATGCGTATTTCATCGTTTTTGTTAAAACTATTAATGTAGGGCTTATACGAATGGATTTGGTAGCTTTCAATGCTGTTGTCGTAGGCGAAAGAATCCAAGATATTTAAGATATTCATTTTATGACTTTTAAGTATCTGAGAAATTGTTTATTTTCCTTAGTCAGTTTTTTCTTTTTAGCAGGTGGTTTCTGTTGCGGTGGATGTGTTGTACTGAGATCTTTGGTTTCGGGTACCAATGTTTTATTTATGAAATCTATCATTTTCGTCTTAGGTGTAAATATAACTGTAGTTCTTCTTGTCGTAGATTTATAAGGTTGTTATTTGCATCCAAAATCCTTATATTAATCTCGCTAACTGTATTTTGATTTACTGGGAAATATATCAAATTTTTTGGGATTTCTATAATCCTGTACCCTGGCGGTACATTAGGTGCAAATTCGTAAATTATATGGCTAGGCTTCCCATTTATGTACGATCCGCTCACGATATCACATTCTATTCGAACGATGGTTGTTGGTAGAATGTTTACAGGGAAGAGAGACTCATGTAATATATTAGCTTTAAGAGTCTGATTTCCAAAACCCAATATCCTTCCGATTGAACCGGATTTCTCAAAATGAATATCTTTTGAACAAATTATTTTTGTGCTCAAAGTGTTATTGTTACATATCAAATTAAACGTACAGTCTACTAAATTTGTTTTTAAAAAGTCATTTATATCTAATAGCTCGTATGATCCTTCGGGTATTTCAATCATTTCGTTGTCGCCATAATGAAATTTGTTGTTGTAGCATTCTATGTTAGGAATCGAATTAAACGTCGAAAAAAAGATCAGCCCACATTCATATTCACCATCAAGCTGCAGAGCCGGCGAATAAAATGTTGACAAAGCTGGTTTACAACCGGTTATTGATAGCGTGAATGACATCGTAATAATGGTGAGAATAGTTTATGATTTCTTAATATAAATGTTTCAACCAGAATGTTTTTAAAAATTTTATGCATAAATGACCGCAATTATAGGTGTTGTTTTGTTGATAGTTCATATAACTATAATAAACGTTAGTGTTTTTTGTTAAGTACTTGATTAATTCTACAGGTGGTTTTAAACCATAACTATCAAAGTACACGCTGTAATTATTTATCTTAATGTAGGCTACCCAGTGAGTTCCCGGATTTATTGAATTATCTAGATTCAGGATAGCGCACTCGATGTTATTTGATTTGCTTGGTAAAGTGTCTCTCATATAGACACCTCGAAAGTATGGGATGTCCCGAGTATAATATATTAAATCTATATTACTCAGTGCTCGTCTGGGTAACCTTTTAACTAGTTTTTTGAAGAATGTACGCACAATCCCTTACCTGTCTTGTATGGTTTGATGTATAAACCTTTGCCTAAGGAGATCGATTCCATCATTTTATTGTGACGCACGGATTCAGAAAGATTTTTTTGGGCTGACTTGTAATCATTAACTGCTTTTGCTATTCCACCAATACCTCCAGCTAAAGAACCCAATGCTGATAGACCAGCAAAAATAGGAATGAGTGGAAGTATTCCTCCAGTTTTAGGGATGGGAATAATTCTTGGCAGCTTCATATTATTTTTCTTATGAAATATTTTTTTTGCTGCTAAGTATGCAAACTGAATAGCATCTTGAATATTTTTAGGTTTCTTTTTTTTCAGATGCGATTTTAATTTAGCCATAGAAGTTTTGAATGATTTAATTCCAGCACCCGATTTAATTTTTGCTTTCATTACTTTATTCACCAACCATGATGCAACTTTTTCACCTCTGCTAGCATCTTCTGATTTTAATCGTTGCTTTGCCATCTTTCTTAGCTCTAAGTCAGCCTTATGCCGATCTTCTAAACTTGAATACTTTGAATAAGCTATGTCGTGCAGCATACAAGCGCTGTCCAAAGGGTTTATGCCTTTATCGCCTCTTTGCAAACGTTCTTGTAATCGAGTACCTGGACCGCAGTAGTTGTAGCCTGGTAAGTGTAACTCTATTGGTAAATTATTGATTAAAGTATTGAGAAGTCCTTTCCCTTTCATAACTAACGATGTAATGAAAAATAAGTTAACTAATCTGTAGTAATATACTTCAATGCTTTATTATAGCACTTTTATTAATCCAACTATTTTCCTCTTGACCTAAGCCGAGCCATTTAACAAGATATTTGTTTCCCTTTTTTTTAATTACCTTCTCAACTAAATAAATATTGGGACAGCTAGTTTTTTGCAGTTCGTGTTCGTAAAAACAACCTTTTATTGGTATACAATGTTGATCTCGTATGTAATATGTTGTGGGTATAGATTTTATTACTTTTACAACAGTGAATAATTCGGTAGACCAGTTTGGTGTATATCCTTTTTGAAAATCTCCTTTGTGCTTGCTGATACGGACAAAGTCTCCAACACGAAATTTAATTTTCTTTGCAGGTAAGGAAGGTTGTGATTTGTTTATATTACATGCAACGAGTGATTCATTTAACTTGTTTATTTCAGACGGCATATGTTTTGTAGTGCGATGCATAGTATTATTATAGCTCTTAACTATATCACATAAAGGTTCTCCAATCCACTTATAATTTCCAAACAAGCTAAAATGTTTAAACAACTTGCTCTTCAAAGTTCTTATTAATCTTTCTACTATAGACGCTTTTTTTGTTGAATAAGTTGAATAATGATTTATTTTCCATCGGTTCGTAAGCTTCTGAAAAACATCATTGTGAAATTCGGTACCCTTGTCGGTTTGTAAATTAGCAGGTGATCGGCCTTCTTGTAAAACCTTATCAAACGCTAGAGACACCTCAGTTTTTGTTTTATTCTTTAATGGAGCGATCCATGCGTATTTAGAAAAAGCATCGATGACTACTAAAATAAATTTGAATCCTTTGTTAACCTTCTGATAGTTTTGCATATCAATCAAATCGGCTTGCCATAAATCATCAATCCCTTTTAAAATAACAGAACGACGTGGGAAATTTCTTCTAGCTGCTTTATGGATTTCATTTACAACAGATTGTTTGCTCATGCTGGTTTCGATGAGTCTCTGAGTGCTACTATATGATCTTTAATAATATTACTCGCTTCTACCTTTGAACACTTCTCATCTAACTGTTTCTGTAGCAGTTGTATTTGAGTTTTTATACTTTTAAGTTCATTAATGAAATCTTGTTTTTTACAATATAATTTATTGTTTTTTTCTACATACTCCTTGCTAACAGCTTCATCTGCTGCTACAGCTAACGGTAATCCTCTCAATATACATTGTTTTAAGTCGTAAACTCCTGACTCATTTTTACTTAGCCCTGTGTTTATAGGAACCAAATTTAATGGATCTGACACACGCAGTCTTTTATGAACATGATGTCCAAATTTATCTATATTCATCTTGTAAATAGTGTGAAGGTTAGAGTAGAAATAAAATAAAATATAGATTACATAAGTATTTATTCATTTTATATCACACCACGTTTTTTCAGTTCTGTTAAAACTGATACAATTTCATCATCTAAGCCAGTATTACCGGCATCTTTCGAAGCTATTAATAATTTCAATGTTTCAACTAATTCGTTTGGATCATTCCAAAAAATGTAATCTACTTTGTTATCAACTTTTTTAAGCAATGATAAACCCTTTCCTTTGGAAACATTGGCGGAACATAATAAGGGTTTTACAATTTGTAAATACTTAAATCCTCTGTTGCTATTGATTGGTTGATTGGGATCATATTTACGTCGATGAGCGTTTGTGCTTATTAGTATAAATTTATAATTCCTTTTATCATCTTCAGTGATAATGTTTAGATCAGGATTTTTTTTGTAAAGTAATTCACTGAGTCCATTAGTTTTGACATACGAATGACCTGCTATTTCAAATGCATCATTAGTTATGGAGAGCGGTGCTGATCCTATCATAGGTTTTCCATTTTCCAATCTAATTCCATAAGGTACATCTTTGAATACTTCTGATGATAAAGACCATGACGATAAAGACTTTGCATTTGGTGTTGAAGCACCATCCGAATTTGTTTCAAAAAATATGTCACTCATGTTATTTCTAAGACTTTGATTCAGTTCAGAGTCACTTATGTTATCATCGCTGTTACTAGCATTCGATACCTCTTGGAGTGATTCCCTTGAAGAGCTAATTTCAGAAAATTTTCGTTTCTTCGTAGGTGTAGACTGTCGTGCTAAATGTTCAAGCGAATCAACATCTTCATTACTTAACTGTTCTTGATACGGGGTTCTCGTTAGCTGTTTAAGTGGATCTGTTACTGGTTTGAACATAGTTTCTAATGCCAACTCAGAATCCATTTTAGTATTTTTCATGTTTTGAACCTTCTTTTTAACAGCCTCAGCAGACTTAATTATTTGTTGTTTAATTGATTTTTCATCACACATTTTTTCTTATTTTACAACTACTCGCATATAAAGAAGATAAGAAAGTGGCTTCTGATTTAAAAAAAACGGCATTTATGTATCTCACTCGTCGAAAGTAATAAAGGTGTCGAATTTCATTCTGTAGCATCCGTTATTTCTTTGACAGTCTTTATTAATCACTAAATAGCTAAATGTATCTTTCCAAACTTGTGAACAAAGTTCGCGAAATTGATGCCAAGGCATATCAGTGTTCACATGTTCATCATAAATATGACGTAAGTTAATATCATCCTGTTTGAATATGATGAGTAGATTTGCATTGTCGCGAACCAGTTGTTTTGGGACTTTGCTATAAGTTTGGTTCAAATAAAAACAGTCTATATTTTTATGTCTACCCATGGCAAAGTAATCACGAATGTTATTTTGATTTTCACAGGCAACATCGTCGAAAATAATGACAGAATTTTGAGACGCTAAGCTTGGATTTAAGACTTCTTTGTTATCGCGATATTTATAATAACGTATTCCTGGAACGAGATTCATTACCTTCTCTAAAAATATGTATTTTGGTTGATACAACGTTTTCGAATAAACGTACACGTTACGGAAATGTAAACCATTAGGATGTAAAAGTAACCCAAGGACTAAGTTTGTTTTTCCGCAGTTAGACGGTCCGCAAACTATACAACGGATGGTGTTTGGTAAAAGCTTTCCGTGACGATATGTATTTTTTTCAGATCCTACATCAATATTCTCAAGATTTAGTGATGTAGGTTGTTTAACAAATTTCATTTTTGGAGAAATATGTTACCAGTGATGTCCTCATTACTGAAATGCGATCATCACGATTAAACTTCAGTATTTATCTGTGTTACTAACATCATTTCATTTCCTGCCGCAAGTAAAATTCAGAATCAATCAATATTATTGGGTATTCTGGAACAGATGTAATGAGTTTGAGTGAACGACAAGCCGCGCCAACCGGCGCGGTGCGTCGTGAGCTCAAACGAATGGAAGCTGGTCCAGAATGCCCAATAACATCCTACTTTTTCTCTTTTTTCGTAAATGTTTCTGACTTTTTTTTTGAAATATTTATATTTTTTTACCCTTTATTTCTTCTTCTTCTTCTTCAGGATATGTTAGTCCACTGCTGGACATAGCTCTCACCTAATGAGCGCCATAGCGCCCTGTCTTCAGGTTGCCGCATCCAGCATCTGCCTGCAGTTTTTCGCAGATCGCCATCCCACCTAGTCATCCCGTCATATCCATCCCCTTATTTCATCAGGTATTTAATGGTGGCAAGTAGCTAACAAGGCCTTATGGGCGGCTTGATAACTTCTGACAGTAAGGCCCGCCACTGTCTTACAATCCTCCATCAACCCGGACTTGGCCCCCGTGGTGGAGTATGGCCTAAGCTTATTGCGATGCAGGAAGAGACCCGTGCCCCAGCAGTGGGGACATACAAGGGTTGATGTCGAAGTAGATAACACACTCTAAAAGAAGGCCTGTGCCCTGCAGTGGGGCGTTTCTATGCTACATAAACAAAGTTAACATTGGTTTCTTCTAGCCCTCCTCGGTATTCGAGTGAGTTCATGTATGTGATAGATTATTTTTTAAATGACTCGCGATGGTCATACAGAGTTAAATGTTTCTTAAAAGGTTTTAATCGCGATCATTAATTAGCTAAAACGTAATTACCATAATTCCCGATATTTCGCCAATATTCTACTTGCTGTGAAGTGGCGAGTACAGTTAATTATTGTTGTGAGGGGAGGTGGTCTAACCTCAATTACGTTTAACGTAAGATAATTTCACGCCTAAGTTCCGGAGGGATAGGCAGAGACCGGGAGCTGCCACTTGCCACGATTCTGATAGATCACCTTCGCTTCATCAACGTCCATTGGTCTTTGCATGCACGCACACCGGTTTCCCCTTATATTTTACCTATTGAATAATCGCGGTTAAACCCGTTTGCCGTCAGGCTATACAAGTCCACTGCTGGACACAGCCCTCCCCCAAAGAGCGCCACGTTGCGCTGTCGTAGGGGGTAATGCCCATAATCCCCACGCTGGGGATACGGGTTGGGGATCGCAGTTCGGTGGAATTGTACTGCAGGGAGCGCTGCTGCCCACCCCCCGGTTTGTGTGCCTTAGTCGCCTTTTACGACACCCGCGGGAAGAAGCCGTTTAACATATAAAAGTTATGTATGAAATTACTAACCCAATTACAGACCGAAAACTTTACTAACCTTGACTGAGAGTAACATGATCCCAATAACCTATTCTCCCAAGTTACACTCTTAACTAACGCATTCCCTACCTATAACGTAAGATTAAGAGTGAAACAATGATCCTTTACCGCACTATCTAGGATCTTTTATCCCAGACATAATGAATGGATTAGGCTTCTTCTTCGGTTAGGTATCTTAAGGCCTCGGCCAAACAGTAAAGACTTTGCGTGGAAAAGACACGTCGTCTTTCAAACTCACTTTCGTATAAAATGTAGAAAAGGGACGGAATGAAGCCCTAAGGATAAGAATACTAAGGACGCGAATTCTATACTACCGCGCCCTTGCAGGTCCTTTCTGTACGGTCGAGGCCTAGGGAAAAAACGTTACATGCCAACATAACGTCAGTACCGTTAGTTGTAACCTACGTATTTTTTTAAATAAGTAATAATTGTAAAAACCTATTTAGATGCTAAAAATTCCGCCCATGCCGGGGCTTGAACCCGCGAGCTCTGGCTCACCGTACCAGCGCTCTCCCAACTGAGCCAATGGGCAAGTGCCGGCAACGGCGACATTTTCAAAACTATACAATATTCTCTGTATAATTTACAGGCAGCGTCATCTGGCTGAAGTAATTTGCATCACTTGCAGCCCCGAGTACCTACTTTGCAGTTAGGTTTTCGGAACGATATCGCTGTAATCACATGATTATATTCTTTTTGTTGCACTAACCCGTGTTGAGGAGAATTTTAAAAACCTATTTAGAGGCTAAATAGGTTTAATAATTGTAGGTAATACGTAATACCAGTTGGTAGATCAATGACCTCTCAAGAGAGGTTATAATATAACCTCATATTATGAGGTTATTTTATATTATAATCAATGTAGGTAATAAGGATAAGCCTAGCCATACAGCGATGCAATGCCGCCAGCCTTCTTGGTACTCTGCCGCCCGACAGCGATCTGGCTCAAATATTTTATTTAAATTAATTTTTTTTAGGTTTAGTTCCATTTTTATCATTAATTATTATTATTATGAATATTTAAGTTATCATAATACATTATACTTAACAGAATATACATATGTAGGTATACATATTAGGTATACCTACATTGATTGATTTTAGTTTCAACATCTACTCATTATAATCCATTATGTGCCCACCGAGGGGCACGGGTCTCTTACCCGAGGAAGGTATAGTATTGGTGGAGGTGGAAGATCTACTGTACTATTATGAATTAATTTATTTTTATGTAGTCTACAAACGTCCCGCTACAAATAGGGTAATAGGATAGAAAATAGGATAATTTCCAAACGTGCGAACCTACCGCTGATTAGCAATTTCAACTCCTGCATTATTTGAACTCCTCAGACACTCAGGCTACCTCACGTTATTTCCTTCACGGTTAGCGAGTGGTATAGCAACCATAACTTCACAAATGTACTTAACTTAGAAAATAAAGTCTTTGGTACATGCCTGTAGAGGGAATCGAACCTGCGTCTCTCAGTTCTGGGTCCATTGTTAGACCCACTGGGCTACCGCCTTCCTAGCTTTTCCAACACACATTTCTTCAAAGACGGGACCTCTAAACGTCTGTGTAGGTTGTTCTTTACGGTCGCCTTTATGTGAATGGCTATTAAAGAATAAACTCAGTGAGATATGAGCTCAAGCGGCTTTCATTAGGCTTAGTGAATCGTACTAGCTAGCGTGCTGCTTTTTGTATTCGTAATTACGACAATGGCGATTACGAAAAAATAAATTGAGTAAGCCGCTATGTGGTATTTGTACGTCTTATTTGTGTCAGAAAAGGATACGGGTAGCTCTTAGCTGCTCCAGCTGTCATTGTAATGGCACTCGTTAAGCCATGTCAGCGGTCTTGCGGAACGCTTGATAACTTCTGACGGTAAGGCCCGCCACTGTTTTACAAATCCACGAACCCGCACTTGGTCTCCGTGGTGGAGTATGGCCTAGCCCTCCTGCGATGCAGGAAGAGACTTGTGCCTGAGCAGTGGGGACATGCAAGGAGTTGATGTCAATATCTCAGTTTAAAAACGCTGCCTGTACGTAATACAGAGAATATTGTAAAGAGGTTTGAAATTTCACTGATGCCGGTGAGTCGCCCATTAGCTCAGTTGGAAAGAGCGCTGGCACGGATTGCCAGAGGTCGCGGGTTCGAATCCCGGCATGGGTGGAATTTTTTGCCTCAGGTTTTTAAATTGTCCTTAGCACGGGTTAGTGCAATATATATATACTAAATTGCCCATAATTTTTTTAAATAAATTGTATTTATACTCACGAAAAATTAATAACTAGGTTTTGCATACATGTATACAACAGAAAAAGTGTAAAAATTGAATATATACCATTAGAAGTTACAATAAAAAAAATGAGAAGACATCTATAATACAAGTGTTTTAAGCTTTGGGTGTACCAAGCCGAAAGAGGATCATTATTTTTATGGGTTACTCTTACTTCAGTAACCCTGTGAAGTTGTGAACATAATCAGCGTTGATTTTATTAAGATTATGAAATTTTTCTTTTTCCTCTTTCGGTTTCGTACACCTCCAGCTTATAACCCTGTATATATCATTATTATTATTAATTGTATATTTATTAATAAGTCGCCCGTTGTTTGATCTACTGTCACAAACTTGCACTGTACAAATTAAAGTAGATTACCAGTAGGTATTGAATAAAGACAATCTGTCTGTCCGCCGATCGTCCGTCACTGATAAATTTGTAGCGAGACTGTGACAAGCGGCTCTGCGAGACCAAGACGAGAACCTTAAATGAATGGCTAATTGAATGAAAGATCAGAGAATGAGAATATTCTACGGTATGCTCATATTTTTGTAGAAAGCACACAAAGTGATGTGATTCCTGATAAATAAGGTTCTGTAATCGTATTATAGTAGAATTCACTCACAATAGTATGACTTGATTTGATGCTTAATCTGAAAATAAGAAGATTCTGTAATCGTATTTTAGTATGTGTCACATAAAATAATATGACTGTAATGTAAATGAATGTTACATACCCTAAAAAATTCACATCATTTTATCACACTACATTAAGGGACTTCATCGTATTTTCAGCAATACTTATTCGTAATAAACTATGAAATCTTAATAAATACGGTGAAACTTCACTGTGTTTTATGATTATAATCTTAAATGTGAATATCACACAAATTTATAGGACAGTGAACCATTTTCTATTCAATAATGTTATTATTTGAAAAAGGAAACTATTATTTTATGTGATTAATTTTTAAGATGATGAGTATCATAATACTTCGTTATTTATCCAAATAATTCGATTACACATTTCAATGATAGCTTAATATTAACCTATTATTTCTTTATTTTAGGAGAACGCACCTTTTTTATACTTATGTCATGATATTTTAAGATTACGCCAAAATTACATTTTTTTCAGTGTACAAACGACCGCAAACCGTAGGCGTTGAGTCCGCGACAAGTACTCGGAGGACAATTTTACACGATTCAGGGACTTTTGTCCCTCACAGACAAAAGTCCTTCGTCTGCGCAGGCCTTTAGTAATATGTTTTAAGTTTGTTTTGTTACTGTGGCGTGTGCACTGTTTCTATAATAAATGTTTTTCTTCTTCTTCTTCAAGCACTGGTCTCTGCCTACCCCTGCCAGGATAAAGGTGTGAGTTTATGTTATGTTCGAATTTATGTAGTATCCAACGAGAGCTACCGTGAGATGATTATACTTGTAGCAGTTTATTTATTTAGGAACGTCAACAGGCTACATATATGTAGTCTCACATATCATTGAATACAGTAGTAATAAAGTCTATGGGCCGGTTTCTGAATTGAGAATTTTACTAAGTAAATAACTACTTAAGTAACGTTCTGTCACGCTCTTTTGAGAGAGTCGAAGAGACAGCACTACTGTTAAGTATTTACTTGGCGAAATTCTCCATTCAGAAACTGGCCCTATGTCATTGAGAATTTCACTAAGGGAATACTTAAGTAACATTCTGTCTCGCTCTTATTTAAGAATTTGGAAGAGACAGCGCTATAGGTAATTATTCGCTTAGCGTGATTCTCAATTCAGAAATTGGCCCTATATCTAAATTTCTGTTACGCTTACCTGTTAGAGGCATCCGAGTGTTTGTTGCCTGAGTAAAGGGTTATCACGAAAGATGCGATTCCTGAAATAATTTTATTATTACAATTTTTTTTTTTAATATATATTCATATGTTTTTACGATTTTTCTGCTTTATATCAGACAAGAAGATGGAGCGTGGGCAGCCCCTCCACCAGATGGTCTGACGAGCTGGTTACAATGGCGGTGAGTCACTGGATGCGGGTGGCACAAAACCTTGCTTAGAACACCATGAAGGAGGCCTATGTCCTGCAGTGGGCGTCAAATGGCGAATGACAATAATGATTTACAAAATGTATGTACCCAACTCGGAAGTCATTAATATGTTAGGATTCAAACCCAAGATTTTACGCATGTAAGGCACTGGTTCTACTGCGTGCTGCTGCCGCTTTGTCTGGTCACCACATCCTAATTTGAGACCCAGGACAAGTGATAGTGTTGGTCTGATGTACAAATATCGATATATAGGAATAGAGAACACTTTAATGCACAGTCAGAAAAAATATTGGAATAATTTGAAGATGTAATCATATCATACTAATATTATAAAGGAGAAAATTTTCAAGTAGTTGTGTGTATATGTTCGGTACTTTTTCACGTATGGTTTGACACATAAGCTACATTTTACTACGGGAAAGTATCTTATTCCCATGGGAAAATCGATAAACGGCAGATAACACAGCGAGTATATAATATTCGCTAATATACGTGCGCCTTTACCGACAGCCGCGACTGAGGCCCCGTTGCTGGCACCGCGAGCTCTTTATTAAGCGAAGGTGTTTAATTGGCTGACAAACTGTTCGCGAAGTAATTACGTCGCGGCGCTGCCTCAACCATAGCGTCAATCTACTCGTAGGGCTGGCTGGCTGTTGTCGATGTTTGAATTTGGAATTACCTATAGATAGCGTAGATCAGCGTTGCCAACTCTACGTCTTTTTACGTAGATCTACGTATTTAGGCCGTTCCAGAAAACCTACGAACTTCAGTCACGGAATCTACGTATTTTTAATCAAATTATACAATTCAAATCCATTAGGCTGAATAGGAAAAATATGTATTACTGTCGCACAAAAAAAGTTCAAACATTCCGTTCATCGCACACTCGCCTCGCCACAACAACAGTCACGTCATTCATATAAACCTGAGATAAAAACTCACGTCATGGCGACTATCTGCTTACCTAACACGAAACGTCTCTTGCTCGCTCGCCGCGCGCCTTATAGAAAAAGTGAAACGTCAACTGAGTCTGAGTATTCTTTTCAAATCCTTTCGAGTTTCGTTTCGTCGTTCGTTTGTGTTAATTTTCAGCTTCCATTGCTCAATTGAATTCAATATGGAAATAAGCAGTGACAGTGAGGAAAACCGAATTGTTACTCCCACTTAAAAAAAGAAAGCTACATTATGAACAAAAATACTCAAATTTATGGGAAAAAGACAAGAAGTATTCAGCTTGGGTTAAAAAAAGCAACAAAGGTCATAAAAAAAGAACGTAGATCTACGAACTTTTCCTATGCCATTTTTACTAAATCTACGTAATTTTCTAATCTGGCCTACGTCATTTTCAAAACCCGAGTTGGCAACACTGGCGTAGATACACTATCTATAGGTTATTCCACTTTTAAACCTCTAGACACTCTATGTACGTAGATAGAGTATTTTTTATTGCACGTCAAGGGAAAGTGCAGCACTTCTTATAAAACTACAATAATTGTATGAAGATAACTGTAAAAATTACAGTGCAATAATTGGAGGTCCTGTGACTTCTACAGTTATTAATAGCCGCCAACTAAAGCAGCATTCGATATCAATCTCGATGCCCTCACTGCTGGGGCAAGGGTCTCTTCCTGCATCGCAGAAAGGTTTGGTCATACTCCACCACGGGGGCCAAGTACGGGTTGATGGAGGATTGTAAGAGACCGGGTTGGCGGAGAAGTCTTACATTTCTCCGCCACCCCGGACTTGGCCCTCGTGGTGGAGTGTGGCCTGATCTTCCTGCGATGCAAGAAGAGACCCGTACTCCAGCAGTGGGGCCATACAATGGTTGATATCGAGAGATTTTATGGATGTGGACAACATTGAAAACGTATGTTTACATTTACATACTTCAAAGTAAAGTATCTGTTTACTTTTTTTAACTATCGAGAAAATTGAGTAACAAAGAATAAAATAGTTCGATATCTAATTCCTACCTCACTTTGCGTCAAATTCGCGAACACTTCAACTTCGCTCAGAGCCGCTACAAAGAACGGCTCCATACGGCTGAGCTACGGCGTTGCGGTTACTGCTATTTCCCTGCAGCTGTTGTGCTCACCTCTTCTGCTTAACCGGCGACCTCAGAGACCAAATCACTTTAAGTAAAATCAAGATCACCAAACAGAGAGAAATTGGTTATCGGCAAAGCTTTTCTGGTAACCTCTGTAGACGTTATAAAATATAAGAAAGCCAGGTGGCCAAATGCATAGCTGCTTGTTCGTGGTTGTACTTTTGCTTCGGCGCTGAGCACGTCATTTTGCATTCTGTATCGATTATGGCTGACGTCTAATTGCAATTCTACAGTGTTTGTGTTTAATGGCTGAGGAGCCAAAGGAAGTTTTCACTGTAAATGGAAGTGAAGTGCTCGGGAATCCTTTGAGAATGTTTTATTGACAGAGTACAAATTTGTAGGTAAATTTCAACTGAATTTGCCAACCAAGCTCAGACTATTTCGTTTCTGCGCAGTTTTTTAAGCGGTTTCCAAGTTTATCTGCTGCACATGAAAGAAAAGCGATGGTTTGATATACAACCCTTGTATGTCTCCACTGCTGGGGCATAGGTTTTTTGGTACATCGCAGGACGGTTAGACCAAAGCGGTTAGGCCCCCACCGGGCCAAGTCCGACTAGGTGAAGGATTGTAAGACATTGGCAGGCTTAACTGTCAGAAGTTATTGAGCCGCCCATAAGCCCTCTGACATGGCTCCGACACTGCCATTACATGACAGCCGACACCAACGGCTTAACATGCCTTGCGAATCACGGAAGCGCTCGGGAAAAATGTACTAACGGTAGTCACGGGACGGTCACTCATCCTGCACCTGACCGCGCCCGTTGTTGCTTAACTCAAGTGATGGATTTTAATTACTTGGTTTGACTGGGCAACGACCGTTTCAGACAATATAACGATAATATTCGCGTTGTAACAGATAACAGAAAACTAAGATCGACGTATTATCGAGCATCTAAGTAAATAAAAACGTGGCAGCTTTGTTTCTATACCGGTTTGTAGCATGTTAGTATTATGTTTTGTTCGAAAAGGTAGGTTAATACCTACCTTTTGGAATTTTTAAATGAAGAAATAAATCATTCAGTAGTTCTCTATTATTTTTATATTACAAAAATCTTACAAGGTTTTGGTACGTGTTACATTGAGAGACTGCCCAACTAGGCTGAGTTTCATAAAACTACAATTCGTCGTTTATTATGTCAATTCGTACATTGCGTAGTGAAGTCTTCCTACACGTTAATCTGTGGGTTCATTCATTTTGCAATGCACATCGAATTGTCATTGTAAACCATAAATTGTAGGTTTACGAAACAGGCTTTTTTGAATACCAAACTTGTATGAAAGAAAGGTTCTCAGTCCGAATTTCTATTAAACGAAAATTCCACTTAAAAGTGTTTAGCTGACAAACAGGATGGCTTAATCTGAAGTTCAGAGACTTCGAATGTGATCCTTTGACTTTGGCAACTGCAAATAGTGTGGGGATTAAAAGGCGTTGGTGCGTGTGATTCGAATATGTACGTCGGGTCATGTGCCGACATTACCAGCTCGAATTAACCGTTTAATTAAACTTTAGTTACCTTACTAGGCACGTACAGAAAAACATTACTGGTATAAGTTGCAGTTTTCGAATGTTACGGCTTAGAGATGTGATAAAAACATTTTTGATAATCGATGATTTCTTATACAATTCAATTTAAAAAATCGTAAACGAATTATTAACTTTTACAAATAATCGATTATTTTTTCGTATTTTTGTGTGATATTAACCTTTTATTGTCTCCACTGCTAAGGCACGGGTCTCTTCCTGCATCGCAGGAAGGTTAGGCCATACTCCACCACTAGGTCCAAGTCCGGATTGGTGGATAGCAAGACCGCGGCGGGCCTTACTGTCAGAAGTTATCAAGCCGCCCATAAGGCCTCTGACATGGCTTAATGACTGGCATTATACGACAGCCGGCGTATTATTGCAAAACCCGATTTTTTTTACATCCCTAGCAATTGGGAACAACGACTTAGATTGTAGTTTATTAATAAAAGATAGTTTTTTAAGAGAAATGGCTGGTACTAAGGCCATCAAGCTACCGTACAGCTTCCAGTGGCAATGGAACCCTCAATCTCTGATTTGTTAGTCAAGCTTATTAATCACTAGACTAGACCAACGAGGTAGTCAGCTACTTAACTTTTGGTTTCGGCTCAGTTTTCAACAGTTTATAACAAGTAGAGTTAGCATAAATTTTTCACTGGTTTTCAACTTTATTTCAAAATGATAAGCTCCAATTTGTGGTGGAAACTATTACATTATCGCCTAGTACAGGGCTTAAAGCTTGGAATAGAGGCTCTGTTCTATTTATTTTGTACCCCACGCTTAAACCACAACTACTCGTTACAGCGAAGACATGCTCATGGGAATACTATAATTAAACCTTAAGGCTGTGAATTGCCAGCGTTAAGGCGTAGTTTTTTTAACTATGTGGATATGAAGCTTTTGTGTTTGTTTAAAACTAAAATTTCTGCTAATTAAATGAAAATGTTTTATTTCTGTCCGAGATTCAACTGTGGATCGTAAGATGTAAAATCATTCATTGTCATATATTGATTCACTAAAATTCTAATATCCTATAAACGTCCCGCTGCAGGGAACAGAAGAAGCAGGGCTTTCTCTCAGAGAGACAGTATGGGCTTACTCTTAATTACCACGCGTGCCTACCGCGGATTGGCAATAGGTACACCGTTAGCGAGTGTATATACTTCTTCACGGATTGACTATAACTTCACAAATATACATAGTGATTTTTATATAAGTGTTTTTTTCTCAAGTGTTTGTGTTGTGTGGAGATCATTCATTTTATTTTGATAATAGGGTGCATGAAAGATGCCTCCCCAAACGACGTACTCACTGAGCCCGTACGGCTGGCGCACCCTGGGCAACAATCAGCAAGTCCCTTACGCTGATTGGCAAATAATTCCACTATGACGGCTTGCCATCGACACGCTATGGACATGGTTTCTCGGGCAACAATCAGCAAGTCCCTTACGCTGATTGTCAAATCCTTCCACTATGACGGCTTGCCATCGACACACTATGGACGTGGTTTCTCGGGCAACAATCAGCAAGTCCCTTACGCTGATTGTCAAATCCTTCCACTATGACGGCTTGCCATCGACACACTATGGACGTGGTTTCTCGGGCAACAATCAGCAAGTCCCTTACGCTGATTGTCAAATCCTTCCACTATGACGGCTTGCCATCGACACACTATGGACGTGGTTTCTCGGGCAACAATCAGCAAGTCCCTTACGCTGATTTTCAAATCCTTCCATTATAATGGCTTGCCATCGACACGCTGTGGATATGGTATCTCGGACAACAATCAGCCCTTACGCTGATTGGCAAATCCTTACACTATAATGGCTTGCCATCGACACGCTATGGACATGGTTTCACGGACAACAATCAGCCCTTACGCTGATTGGCAAATCCTTCCACTATGATGGTTTGCCATCGAAGCGCTATGGACATGGTTTCTCGGGCAACAATCAGCAAGTCCCTTACGCTGATTGGCAAATCCTTCCACTATGACGGCTTGCCATCGACACACTATGGACGTGGTTTCTCGGGCAACTATCAGCAAGTCCCTTACGCTGATTGTCAAATCCTTCCACTATGATGGTTTGCCATCGAAGCGCTATGGACATGGTTTCTCGGGCAACAATCAGCAAGTCCCTTACGCTGATTGTCAAATCCTTCCACTATGACGGCTTGCCATCGACACACTATGGACGTGGTTTCTCGGGCAACAATCAGCAAGTCCCTTACGCTGATTGTCAAATCCTTCCACTATGACGGCTTGCCATCGACACACTATGGACGTGGTTTCTCGGGCAACAATCAGCAAGTCCCTTACGCTGATTGTCAAATCCTTCCACTATGACGGCTTGCCATCGACACACTATGGACGTGGTTTCTCGGGCAACAATCAGCAAGTCCCTTACGCTGATTTTCAAATCCTTCCATTATAATGGCTTGCCATCGACACGCTGTGGATATGGTATCTCGGGCAACAATCAGCGTGTCCCTTACGCTGATTGGCAAATCCTTACACTATAATGGCTTGCCATCGACACGCTATGGACATGGTTTCACGGACAACAATCAGCCCTTACGCTGATTGGCAAATCATTCCACTATGATGGTTTGCCATCGAAGCGCTATGGCCATGGTTTCTCGGGCAACAATCAGCAAGTCCCTTACGCTGATTGGCAAATCCTTCCACTATGATGGTTTGCCATCGACACGCTAGGTACATGGTTACTCCAATTATATTTAAACCTTTATTTAGTGCAAATAAACCGATTGTGGTCGTATAACTGAGAAAATTCAAGCAACCGTAAAAAATGCAGTCTAAATAACTTTACGCTCTGTCATAAAGGCGCCAGCAGTAAAGGTTGAACTACCGCATGCGAGACTAAAAGCTTAACTATTTCATAGTTTGAGTAGGTATATTTCGACGGAGAGGGCTACATAAAAGTTCATAAACAGTAAATCTATTTACTCACTAAAATGACCGTATTTTTACGACTTAACAACTACAAAATGGGATTTATTATAGCGCCGTTCCGTGGTTCTCCATTATAAAATCGGGGTTTATATCAACAGCCCTTATTCTGTAGTAAAACCCTACCCTTAATTACGTATAATATGACCTTAACACGTGTGTTTACGTCGAGATTGCGCTAGTATGTATTCCTTCACTTAATTAGTTTCGGCAACTAGTACCTAATCTGATACACCAATTAGATACACGTACAGTCGACAGCATATCAACCTTTACGTATGTGCCAATCAAATACGTTGAGGACGAGAGATGATTTATATAGTGTCCAGTGGCACCTTCACTCACACTAGATGGGTGTGAAGAGACCACTCGGACGCTGCAGAGCCTGGGACATTGTTTTGTAGGTGGTGTAGGCTAGCCAAGCATCTATACCATCCTGACGGCTTTACGGCCTAGCAGGAAAGACTTGTCAATATGTGTGTAGCCAACTAAACCGCGGGTTTCCTCACGATGTTTTCCTTTACACGTTTCCGAGTCCATTGTTCTACCACCGCTCTTGGTGAGGACGAATTCGCAACAAAAATGTAAAGGTTGACCTCTTGTCGTCTGTACATAACCGTTGTACCCCCTCTCTTGCAAATATAACATGAAATGTGATTATGTTCTGCCAAGAAGCTTGTCCATAAAAATGTAAGCACCTTATTCAACTCTAAAACTAACACCTCTCATAAAGCTCTCGTAATAGTTTCCACAGAACAAGCAGCAAACGATTGCACAATACAGGAACAGTGAATTTGTAGTGAAAAGTTTTTTTCACATAACATTTAGAAATTTTCAAACATCTACTTACAGTCGACGGCACTTCAAACTATACACTCGGGTAAAGTGCACAGATGCGAAGGCTATGTGATGTAGACTTAACTATCTTATTGACAAGAAAAAACTTACGGATAATTCATTTTGCATAAGGCAGTGTAGCCGTTTCGAGGACAGCTGACATATGGAAGACTGGCTCTTAACTGTCCTCGATAGTATAGATCAAACCAACTTTGACTAACACACACTAAAAAGAAGAGTTCGAAAAAAAGAGAGAGAAAGGAGAGTAATTTCCCGAGGATATTTATTAAACGCGTAGAGAGGGTTCCGTACAAATTTGTAGGTCGGTACTTACAACAAATAAGGTTTAGAAATTAAGTCTCGCAGTTTTTCCGGGCTTTCCCGAACTTTAAAGATTTTTTTTTATTGATTTAAGCACAATTGTACAGTTTTTAGATTTTTCCCTTATTTGTATTTGTACAATGTAGGTATATATATTACTTGCCAAATCTTATAGGTCTACGTCAACATGAAGTACGGGTACTTCATTCATGTTGACGTAGGCCTATAAGATTTGGCAACCCAATGTAGTTTTGTTCCCCTGGGTATCAAAATATACGTTTTTTTGGGGGATAAATGGTCAAACTTTTAAATTAGTGCAACCTACCGTAGGTTGCACTAATTTAAAAGTTTGACCTTTTTAACCGACTTCGAAAAAGGAGGAGGTTATCAATTCGACGCGTATATTGGAGTCGGTGCCCAAATTGTATGTGATGGTCTGAAACTTGGCACCGACTCCAAGATATCCTTCTACGATACCTAGATATATACGAATTTCGAATTTATAGATCACATTCGTTTAAATTATTTCTGCGTTTTTAGTGCCTCGGGGTGCAGAAGTCGGTTTTTATTTTTTATTTTAAACTTTTTTTACAACTTCAAAGGACCATAATAACTTTTAACTTGATACCTCCACGCGTTCCCGAGATATAGGATCTTGACCGACAATGAATGGACGGACGGACGGACAGAAAAGTGATCTTATAAGGGTTCCCTTTTTTCCTTTACAAGTACGGAACCTTAAAAACATGTCACGTGATCACACAGTGTATCTGTTGTACTATCATGCAGTAATTAAATCAGCCTTATATAAGACACCCTATCTAACAAAAAAAAGGAAACGGGCCTCGTAGTAAAAAAATCCCCCAATCCTTTTTTTAAAGTCTGTTAGAAAATCTAAAAGTTGACACATCCTTAACCTTCATACTTAGACTGAAAAAAGAAAAAGAAACACCAGACTAGATAGATACGTTTTCCACCTTACAGCGGTTGAGCAAAAAGTATTACAGTGTGAGTTAATGCGGCGGAATGTCCCAGGGAGAACTAACAAGCCAATACGTGTAATATTAGTGGTCAACGGCGTCCATAAAGAGGAAGGATGGCGATGGCGCACCGGAGGCAATCTGACGCAATATTTCATCCGCACATGAAATAGTGTTATGGCACCCGTGGTAGCGGCGAGCAGTAAGATGTCTGCATACAATGCTTCGAACTAAAATTAAAGAAAAAAATTATGAGGATAAAAATGATGGATGATTGATGATTCTCAAGAGGCGTAATTTTATAGTGTATATTTTTTAATGTATGAAGTAATTATCGACCTCAGAGATATCCACGCGTAGGCACTTTAGGGTGCTAACTAGCGCCACCAATGGAATAAAAATCATAACTTGATGGATTCCGACACGTTGCCACGTGTAATGTTTAAGTAGAAAAAAACGCAGTAAACAGTTAATAATAAGTGTGTTAAAGAGATTTTACTTTTCTGTATAGGTTATCCATATTTTTTGCCACACCTTGTATTTTATTATTTCTTAATAACCTATGTATTTATTCATTATCTAGGTGTGTTTTCGTATTTGTGGTATCGTTGCTTGGTTACCATAGCACAGGGTAGTCTAGTTTGGAAACAGGACAAGCGATTGTGGTGGTTGTCATTTTTTATTATTCATTTCGTAATTGGTAATATTACTGTTCCGTTTATTCCGGTGGTTATGATTCCTTCTCAGACAGCCTCGCCACCGACTAATAAAGGCGAGGCATTTGTTTCACGTGTTATGTGTTGTGACTTGGCGCGGTATTAAATTTTCGGTTAATCCGTCTTTCTTTTTACGAGCAGCTGGCCTTGTTAAAACAGCATGAGAGATTCTGGACAAAAATCTCAATTGATAAGTTACTAAGCAACAACAGGATGGGTGACCCGTTACTACTGCTAGTGACATTTTTTCTGAGCGTTTCCACGCTTCGCAAGGCACGTTAAGCCGTTGGGGCCGGCTGTCATGTAATGGCAGTCATTAAGCCATGTGTTATGGGCCTTACGGGCTTGATAACTTCTGACAGTAAGGCTCGCCACTGTCTTACTTTCTTAATCCTCCACCAACCCGGACTTGGCCCCCGTGGTGGAGCATAGCCGAACCTAGCGACGCAGAAAGAAACCCGTGCCCCAGCAGTGGGGTTATACAAGTGTTGATATCGAATCGATTAGTCACGAACCGGATGACGCAGCGTGGGTAGGCCCTCCACCAGATTGTCTGACGACCTGGTTACGGTGGCAGGTAGTCGCTGGATGCAGGGGGGAAGGGGCCGTGAAGCTTGGAAAACCATGAGGGAGGCCTGTGTCCTGCTGTGGGCGTCGAGTGGCTGATAATGACGATGATGACGATGATAAGTTATATCAGCTGGCTTCGCCTAGTGTAAAATGAGCTGCTAGGTGCTATTTGGAAGTGAGATGTAGACTTTTATGTGTATTGTTTGTTGTTTGTTTTAAATGTTCTTTATTCACATAAATTCTTACATACTATTACCCAGTGTATTTTATTCCTAGGCTAAATAAACTTTAGGTAGACACGTTTCCAGATCGGTTATATGGATCTATTAAAACTTACGATAGGAAGTGGATTTATAAATACAAGAAGCTTTTTACTTACATAGATATGAAACATCCTGTTTAGACACAAGCTTTGATTAGCATTATGTTTTAGACATTGTATTCACAGCACACTACACGCACACAACAATTATACAAATTAATATTTACAAATAAAATAATCAACATAACATTCGACTTACATATTGTAAGAAAATAATTTTGAGGGTAAGTATATAATAGTACATTACACAACTAGGGTGGTAATACAAAGAAAGGCCAAGATCGCAGAAGTTTGCGGCCCGAGCTGCAAGCGAGGGACGTAAATATGCGATCGAGAGCTTTCTTTATTACCTCCCGTGTTGTGTACATCTTTTTATGTCTACACTTAGCCAGAAAGCGGCTTATTCCGTACGCGCAGCGTGCGGAAAAAGCCACTTTATTGCCAGGTGTGGCATAAAAATATTTATGAGGTAAGCAAGCAAGCAGTGCGAGCGCGCGCGCTTAGGATGGCATGACCCGGGCCGTTGCCGGCCGGCTTGATGACAGTGCGCGTGATGTCACTCACCCGTCAGCATGTAGTGATGTGGGAGTCGTGTGGTATATCGATAGCGATTGTTGCCAGTTAGCCGAGACTTACCAATATCTAACACTAATTGGTTAGGTTAGGTTTATGTGTATTATGGAGTTTTGAATACCTACTGCAAGTTTGTAAACTGGCCCACTGTCATATTGTTTACTGGCACTACCCCTTGCTTTGTTCGCATCATCGTGGGTTAGCTGGAAGAAAATACTATCTAGTATTAAGCTCGCCTTTGCAAATTATGTTTTTAGTGCAAAAAATAATTTTTCATTCATTCATTCACTGTCTTAAGTAAAAATGTCACTGATTTTCTTTTAATGAGTAAATTTCAATATGAAAAAAATATAACTCGAAAACTACAGAAAATCGCGGAACAAACAAGGGTACACCTAGAGATGCTCTATCTCTGGACTTCCGCTTGACAGTATTTTTTGGAACACCCTATATAATAGAAACACAGTACATTTTGTATGAGAATGAATTGGAAAGACGACGCGTCTTTTCTGTGCTCTGGCCCTACGTCCGTTCTGTGTGCCTTAGGCCTGCGATAGACGAACGGTAACATAATAACCCCAGGCGAAGTTTATCAAACACAGGGCGACATCGGCGTCCCGGTGTTGCCAAAATAGATATCAAGTTCCTCCGAGTTTGTTGTGAATATAGTACTTTCACACTTTCAAAAATCCGGGCAGGGCACAGGCCTTTGCTTTTAACGAGAGAGTATGGGCTTAATTACCACAAGTGCCCACCGTTTTGCCGCCCACCGACCATAATTTTAAGCGCTTAGGTAGTTTGGCGCATCAGACACTCAGATATTATCCGATGGAAAGCGATGTTTTCCTTCACCGTTAGCAAGTTGTATTGCTACTCTTGAAGCGCTCGTGGCCTAGGTGAACCGAGTGATTGGAATGAATCACGTGGTTAAGCAACAACAGGCGCGGTCAGGTACGGGATGGGTGAGCGTCCCGTGACTACCGCTAGTGGCATTTTTCCGAGCGCTTCCGTGCTTCTCAAGGCACGTTAAGCCGTTGGTGCCGGCTGTCATTTAATGGCAGTCGTTAAGCCTTGTCGGAGGCCTTATGGGCGGCTTGGTAACTTCTGACAGTTAGGCCCGCCACTGTCTTACAATACTCCACCAACCCGGACTTGGCCCCCGTGGTGGAGTATGGCCTAATCTTCCTGCGATGTAGGAAGAGACCCGTGCCCCAGCAGTGGGGACATACAAGGGTTGATAACGATTGCTACTATACTTTTACAAATATTGACGCAAATGCACGCATTTCATTTCTTTCGGCATGCCACAAAACAGATAATACCGGTTGATAATTATTTTCTCTTTGGTTATGTGTCGATTTTAAGGTTTGTTTGACCTGGATTCGCTAGTTGAACTAATTGGTGAAGTGCTGCATGACGGACAGAATGTGGCAAACTCCTCGCTGTTTGGTTTTATACTAGTATATCGTTTTTCAAAAAGACTGTTCTTTCATATATCAGATGGTGGTTGTGTTTTGAAATATTTTTAATTTGTCAAGTTGTTAGCTGTTGTGCCCATGTTTTCTAGCTCATTAAAATCATAATATTACTGTGATTTTTACGTTTTAATTATCATTCATACAGTCCATTCAGTTCCGACGTTTTCACCGTCTACATAATTATATAGCCCTTAAATCGTGTCCTTTCCTTATTACCACCAACTGAAATCGCCGATGCAACGGAAAATCAGCTAAGCTGGCAACACTGCCTCCGGAGATATTCCAATAATCGGACCCTAGCATACGTAAACAAGGAGAGCAAACTTCCGGAAGAGTTGGAAGTAATATCTTTCTCCCGCGAGTATTGAGTCAATAATAAACAAGGGGTCTGCTGATACACTTGTAAACTAATAACCTCCTCCCCTCACCCCTGAAGGAGTCTTATAACTCGCAGTAATAAACAATAGATTGACAATCGAGTTATGGTAGAAATTTCATATGAAATGTGACAAAAATATGAATAGCGATATTTTCTGGGCTCAAATAATTTGTGATTTAACACGCATCTCTTTTCTAAGATTAATAATAATGCCATTTGAAAGTAGCCTTGCTATCTGTAGCACAGAGAATCGTACTACGCCAGTCGAAAGCCAGTCACCTTTTGTAACAGTGAAATTGAACTGTATCTTTCGTATTTATTTTATGTTTGTTTTTCCTCGTGTACAATAAAGAATATTCTTATCTTATCCTATCTTCAAATTAACTCTCTCTCTCTCTCTGAGAGAATGCCACAACAGGCAGTGAGACGTTTATAGGCTACATAAAAAAACTTTTTCTTCGTATCCGTTTTTTTTACAATAACGTTTTTTTTTCATTTCATTTCGTTGATATGAAATCCAGCATTTTATTAAATGTATCGTAAATTATTTCGTTTATTTTGTTACGCCAACGCTACTTTTCTTCCAAGAATGAATAAAAAACGAGTCGATCGGGTAGGCGTGATAGTTTTATCGACCTCACTACTATATCTAGTGAAAGCGAGTGGAAGGAACGGTAAGGGACGTCTCAGAAGGACATATTTCAACAACATATTATGTTTTAGAAAAGGCCAACATAAAAAAACACCTGAAACACGCGTGTGTGCATGAAACTACAAATGAATGTGGATGAAGTGAAAGAGGTCGGTCAGGATTGGTCGGTAGTCTCTGCCAATTCCTGCAGTATACAAACACGAAGTTGTCTAAAGTAATGTCTAGTAAGAACAGTAGCGCTGGCATAACAAAACAGTTAAAACACGTTATAACAAAATTTTGTTCGTCTTCCTTGTTGTTAAACAAAATGCACCGACCCCTAAAAATATCGTTACGAATTTTTCTTAGAAATTATTTTATGTTGACGCCGATACTGTACTTTTTACCACGTACCCAGTGAGTTGATTATAATCAACGTAACCATAACAACAACATGATTAAACGTTAGATAGATACTTGTAGTAACTACTATTAACATCGATATAGTTACCATCTCATATCGATATTTTGTGTGATATACGTTTTAATATCGATGATTCCGATAAGGTCCAATTGCATACAATAAGCGTGACGACAGTAGCAAATAATAAAACATTTAACCATATTAGGGGAAAGTACATAACAAAAGGATTTAAAACAGTGATTTAGTTTAAAAAAAAAAGAAATTACCAATATTTTCAATAAAATAAAAGATTATAATACTGCTTTCATTTGCTTAAGCCATGTCAGAGGCCTTATGGGCGGCTTAACTTCTGACAGTAAGGTCCACCACTGTCTTACAATCCTCCACCATCCCAGACTTGGCCCCAGGGTGGTGTATGGCCTAACCTTCCTGCGATGCAGGAAAAAACTAGTGTTCCTGCAGTGGGGACAGACAAGGGTTGATATCGAATACTGCTTTCAGTCATTTTGACTGAAACGCCCATCACACCGCGTGACATCACGCTTAGGTTAACATTGGTAAAATACACCGGTGCTTTATTATGACTGCTAGTGATTACGATGTTTTTTTAGCTGGGCGTGACGTCAGATTCGACGCCATGACACTGCGAGCTGTTTTCCCTCAAAGTTAAAATATATTTTAGAAAAATTGCTTTAACCTTCGTTAAACTTTAGTTTATTACTAAACGATAGGTTCTTTGTAAATAATAAATGTGTTCCTACATTATGGAAGAGGATTTAAAAATCTTTTGTCTTGGTTATTCGTGGTGGACACGCCTGGTAATTAAGCCCCGACTCTTTCTCTGAGAGAAAGACCTGTGAGGAAAGAAGTAATTATTGACCGGATTTGTTATGGCTAGTACAGAATCAATTTTTAGGTTTCGCGTTAGTTCAATAACACTCTCTATGTATTTAAAAGACTATTTTGTTACGCACGTGTACAAAGTATATAGCATCCTACATAAGCAAGACACAGTTTCTTAAAGAAAAGCAATAAACGATTTTTGTGAATGTAGAGCACATATTACCTGACACAGATGGGTAGCGAAGTTACAAAGGTATCATCAATGTCATATCACATCACTTCAGTTATATTATGGAACAAAGGCGAAATTAATGTTGCTTAGTGAGAACTCCGAGCAATTTCCATCGAAAACTTGAGCAGCGAGAAGATATGTGAGGCACCTAAGAAACATATTTTAAACTTTCGCGACTTGTACACATAGTTAGAATATTTTCGGGGCTTAATCGCGTAGTAATTTAATGCTATTTTACCTCGACGTTTCGACAACGTTACAGCCATCGTGGTCACGAGAAGACTGATGGCTGGCACCCGTTCGCATCTTCGGCTGATGAGGTTTCAGACTACCCTCAATCAGCCATCACAAAGCACTATTAGGGTAGCGACATACTACACTGACAATGTCGGACGATAAGCCAAAATAGAAATAAATTGCTACGCGATTAAGCCCCGAAAATATTCTAACTACACCTAATAAAAACCTATTTAGAGGCTAAAAATTCCACCCATGCCGGGATTCGAACCCGCGACCTCTGGCTATCCGTGCCAGCGCTCTATCCAACTGAGCTAATGGGCGACTCACCGGCATCAGTGAAATTTCGAACCTCTTTACACTATTCTCTGTATTACGTACAGGCAGCGACATCTGGCTGAAATAGATTGGATCACTTACAGCCCCGACTACCTACTTTGCAGTTAGGTTACACCTAATAAACTTCGGAGATTACCTACTTCCACCTGACCTGTCAAAGGCGTTATTATTAAGACATCGTAAATCAATGAAGCGACAAACAGGGGCTCAAATATTACGAAACTTGGCATTTCACGGTACTTGCGGCGGATCTCCAATTAATGACGGACTTACAAGTTTCGAACTTCCAATGAGCCAATAAATTGTCCTTCGCCAAGTTCCCGCTAAGTGTACTCGGCCCTGATTAAGTTTGAAGGAAACTTAATGGGTCTATTAGTAAATAAATTTACCTTTGATACTGCACCGGGCAACTGAAACTGGTCATCGGCCTAAGGCCGGGAACTGAAAGAACAGTGATAACCAGGTATAGATAGATTTTAAAAACCTATTTAGAGGCTAAAAAATCCACTGATGCTGGGATTCGAACCTCTAAATAGGTTTTTAAAATTGTCTTTAGCACGGGTTAGTGCATAAAAAAAAAAGAATATAATATATAGACTTTTTTGTTTTATATTATTTGTTTACAAAAACCCACAGCACTAGTAACTAGTGCTGTGGATTTAAATAATAATGCCAGGCTCTAAAATAACTAGAGCCTGGCATTATTAATTAAAAACTCTGAAGAGAAAAAAGAAAACAAAATCAAATAAAAAAACTTTGAAATACTAAAATGAAGCAAACAGAATAATTATTGAAATTAGGTATAAAAATAATGACTGCAGACTGTATAGACTTCTATGTGAGTACATGTGTGTGTGGATCGATGTATTTCTGTTTGTGTGTGTGTGTGTTGGTGTTTGTGATAGACAACACTTTATTGGTCAGCCAGAATGTACATAACTTAGAAAACAAAGTCATTGGAGAAGTTATAGTAACAATTCCACTCACTAACGGTGAAGGAAAACATCGCAAGGAAACCGGAGTGTCTGAAGTGTTCCAATACCTCAGCGCTCGAAATTGCCAATCATCGGTGGGCACGCGTGGTAATTAAGCCCATACTCTCTCTCTGAGAGAAGGCCTGTGCCCTGCAGTGGGACGTTTATAGGCTACATAAAAAAAACTTAGAATGTTATAAAATTGGCGGTCTTATCGCTAAGATTTAGACACTTAGCGATCTCTCCTAGACAACCTTTCACAAGCTTTGAATGTAGTGGATTGCAGGAAGAATATTATAGTCGGTGGGATGTACATAAATAAGAAAATAAACTTCGGGAAATAAGGTAATTACGTTTTGCCTAATAATTAATCGCGATTTGTCCCGTTTAATATATAACTATGTATGAGTATTGCGTATCATGAAATTTGAAAAGTCACTAAAGATACTCAAGAATATAAGTACTTATAGTAACATATTAGAGGGGTACGACGAAGGGTACAAGTAATAATACTTATACGGAGTAATATTTATACCTACAAAGTAAATACGAGTACATATAAACAACAGAGTTACAGTTTAAGCAGTGAGGCAATATCATTCCGATGATGATGGGACACCGGTTTTTAATCCACTCTTTTTATGAGCGATCTTTTTATCTGCGGACCGTGCATCCCGCCATCACTAGAAACGAAGGAAGACGTTATTTTTTCACAAATTTCTTTATATCTAACCAAACAATGGCGGCAGGCCGCACTAGGCGCGGTTGAATAAGCTAATTATTTAGAATCCGTCACGCGACCAAAACTTTGTGCCTAAAAACTGTTACGTGAAATCACATTTCCTCAGTTTACGTTGTCGCAGGGTAAAATACAAAATAGAGGGTCCGCTTGTGTGTTCTTCCGTATCCTATTCACTGATTAAAAAGACAATCTTATCTATCTTTTTCCGATCAGAGGTCTGAATAAATATTAATCTGGACCCCATTTTGAATAGTAGGTAGTTTCAGTCTATTTCTAGATATATACTCGTAGATTAAAAAGAAAATCCTGTCTATCTTGTTTTCCGATGTGACGGCGGCCACCATAATTCTAGCCAAGTTTGAAAATCGAATTTTGTTATCTTCTTTTGTTTTAATTCAACCTGGAGCTGGCATAATCGCGGTGACATTTTGCATTCCAATTCTGAAATGTCACTGGCACTTTATTATTTTCTTTCTTTTTAAAACATATTCACAGGCCGTGTAGTCCACATATCGGTCGGGTGCTTTCCATCGCGTGACCGGCTCGCGTGTCCACCAACCTCAAATTAAAAGTGAGCCGATAACACTTGGGGAACCTCACGAACTGTCGCAGGACGCGTCTCTTTTAATTACGCACCCTATATAATGCGGCCACGGCGACGACGACGCCGAATGCTTTCCTGACTATCTATAAAACGTATCTACCTACAGTCATATCTACCCCTTTTTCCGTGAGTAATTAAATTAGTTAATGGCCGTCTTTGGAGTCGTTGGGGGGTAAAATTGTTTTGAAAACATGCAGCCAGGCTTTAAAAAATTGTACAGTTTATTTTCTTATTCACAACTTATACTAAAGATCATTTATTGCCGAAGGCGTGAGAATGCTAAAAAGACGTCGGCAGACCGTTAGTTAGTCCCCGGGTTTGCTATAATGAGATTATCTCTTCAAAAAGGTGGCTCATTAAAATACTCGAAAAAAATATGCACCTCGGGCGTCCGTTCGGGAGAATAAAATAAATGGTATCGATTAACGAAGCGACGACAGTGTCCGATCGCGTGCGACTGATCCCAGAATCGACACCTTTGCTACTCACACTGTACGAAGATGCACAGAAGGTTTCGATTGTTGAATTTGCAAACCCGTAATTTTCAACTGAAGTCGGGTATTACATCCTGCTAATATTATAAATCGCGCGTAGCCCCAGCTGCCTGAGTGATCTAAACGATCACGAAGGTTAAGCAACATAGGGCGCGTTCAATGCATGGATAAGTGACCGTTTATGACTAACGCTAGTGGCATTTTTCCGAGCGGTTCCGTGCTTCGCAAGGTACTTCAAGTTAGTACCGGCTGCCGTCGATAGATGGCAGTCGTTAAGCCATGTCAGAGGCATTAGAAAAACTTCTGACAATAAGACCAGCCGCTAGTCTTGCAAGCCTCCACCAATCCGGACTTGGCCCCGTGGTGGAGTATGGCCTATTCCTTCCTCAGGGAAGAGACCCGTGCCCCGCGGTAAAGACATAATGCGTTGATGATGATATTTTAAATAAGAAGATCGATTATAAATGTGAAAGTTTGTGAATATGTTTGAATGTTTCTTACTCAATCACACAATAACGGCTGAATGGGTTTACATAAAATTTGGAATATAGATAGACAACGATCTGAATTGAGACATAGGATACTTGGTAACCCAGATAATGCGGCCCCCTAGGGATAATTTCTAACGCGGGTGGAGCTGCGGGGCTAGCTTTTCTAGTATGTTGGAGTTGGAATTTTGTGCTCGTCGGTAACGAAGCGGTTAAACGCTGACCTCACTGCCGGGAGGTTGTGAGTTCGATTCCTGAAGTATACCAATTAAATTCTTGTTTAAGTACACTTGTGTAGCAGTTGCAATACCACTCGCTTTCATGAAGGAAAATATGATCAGGAAACCTGAGTCTCTGAGTTGTTCAAATACCTCGGCGCTTGAAATTACAAATCTGCGGTGGACACAAATGTTAATTAAGGCCATACGCTCTCTCTGAGAGAAAGCCTGTACCCTGCTGTGGGACTTTATTATGCTACGTTATAAAAATAGAAAATCTCTTAGTCATAGTTCTGTGTACAATAAAGAATATTCTATCTATATACTTTATGGATAACCCCAAGTAGCTTGTAGCCTATTGAAATGAAATGAAACGAAATTAAATTAAATGAAAAGGTTTTATTCAAAGCAACGCAGAAACTGGGGCATAGTGAACGTTACAATTCAAACTACCAGCAATTAATTAGCAGCACCATTGGCAATTTTTGCCAGCGTTTGAAACGCTCGTGGCCTAGGCGAACCGAGTGATTGGAATCAATCACTTGGTTAAACAACAACAGGCGCGGTCAGGTACAGGATGGGTGAGCGTACCGTGACTACCGCTAGTGGCATTTTTCCGGGCGCTTCCGTGCTTCGCAAGGCACGTTAAGGTTGGTGCTGGCTTTCATATAATGGCAGTCGTTAAGCCATGTCAGAGGCCTTATGGGCGGCTTGATAACTTCTGACAGTAAGGCCCGCCACTGTCTTACAAACCTCCACCAACCCGGACTTGGCCCCCGTGGTGGAGTAAGGCCTAACCTTCCTCAGGGAAGAGACCCGTGCCCCGCGGTAAAGACATAATGCGTTGATGATGATATTTTAAATAAGAAGATCGATTATAAATGTGAAAGTTTGTGAATATGTTTGAATGTTTCTTACTCAATCACACAATAACGGCTGAATGGGTTTACATAAAATTTGGAATATAGATAGACAACGATCTGAATTGAGACATAGGATACTTGGTAACCCAGATAATGCGGCCCCCTAGGGATAATTTCTAACGCGGGTGGAGCTGCGGGGCTAGCTTTTCTAGTATGTTGGAGTTGGAATTTTGTGCTCGTCGGTAACGAAGCGGTTAAACGCTGACCTCACTGCCGGGAGGTTGTGAGTTCGATTCCTGAAGTATACCAATTAAATTCTTGTTTAAGTACACTTGTGTAGCAGTTGCAATACCACTCGCTTTCATGAAGGAAAATATGATCAGGAAACCTGAGTCTCTGAGTTGTTCAAATACCTCGGCGCTTGAAATTACAAATCTGCGGTGGACACAAATGTTAATTAAGGCCATACGCTCTCTCTGAGAGAAAGCCTGTACCCTGCTGTGGGACTTTATTATGCTACGTTATAAAAATAGAAAATCTCTTAGTCATAGTTCTGTGTACAATAAAGAATATTCTATCTATATACTTTATGGATAACCCCAAGTAGCTTGTAGCCTATTGAAATGAAATGAAACGAAATTAAATTAAATGAAAAGGTTTTATTCAAAGCAACGCAGAAACTGGGGCATAGTGAACGTTACAATTCAAACTACCAGCAATTAATTAGCAGCACCATTGGCAATTTTTGCCAGCGTTTGAAACGCTCGTGGCCTAGGCGAACCGAGTGATTGGAATCAATCACTTGGTTAAACAACAACAGGCGCGGTCAGGTACAGGATGGGTGAGCGTACCGTGACTACCGCTAGTGGCATTTTTCCGGGCGCTTCCGTGCTTCGCAAGGCACGTTAAGGTTGGTGCTGGCTTTCATATAATGGCAGTCGTTAAGCCATGTCAGAGGCCTTATGGGCGGCTTGATAACTTCTGACAGTAAGGCCCGCCACTGTCTTACAAACCTCCACCAACCCGGACTTGGCCCCCGTGGTGGAGTAAGGCCTAACCTTCCTGCGATGCAGGAAGAGACCCGTGCCCCAACAGTGGGGACATACAAGGGTTGATAACGTAACCATTGGCAATTCAAAGAAACGAGCCCCACCTCCATCAAGCCTACCCTCTACCCTCTGCACCTCTTTAGTCTATATCAACATCTTCAGAGGCTACCCGTGTGTCAATTTTAATTGGGGCAGAGCCCCAGCCCCTTGTTACGATGTGGTAGGTGATTGGTCCAACACTCCAACCTTATTTATTTCGGGTCGTGAACTTATACCTTCAATGAGAAAAGAAACGAGTTTGATTTTGCTCATCGTTCTGACTAGACGAGTCATGCAGAAGCTATTGGTCTTAGCTTTTAGGTAATGATATGATTTATACAGCGTCCAGTGGTACCTTCACTCATACTACATGCGTGAAGGAACCACTCGGATACTGCCTGGGACGTTGTGTTTAGATACAGTAAGCCTACTCCATCTAAACACAATGCCTAGCACTTACGCCATCCTGACAACCAAGTCGGCCTAGCCCAAAGGTCAATACATACAGAGCCAACCATGCCGTGGGTTTTCGAGAATGATTTCTTTCACAGCAAATGTAGGTAGCTTCGAAATATTTCACTATTATCTAACTACACAACGTATTTTATTCAGAAAGTGCCTAGTAAGTTTAAAAGAAGTCCAGGTAAATCAACTTTAGACGAGTGCACTCTATTCGGTTACAAGAGATTTTGAGATTGAAGTGTACATTGCGAGTACTAACATGTATGCACTTCAGTACCTTGTCAAAGTCAAAATAGTCAATTTCTCATATATCAGGCTAGAAGAGGTTAATGTGACAAGGTTCTAAAGTGTTTACATGTTAGTTAGTGCACGCGACTGTATAGGTGGGCCTGCCGACGACTGCGCTTATAAATGCAATCGCGATTACACACGTCATATCTTAACCACTCTTATTTCTGAAATGCGCATTCCTGAAACGCTCCAATAAAAGTTTGTGTTTTACAAGCACTTTGGTTTTATGACTTGTTTCTTATATTAATACTTTGCGAAATTTCACCGTTTACTCGTATATAATTTTACTAGCTGATTCGCAAACGTTATTTTGCCATTCCAATTATCCAACCACCTATATTCTAAGACCTAAGAAATATACCAAAAAAATGTTATTAAAACGACAAACTCTTTTTGACGTATTCAGTTTTACAATATTAGTACTAATATAATTTAAACTTTCGCGACTTGTACACATAGTAAGAATATTTTCGGGGCTTAATCGCGTAGTAATTTATTGCTATTTTACCTCGACGTTTCGACGACGTTACAGTCATCGTGGTCCGACATTGTCAGTGTAGTGTGTCGCAACCCTAATAGTACTTTGTGATAGCTGATTGAGGGTAGTCTGAAACCACATCAGCCGAAGATGCGAACGGGTGCCAGCCATCAGTCTTCTCGTGACCACGATGACTGTAAGGTCGTCGAAACGTCGAGGTAAAATAGCAATAAATTACTACGCGATTAAGCCCCGAAAATATTCTAACAATATTAGTTCTACGTTTAAATTGACCTAGGAAAATATTGGCTTTAATTTTATTCTCACTCAGTAGTGAACAGCGGTTGGGTGATGATAAAGATCAGAGATTGTCACGGTAACAAAAGAAAAACCAAACAAATCCGAAGAGTATTAATGCAAGCGTGGTTGAAAACGACAAACTCTTCACGTATTCAGTTTTACAATAATAATACTTGAATACTTAAAAATGTTGGTTCAAATTTTATTCTCACTCTACTATTTGTGATATCGAATCGATAATAAATAAAGAATCACTAAAAATTACTACTATGACACTTCTAAATAATATTATAATAGATATTAATAAAAAATATTTCATAATTTTGTAAGAAAAGCAACTTAGTTCCTTAAATATTTGTAAACTTAAGTAGAGATTGTTAGATTAGATTAGAACTCTTTATTGCACATCACGTACTTGTATGATATGTCTACGCTACTAAGGTACTTATGCTTTTCAGATTAACAGCAATGAAAATTTTGATGTACTTTGTTTTAAAGACAAAATGTAAACACACTTCTGTATTGTGATCGATAGGTACTCTACGTTATTAAAATCTTAAAAACAAGAGTATGGAGCAACTGCGTATTGATCAAATTCAAATATGTTTTATTTAAAGTATCACAGAAACTGCGACTAGCTGAACGTTACAGATCATACTAGGTGTCCCTTTCAAAATCCAGATCATTACGAAGAAAAAGTGGACAAAAATTTCCAATCTTCTTCAAGTTTTTTCTTAGATCATGTATAACATTCCCAAATATGTCTCTCAAACCAAAATCACTGGACATCATTAAGGTCCTCTGGCCAGAAAGCGCTTCGCACGGTAGTGATAACATAATAAAACTAAGCCCCAATAACCTTACAAGGCGGTATTATAACGGAATTAATCCAATATATTCAAGATGGCGTTACGGTCTAATTTCATGGAGCTTGAGCCCATTCCACGCTCGATTACAGCTCGCGCGAATTGCTCCATTCATTTGAGACTAGTCGCTTGCACTTCAGGGTGATACGTAAGTTAGTCCTCCTAGCGATGTAAGCTTCCCTTTGTCAGTGGAATTCGCTGTCTCTCGATCAGCATAAATGTGCTAGTTAAGGATGAAACCCACCAAAGAATTGACGATGTGTTAGTGGCACATAGATACATGCGTCCCCATATACTCGTAAATCCTACTGCAGTAAATGACGAATGCGTGGACCACTATCGTCACCGTCAACACATTGCTGTATTTCATCCTTATGCATAAGGGCTGGTTTCTGAATTGAGAATCTCACTAATTAAATACATAAAAAACGTTCTGTCACGCTCTTTGCTGAAAAATTTGAAGAGACAACACTACAACTAAGCATTTATTTAGCGAAATTCTGAATTCAGAAACAGGGCCTAAGGGTTCTATCAGACAGAGAGTGGTCAGCCATTCAAGCACTCCGCGTTCCTGCGCCTCTTGTGTGATATCTTGTGGTTCGTCTATATAACGTTATAGAACACAGAGAAATCAAAACTGACCGCTTAAACGCCTGACCGTTCTCTGTATGTTAGAACCCTAAGTGTTCAAGACAAGGTGTGACGCATCACGGTAGCGAAGTGACAAAAGGTGTGAGGTGTTAAGCACGTGTGAATTGCCACATGCTCGCATGGAATTGAACATATTAATTATTTCACTTTGATTTAATATAGGTACTCCTTTAAAGTATATATGATGCCGTTCCAAAAAACTTAAAACTTAATTAATTCTAGGTTGTAAACTAACAAGGAGGTGCTAAAACTGCCATTAATTTTGGAACCGTATTTGTGTTGAATTTCTCTAATTGGGTCAACAGCAAGAGTCAATAAACAGTAGGTAGTGTATCATAAAAATATTTCCGATGAAATCTGATAGAAATGCAAATCAAAAATTGAATTTGAATTGAATGTACAGCACGGGCAATTTATTTTCTTTAAAGTCCAATTTCGTTTAAACAACAACACGAGTATAAACGAGCACTGATTGGACTGAATAAACATGGAATATACATGTGTTTACATGCATTTGATATTTTTCACGCAACGTTATTTGAAGTAGTTTTCAGCAGCACTTTTAAGTAATAGGTACCGCCAAATAAAGCTATCTATTATAGTTGCGAGTTGCTTTCTGTAACTAAAGGTCTTCCATTGTTTATAGCAAGATCAACATAACGAAAGTATCATATACTAGATATACAAATCTAAATGATACACTGCGCTTTAATAGTGTTGAAATGGTAGCGGAAGGCATCAATCATAATGCAGGAAACCTCAGTTGGAAGTGTTCTATATCGCTTTAGCAAAACTGAAACAATTTGAGCAGTCTCTTCACTTCCTTCAAAGTTGGGAATGTAACTTTTATAATTGCGATTTTGCATTTTAAATAAAATATTATATGACATTCATTTTCATCTAACAAAGCAATCGTGTGACATATAGGGTAATTATCTATGGGCCTATCGTCTAGAAGCAGAATAGTATAGACAATTATGTGAGTGTTTTTTTTTATTTCCTCTCACAAATGTATCGAAATAGTCTCGGTGTAAAAATTAGAAATTTTAGAAAATATATTATGTGACTCATCTACAGGACTACTATACCTAATGCCATTATTGCTTAAATGTAGGTAACTAACTGTCTGTAAGTGCCAAGTCTGGTAAATTGTAGCGAACTTTTAATCAAACCAAATTCAAGTGTATTTTCCTGCGGCCGCAGTTCTCGGGTCCATTACCTAATCAGGGTTTTTAGAGAGTCCAAACAGCATAAGTAGGATGACGGCGCGAGTTTTGAGTTTAGTGGCGCTATTTAATGTACTGAAAAGTCGCACCTTTTCACACTAAAAAAACCTGACCAGCATCGGCATACTACTTACGCTGTTTGTCTGTTTCGGCATTACCTAGAATCGTTATGCAGTCAGCGCACTGTACCTTGGCCTACGCCCGCAGTCGTTGGGCCCGTCATCTAGGAGCGAAATTATGCGAAGAATGCGTCATTAACTCGCGCCCTTCACCTTACCTACAGCAGCGCCCGTCACTCCGCGGTATCTGTCAGAGGCCCTTTTTCATAATGTAGAGCTTAGCAGATGCCCCATCTTGCAGCCTTCTTTCATATGAGGCTTACTAGCACCAGCAAAGGAATCGAAATAATGTTTGCATCAAGTATCACATCAATCTCGCAGTCATATTAATTATTGTAATTTTCAGGACCCACGATCGCCTTCGCCAAAATGACCGATTTGACGTTAATGGTATCTAGTCCTAGGTTTTTGCCCTAGGTCATCGGTCGTAGGTCCTAAAAATCGTAAATAATACTCTAAACACAAACATAAACATTTACATACAAGCACATACATTGCTTCTGGCCCCACACTAGGATACCCTGTGTCGTGGGAACCAGGAACAACGACATCACAAACATGTAAACATCCAAGACCTGGGTTTTTTTTGTTCCCAGCCGGGATTCAAACCCAGGACCTCTTGCATGGTAGGCAGACGCGCTACCGCTACGCCACAGAGGTCGTCTAATAATACGTTTGTGAGATTGATGTGACACTTTTTAAAAAACTATGTGTAAAAGAAGATCTATATTCACACCAGTAAAAAGCCGAAGGTACAGCATTTTAGACAAATAATGCGTCACACTAGGTACCTACAGTCACCTTCAACTCTATCCTCCTACAAGGTAAGATTCCAGAAAAGACCTGGGCGACTAATGATACGAGTACGAGCATATTGGCTAAACAACTTACGACAGGTCTTCGAAGAGTAGCAGTTCCTTGTTTGTATTGGCAGCCTCGAAAAGCAATATAACCGAAGTTTCCAACCTCTAGTGGGAGACGGCACATAAAGAAGAAAAAGGAAAGAAGATAGAATAGAATAGAATATTCTTTATTGCTATGATTAAATATGATTTTGTTTCTTTAGTGTAGCGGTAGTAACAAGAAGAACAGAGACTTCTGACCTTGAAAATAACGATAGATTTCTTAACTATTTTGAGCAAGAACTCAGGAACAGGAAGGAAGTTGGCGGAAAATACAATACTTAGTAGCAAAATCTCAAATTGATGTTTTCAAATCGATCAGCAGATTTAAACTGATCAGAGCACACAATTTGAGTATTAACTGACTCCGTTTTTATTTCGTAATTCTGCTGACCAAAATAATCTGTTAACGAATTTTATTGCTGTTTCTTAATGTTTTTGTGATCATTTATATTATTCCATCACATTAGCAGAACAAAAGAAAGAGAAAAGAAAGAAATGCATATATTCGCAAAAATACTCACACACACAAACCTATGATGAAATTAAAATTATTATATAAATCGCTTAAAATAAAAAAAAATGAGAATAATTTCGGAAAAATGTTGTACCTAGTCAGCCTTAATCTGTCAAAACAAATAAATAAATATAACAACATTTGAACTTTCTGTGTCTCTCTATTTTGTTAGTCTCTCAGCGGCCCTTTTTTGGAGAGAGGATGAAAATAATCTAAGCCACCATGTATAAGAGTTCATTAGCGCTACATTAACACAACATGGTGGGTGACACCCTAACGTCGTTTTAGTAATACTGTCATGGAGCCGTAGACTCGAGATTAATATAGCGGGTATAGGTGAACGATGAACACAATGTACCTAGGAAATTTGTGCTACTCGCTATCTGAGATGGATACAAGAAGAAGAAAGATGAAGAAAAACATTTATTATAGGCACAGTACACACACGCCACAATAACAAATCAAACTTAAAACACATTACTAAATAACATTAAAATAAAAAAAAAAACCGGCCAAGTGCGAGTCAGACTCGCGCACCGAGGGTTCCGTACAAACCTGTATTATAGACCTGAGTATTTGGTATGAATTTCAATTTAATACCTCTACGGGTTTATGAGGAAATGGGTAGTAAGTTTAAAATTATTTAAAAAAAATATATTATGTGATGTAACTAAAAATTTATGGTTTTCGTAATTTTTCCTTTATCTATGCTATAAGACGTTGCTTCGTACCAAATTTCAAGATTCTGAGTTCACGGGAAGCACCCTGTAGGTTTTGATTCCCTTGCAAGTGTCGAAAATTTGCGGCATAAACGGCTGTATCTTTTGGTTGCGTTGGCTTAGAAGTTTGATTTTTTCACAGCTTCAAGGGACAGTAAACCTGAGTAATTGATATAAATTTCAGCTTCATACCTCCACGCGTTCCTGAGAAAAAGGGTCTTGACAGACGGACGGTCGGACAGACGGACAACAAAGTGATCCTATAAGGGTTCCGTTTTTTCCTTTTGAGGTACGGAACCCTAAAAAAGAACACTTAAAGGTTACAGCGTGTCACTGCCGCTGTAAACGGCAACTGACTCAGCATATGCTGATGGACAAGTCTTCAGCGCTCATTTTCAGCCAGTGCCAGTACCACTCGCTAACTTTGAAGGAGAACATCGCGTCGTGAGTAAATCTGAGTATTTTCGCTGATGGCGCCACTTGCCCATTAGCTCAGTTGGGAGAGCGCTGGTATAGTTAGCCAGAGGTCGCGAGTTCGAGTCCCGGCATGGTTGGAATTTTTAGCCTCTAAATATATTTTTTAAATTGTTCTCGGCACGGGTTAGTGCAACAAAAAGAATAAAATCTGAGTATCTAGTAAACATATTCATATACTTCAGCGCTTCAGGTAGCCCATCCAAGGCACGCATGGCAGTCAAACGCGTACTCTGTTATTGTGATAGAACCGTAGACTCGAGCATAATATAGTGGTTATAGGTGAACGATGAACTCAATAAATCTAGGAAATTTTGTCCCACTCGCTAACTGAGAAGGATTCTACTAGCTGATTATGAAAGAGAATATCGCGTCGAGAGGACATCTCAGTATCCAAGGTATTCAAATGTCGCAGGGCTTCAAATTATCAATCCAAGGCATGCATGGTGATTAATTTCATATCTTCTCCCAAAAAGAGTGTGTAGTACCAGTGATGGAACCGGAGACCGGAGCATAATGTAGTTGGTACAGATGTACAATGAATACCTTAAACCTGTAGCACCCGCAAACTACCAGATCTTCAGATTTCCTCACTGTGTTCTCCTTCAGGACATTGAAAGGAAATCTGAAGATCTCAATTTATTTATGAGAGAATAGTGAGAAAAGAAACAAGATTTGTTTGAAGTTGCTAAAGTTTAGAGTTTAGAGAAGACGAGTCATGCATGTGCTAGAATTTTTTGAAATGAGATCTTTCGTTCCGTTTTAAGCATTAAGGTATCAAAACACGCCACTTCAAAACCTAAACGAAACGGAATTTTTTTTTTACCATTTTCCTTTAACAACTTATGAGGTCTATCCGGGAATGACCATAATTATGCATATATAGGTACGCCGATGCATGTCGCGGTCTTCAACTGTCAAATGTCGCGAAAATATAGTACTTCAATGCTCAAACTTAGTCACTTTTGTACCATTCTAATAATAAAAGTATATTAGAACAGCCATGTGAGTCAGTCACGCATTTAGCATGGTTGCTGAAGGTCTAATATTCACGGGCGCAATAGATTTATCGTTTGACTGTAGTTAGTTAAGATTAGCAGGTGATATGATGAATAGCGTTAAGCGATGCCTTCGACCTAAATGATTCCAGCCCTTAATTTCATTCTAAGAAGAGGTTATATAAATTATACGTCTAGAATAACAACTAGGTATACTAAGCTCATATCTAACAGCGAGGAATGTTAATGTTAAAGGTTTTACTCCTTAATAACAAAAATTGTGCGTATTTTTTTCACTTACACCAACTTTATCGCGACTTTGAAGTGTCAACAAAGTAAATTTCTCCGTATTTACGGGTAGAATCCTTTAGTTTTAAAAATACAAGGGGATTTCGAAACAGCCTCTGAAAAATTTTAGAATGTGCGAGCGACATTGATGCAGCCTTAAGAGAATAATCTTTCTGTCTTTATTACGTAAGTCTCGATTAAGTTGAGTCACACCGCCTTATACTGTTTTAATCTACTCGACTTGTCTATACATACAAATTTTTACATTTCGGAAACCCACCACAGTGGACAGCTAGGGCTGGTCTTCAATTCTGGCTACTGCGTCTCATCTCCAGCATTTTTGAGCCACTATAGTCAAACCGATAGTCAAACCAGAGCGCTGAAAGCCTCACATTGCTCGTCTCACTCATCATTTAGCAAGCCCACCCGACATACGCCAATGACCTTTGGCTGCTCCCGAAACGGCCTGCGTGACACCGGGACATGATTAGAGCACGTGCCGGCGACGTGATAGTGATTGTCGTGACGTGACAGCGCCCCGCCCCTGCCGGTGGCCTATCTGATGCGTATGTGCTAGTTAGACGTGGTACAAGCGTTGACACATGTTCTTGGGGAACGTGCCCACCAACGTTCCTTATATTAGAAGGCGACTTGGAATGACAGACTCATGGCTTCGGCAGCCTATCAGATTATTGTAGTAGTAATAATTTCCACGCAACACAATCACTCGACCAGGGGGCCGATTCCCGCCCATGCGAATTGAAAGCGTAGACGCAAAATATTCGAAGGATCAGACATTTGTCGATTAAAAATAAGATACGATAACTCGACAGAGTTATTTGACATTTATTTTTTCATTTGAATTCAATCTAGCATGGCGTTCAGAAAACAGATTTTGGCGGTCGCTCGACTTTTTACGTGGAATTCCAAGTCATAAGGAGTAGTATACGACTTATTTGCTAATGAAGTGAGAATTGGCTCCCTCGGCCCAAACTAGGATATCCTGTGATATGGTAGCCAGGCAAGGAGATCAAAAACACGGACTTTTTTCTGATTGGAACTAATTTGAAGCGGTCATTCAATTTTCTCAGCAATTCTACTACAAATTCTCAAATTTGTCGTCGTTTTCCTTAATACTACGATTTTTAAAACTTTCACAATGCGTGCGCGTGGTGACTACATTATGTAAAGCTCAAAGTGCTGTCAACTTGTAACGGTGCAAACCTCTTAACACCATTTTTTATATTTCTTTATCTATCTATCCCTTTCAAATACTTAAAATTATGTCACACATTTTTCGATTTCTCTCATTTTCATCATTACAACTTTACCCATTGACCAGATCTGACTATTTTACCTGCTTATCCGTTTTTATCCAGTTTTCTCTTTTATTATAAAATAAACAGCACAAATAAAGCAAAATAAGTGGAAGTCGAAGAGTGGAAGCAAAATAAGTTTTTGTTGAGAAAATAAAATAAAATAAGTCGTTCCAGTTTTATTATTTACAACATCACAAATTGAATGAATGTAACAAGTCTTGAAACAGTCGCCAACATCAGGATATGAATCGAAAATTTGGAAAAATCGTCCATATTCGTTGCAGCACCGTATTTTGAGGGAAGCCTCGCGCTTGTTGTAATTTTTGCGTCACTTTTGTGAAAAAAATATTTATATCGTTATTGTATATACAACTAACCAATAGTAGGACGAAAATCATCACACAAACCATCTGGGCAGTTAAGCTGCACAAACTTTATTTCTCACGTATCGTATTGACAATCTTTTGTGCTAGACAGTACGCCTGTCATGACGAAACTAGGCTAGAAGTGCACCATTCAAATATTGAACGCCCAGTCACTAAAATGTCGTTTAGACAGTCCCACATTCGATTCAAAAGAAATTATTCAGAGCGACGTGGTGCAAGAAAAGTGAGTCGGTTGCGTCAAGTGTCACTTACAAAATGGCTGTTATTTACAGAGTAACGCAGAATGATCTATAAGCCCCTGTTTCACAATGTTCAAATAAAGTTCCAGATAAGCTATCCGCAACCAGGCCTGTCGTTTGTTCTAAATTTAAATAAATTTTCCTATATTGCGTGTGTTCGTTTATGGCTTCAAATTAAGAACAAACGGCAGCCCTGGTTGCGGATAGCTTATCCGGAACTTTATCTGCAGATTGTGAAACAGACCCTAAGAGTCTTGTGTACTGATGATTAGAATAACCCTTAAGAGCATAATTCTATTACTTTTTTTTTAGTTAGCTTGTTTTGTGTCCCACTGCTGGGCAAAGGCCTGCCCCCTTTTTCTCCATTCCGTTCTCTCCAGCGCCACCTGTGACCAATCTCGGAGATGATGGTCGAGGTCATCCCGCCATCTCCGTCGCGGTCTTATTTACTTATCATTATTATTTTCTATATCTTATCTTACTTGTATTACGAGGGAAAAGATAGATAGATAGAGATAGAGAACACTTTATTGTACATAAAAATGGAAATTACACAGATATTTCTTAACCTAAAAATTGAGGTGTTCTGCACAAAATTTTCAAATTTATTAAATACCTGCAAGTATTTGTATTTACGATTTTAGGGCATTGATTTGTACAATAATCCGTGAGTTTTACCTGAGCTTTCTGCGACACTCTGCGTACTATACTAACGTTGAAACGTTTAACACTTAAGTTTTTGTAGACGCCACGATTAAAGTTATTAATGTTTATTTTTATTAGTGTGCACATTATTTAAACTTTAATATAGAAAATATTAATATCGATATCGTTATCAACCATTGTATGTCCCCACTACTGGAGAACGGGTCTCTTCTGGCATCGCAGGAAGGTTAGGCCATACTCCACCACGGGGGCCAAGTACGGGTTGGTGAAAGATTGTAAGGCAGTGGCGGGCCTTACTATCAGAAGTTATCAGGCCGCTCATAAGGCCTCTGACATGGCTTAACGACTGTCATTACATGACAGCCGGCACCAACGGCTTAACGTGCCTTGCGACGCACGGAAACTCTTGGAGAAATGCCACTAGCGGTAGTCACGGGACGGTCACCCATCCTGCACCTCACCGCGCCTGTTGTTGCATAACTTAAGGGGAAAAGTGATTGCTTCCAATCACTCGGGTTGACTAGGCCACGAGCGCTTCTTGAAAATATGAATAGCATGTAATAACGTTATAAAAACTGTATTTGCACGTATATTTACTCGTTTAATTTTAGATTTTATAATTTTCCCGTTTCAACGAACCTGGGTCTCTCGCTTGCGAGTCCATTGTTCCACCCACAGAACTACGTTCTGTGGTTCTACCCACTGAGCTACCACCGCAGTGGGACATAAACAAAATTAACTAAAAAAAATATTACAAATTTATAAAAAAAATACTAGAAGAAAGACATTGTAAGTCACTCCATTATCTTAAAAAGACAATTTCCACGCAGCGGCACCACATGACGTAACAGTTAGAGCATTAACCACGGATGCCTCTGTCGGTGCGGTATATACTCGTACCGAGTGACCTGGATCCGACTCATGGTCGGAAGCACGTCCGCTGTACGCTTTACCTCTCATCTGTGTCTAGCGCTGTCTGGAATAGGCGGGGTACTGTGTGGGCGTTTTTGAAGTCCCGAATACTTTAGCCAGCGAGTCAGATGGGACGCGGAAGAGACGCGTCCCCGTCCTACGTCCCTTCTGTGTGAGCGCTGAAAAAGCTCCATTGCTGTATTGTAAGTACCTACCCGAATGCCTTCGATTCTATGTACCTTAGGATAAATGTCTCTTCAAATTGTCGTAAATGCTTCTAGTATAAGTGATTGTTGTGCCTCATTTCGCTTGAAAACAAATAGGTATTTTCTATTCTATTCTCTTCTCGACTGTTTTCTTTATTCTGCTTTTTATCGGTGCATGTATTTCGTTTGTTTACTAGACGCAGGAGCGCTCGTGGTCTTGGCCAACTGAGTGATTGGAATCGATCACTTGGTTAAGCAACAACAGGCGCGGTCAAGTACGGGATGGGTGACCGTCCCGCGACTACCGCAAGTGGCATTTTTTCCGAGCGCTTCCATGCTTCGCAAGGCACGTTAGGCCGCTGGTGCCGGCTGGCATGTAATGGCAGTCGTTAAGCTATGTCAGAGGCCTTATAAGCGGCTTGATAACTTCTGACAGTAAAGCCCGCCACTGTCTTACAATCCTCCACCAACCCGGACTTGGCCCCCGTGGTGGGGAAGGCCTAACCTTCCTGCGATGCAGGGAGAGACCCGTGCCCCAGCAGTGGGGACATACAAGGGTCGATAACGAACTAGTTTATCCTGTGCTTTTGCGATTTAAATAAATGTCTCTTTTTTTCTTTCATAAAGTACATATTGTACTTGAGAAGTCTTACTTTCATTCCTTTAGTGGTCATAACTCTATGTATCTATGGACGCAGCTTTATAATTAAGGTCTTAGTTACAAACCCTCTAGGCGTTTTCTACCGATGATTGTATCTGTGGCATGAAGTTAATGAGATACTTTAGGAGATGAATGTAGAGTGGGCTTATTAAGTACCGTGTTTCATCTTTGTACACCCAGGAGTATGCATATTGATGATGGCTCATGGCTGGTATACCTATTATAATGTTCTAGGTCTTTTTGTAATACCTAATGCATATAAATCCTCTAATGAACTACTTATATACTTCCACTGAAACAACGTCCTGTCGCGGATGATAAAATAGCTTGGTCCGGTTCCAAGATTATTGGCTCCCCCTTGTATTTCCCCACTGCTGGGGCACGGGTCTCTACCTGCACCGCAGGAAGGTTGCTAGTCAGTATATATATGAAAACATTATGTACGTTAGGAAAAATATGGGGCATTGTATACGCTTCTATAATAAAATCCCTGAAGATATATTAAGCTAGCCTGAATCGCAGTTCAAAAAATATGTTAAGCACACTTTGTGCCAAAAGGGCTACTATAACATAAAGGATTATTTAGATGACAATGAGGTCTGGAATGAAAGCCAGTACAATGTATGAGTTCTATGTTTATAATAACTATGTAAACTATGTTAATTAAGTACTTTTGAAAAGACTAAGTTAGGAGTTTTTTTGTCCATTTTTTCTCCTAAATGATCTAGATTTTGAAATGGACACCTAGTTTGAATTGTAACGTTCATTAAGCCGCAGTTTCTGTGCTACTTTGAATAAAACCTTTTCATTTCATTTCGGTTAGGCCATACTCCACCACTGGGGCCAAGTCCGGGTTGGTGGAGGATTGTAAGACAGTGGCGGACCTTACTGTCAGAATTTATCAAGCCGCCCATAAGTCCTCTGACATGGCTTAACGACTGCCATTATATGACAACCGGCACCAACGGCTTAACGTGCCTTGCGAAGCACAGAAGCGCTCGGAAAAATACCACTAGCGGTAGTCACGGGAAGCTCACCCATCCTGTATCTGACCACGCGTGTTGTTGCTTAACCAAGTGATTGATTCCAATCACTCGGTTCGCCTAGGCCACGAGCGCTTCAAGACTATTGGTTCAATTTCCTTTAATTTTTCATCGATCGATCTATATTAACTTTTGCATGTCCTTACTGCTGGGGCACTGGTCTCTGGTCCTTTTTATGCAGTCTCAAAATTTGACGTGGTCAATTGTTACGAAAAGTAAAAACGAAATGCACAATTATCTAATAATAATACTTTTTTTTCTAAGTAATTATGAAAGTAGGTAGCCATAAATAAAATTAGTATATCAGGGTACGACGTAGTGTGCATGTATGGGAAATTGACTTTAGGACCGAGAATTTAGAAGTCAAATTACCAAAGATTTAAATTTGGCATAAGGCAACTTATAAAAGTGGTAGTAGTGTAACTATTTTAAAACTCTCTGGGTCACTAGGTCTACCAAAGAATACGGCGCCTCGGCGCAGAAAAACCTAATCCACAGCCGACTCCAACCGAATGAAAACATCAGTGAAATAACGGACTTACTACAACTACATAAGATTTTAAATCTAAAAACAATTGGGCATAGGCTATCTCGCTCAGACAAGTACCGAACTGTCAAGTATGGACTGCCGAGACACCGCGACGGTGCGGTGCTGCAGCAACTCATTTCAGACATGACGCGGATGCATTAGCCAAGAGCGGAGTGGTTCGTTCGCTGGCGGAGATTTTTTGTGCCTCCCGTCTGCTATTGGCTGATGCATACTGACGTATATCAATCAGCCAATAGCGGACGGATTCGTTAGCTTGCGGGTTAAATTGGCACACTGTGATTGGCTGAGAATTTTCGGGCAATGCAAAAATTTATTTTTTTCGTAATTATATTAATTACTCCATCCAACATTACGGAGATACAAACGCAAAAGAATGCAACTTAATTATTCACGATAGCGTTTAGAGTCTAAACTTTAGACTAAATAAACAAATTGTCTTTGTTCCGGAAAATGCGATGTCATCTACATACATAACCTCACGCCTGTATCCCAGAGGGGTAGGCAGAGACCGGGGACTGCCACTTGCCACGATCCTGACAGATCACCTTCGCTTCATAAACGTTCATAAGTCGTTGTATGCACGCTCGCCGGTTCCGGGTACTTTTTATCTTCCCCTTTGCTAATATATCCCCTATTTGGTCGATGTATGTCCGCCTGGTCCCTTACCAGCCCTTCCAGTCACATTCGCAATATGTATTTTTTTCGTCAATCTTTCTTCCTTGATCCTCTCCACAATGCGATATCAGAAACACAAAAATCTTTATTTATTAATTTGTGTAATCTAAGAGAATAATGAGTATGACGCTGTGATTTGCTGAGATTTTTCGCGCCATGCAAAAAGTAAAATTTCTTCGTAATTATATCAGTATTATATAAAAGTAAGTACCTACTGTCCTCAGCTTTAATAATTTATTGAATAATACGAAATTTTATACCGACTTACGAAACCGGGGACATAAAACGTCATCTGCGAAAATTTCCAGGGAACCCATTTGTTGAGTCCCCAAACTCTTCCAGCTCGACCATCCGTCAATACTTATCTCCAACATTATGGAGATACAAACGCAAAAGAATGCAAATTGATTATTCAAGACAGCGTTTAGACTGAACAAATTATCTCTGTTCCGCAAAATGTGTTACCAGAAACACGAATAATCTTTATTTTCTCATTTGTGAAATGTAAAAGAATAAGGAGTATTTTAAATGCGGAATTTCCTAAATATATAAAATAGAGTTTTTTTTTATTTAAACATCTTTTGATCTATCTGGCTAGCGGTGAAAAAAATCATCGTAGATTAGCGAATTCAAGCGCCGAGCTAGTAAACACTTCAAATGGGTTTCTTCACGATGCTTTCTTTAGCGAGTGGCATTGTTACTGCAACTTCACAAATGTACGTAACTTAAACAAAGTCATTTTTAGGGTTCCGTACCTCAAAAGGAAAAAACGGAACCCTTATAGGATCACTTTGTTGTCCGTCTGTCCGTCCGTCCGTCTGTCAAGACCCTTTTTCTCAGGAACGCGTGGAGGTATGAAGCTGAAATTTATATCAATTACTCAGGTCTACTGTCCCTTGAAGCTGTGAAAAAATCAAACTTCTAAGCCAACGCAATCAAAAGATACAGCCGTTTATGCCGCAAATTTTCGACACTTGCAAGGGAATCAAAACCTACAGGGTGCTTCCCGTGAACTCAGAATCTTGAAATTTGGTACGAAGCAACGTCTTATAGCATAGATAAAGGAAAAATTACGAAAACCATAAATTTTTAGTTACATCTCATAATATATATTTTTTTAATAATTTTAAACTTACTACCCATTTCCTCATAAACGCGTAGAGGTATTAAATTGAAATTCATACCAAATACTCAGGTCTATAATACAGGTTTGTACGGAACCCTCGGTGCGCGAGTCTGACTCGCACTTGGCCGGTTTTTTTCCATGTCAGACTTCTAACCCACGACCTCTCAAAGAGGAAGCCAGCGTTCTAGCTCTCCACTACCACAGCTTTTTCGTGTAGTTGTGGTAAATATACACTAGGTAATGCTAGGTATTGACTAAACAGATCGCCCAAAGTCACTTAATAATTATATTCACGATTTCAAACCATATGTTATATTGCATTCAGTGTATTTATTCGTACGGTCTAAATGTTTTAAGGGTCCGATAGTCCTCAAAAGAGGCCTTTAAAAATTATTCAATTAATCAAATAGTCAAGGCATGACTGGAGGATCTCCTCAACGACATTATTAGTCTTCCCTTGCAACGAGTCATCGAAGGGCGTATTTCAATTTCATCTAATGCAAATTTAATACTCTCCCTACGGCTTTCCGGGGGCACAGAAATCGAGTTTCTTTGTTTTCCCTTCTTGCCGCTCCCGAACGTTCCACCCCATTCACATTCCGTCACTCAGTCACTTCCATATTGCTCTACTGTAGCCACTTCACTTGCCTACGAAGCTGGCGTAACTGTTACACCGTCAAAGAGGTTATAGCAAGCTTTTGCCCCATCGTACAAAAATAAATTGAGAATTTTATTGTCTGAATTGTCAAACTAGCTGTGATAATAATCAGTTGCTGAGTGTAATATTTGTGGTCGCATTCCCGCTAAAAAGCTGAAATTAAATAAAAGAAACAACTATATTCACTATTCTCTGTATTACATACAGAGTAAAGAGGTTCGAAATTTCACTGATGCCGGTGAGTCGCCCATTAGCTTAGTTGGAAAGAGCGCTGGCACGGATAGCCAGAGGTCGCGGGTTCGAATACCGGCACGGCTGGAATTTTTAGCCTCTAAATAGGTTTTTTAAAAGAAACAAGTTTTTGTGCTATGTATTTATGTTTGTACGGAATACTCCAGAGCGTGAATTCTACTTGCACTATGGTTTCTTACGGCTGTTTTGTCTCTGCCTTGTTACCATAGCTCGGATGATTTAGTTCTTACTTGGGATCATGGCGGGTGATTCGGGCGGACTTTTGTGAATGTAATCATAATATTCTTTGGAAACATGGTTAGTACTTATTATTACTACGTTTGTTCAGATACTCTTAATATTATAAAATTATTATTTTCACTCGCATGATTCTAAATAAAGTAAAAATGGAAGTAGCGGTCTCTACCTTACTTCGTTCACACTTCTCTACTCACTTCAAATGCAGGAGAGGTAATTCAAACAAGGCTATTGCCTGGAGAAAAAACAACAAGCCAAGTGTGATTGTTCCAAAGGATTAATGCTAGTGCAGGCTTAATTACTATTTCTTAGGGGCGCTGAATCGTCAAACTGTTAATCTTAATTAATTAAACTTTGAAAAAGGGGACGTCTGTCGTTGTTTTATTAAACGCCCAATGTTTATTCTTTGTTCTTTTAAGTGTAAGTCGTAAAACTGAATGTAGACTTTTTTGGAACAGTTTGAAAGAAAAAAGGTACGAGAGGCTTTTTGCAACCACTTTAGATTCTATACCCGTCTTTGAAACTTTCAAATCAATAAATAGACAATTTCGTTGAAGAGTTACGCGTGAAATCGTCTGCAACCTCCAGAAACGCTCCTTTACGTTGGCCGCGCGAAATATTTAATTTTAGGAAGTACAAGAATTTAACTCAGTACTTTTATAGGTATTGCGCAGACACACCGATTAATTTAGGTTTGAATTGGGAGTCAGTGCCCTATTACAGCACACATGATTTGAACTGTAGCCTGTTACGTTAAGGACGATTTATAGTCGTATATAATATGTAAAGTTAAACGTCATGTAAAAACGCTATATGACCTCAAACCGATAGTTCATGGAGCATGACACAACGTGAGACAGACATATTTTGCTGTTTAAGAACAGAATAAATTGAACCGTGTGTTGAGATATTCTTCACCAATTTAAGGTACTGTTTTTTTTTTGTTATTCATTTATTATTATTGTAAATAAAATATCTCTAATGATATTTTAAAAAAAAAAAACAAGTGTATCATTCTCCTATAAAACATTTTGAAGTAAAAAAAAGGAATTGAGCGTACTTACCATTTTTACATGAACTTCTGAGAGTCTCGAAAAAAATCGCAACCATAACTCCGCGAGCCTTAGAACATTTGCATACTGTCTTTTTATACGAGTATTTGACCGTAGACTAAGCAAGCGCTAGTGCAGTTTCACTTTGTAATAGGCTTATTACTAATACATGAATAGGTTAAGCTTCTGTTGGCAAGTATTTTGGTTCCGACATGGCGTCGACCGCGTTTAATCAGTCATATCTCACGCGGGGAGCCGGTGGATCTAAATTGTTGATGTTTCGTAGCACCTGAAGCGAAGCGAGGGAGATAAGGGACCTTCCATTTTTAAAACTTTGCCCCGGGAATCCTTCCGGCGGACCTGAATTCTGCTAAGGATCTCACTTCCGGACTAAAAGAAGCTGCTAAATCATTTATGTCTATTTCTCCTTAGCGACTTGCATCCTAACATTAAATTATTTGCGATGTTGGTGGCAATAATCATCATTTTGTTCTTAGCATACCGTAGTTACACGATGTAAGGAAGGTAACCTAGGTGATCTTTACTTGCAATACTCGATTCCTTTTTTTTTCTTCTGATCAATCAATTTATCTTTTCAATGCAATCACCCAGCTCATAACCGCCCAGTGCCGGACACTTTCACAAACCACATATTTCTGTTTCGTCCAGTCCATTAATAGTTAATCCCAATTCTTCCGATTTCAGATGATAATTTTTATATGTAGCCTTTAAACGTCCCACTGCAGGACACAGGCCTTCTCTCAGAGAGAGAGTATGGGCTTAATTACCCGGATTGGCAATATCAAGCGCTTAGGTATGTGAACACCTTAGACACCCAGGTGTCCTCACGATGTTTTCCTTCACGGTTGGCGAGTGCTGTTGCTGCTGTAACTTCACAAATATACATAACTTAGAAAACAAACTCATTGGTACATGTCGGAATTCGTTCGATTGAGAAGCGTTCTACCGCTCCGCACCACCACTCTTTTCGAGTTGATGTTTTTTTCTTTTTCGCGTAGCTCTCTTGCCTTGCTCGGCGTTGGTAACTCAGCAGAATCGGCCCCGGTGGCTGGGGGCCTATTACAGGGCGGGCGGCTTCCTGCCAACTGATTTATTTAGAAGCTGCGTCTCCTTACGCACGCCGGTTTACTGGAAGTTATTTTGGAATGGTTCGATATTCCGACCTCATCTCGCGAAAAGCTCTGACGATATGAAATTGTGTTTGGATATTTGACATCTGGAAGTCTATTGTCTCGGGGATCTTCTTATGGAAAGAATCACATTTTGTAAGTGACTAATATTGGGTTTGGTAAATCACAATTTTTCATCACTTTCAAATTTGAGTCCTTCAAATGCTAAATAGTGGTAATCAATGAAATTAGGGAAAATTATTATTTTTTGTTAAAAACTCTTTCAAATAATTGAACATTATAAAAAAAAAATTGTCTTTGTAATGCCATCACCCAATGCTGCCAATTGCCTGTTGCTGCCCAATGCTGAAAAACCTTCCTGCACGGCAGGCCAAATCCATGTTTTTGTCTCATTCAGCTGCTGGCTACTGCCATCATCATCTCTTGATTAGGTACTGCTAATCAAGAGATGAGTAAGTACATAAACAGCAATTTTATAAGAATCTTGGGTTCTGGTCTACATAATTATGATATCAACCCTTTGTATATCCCCAATGCTGGGGCACTTCCTACAACGCAGGAAGGTTTGGCCATACTCCAACGCGGGGGCCAAATCCGGGTTGGTGGGGGATTGCACGGCACATATTATAATATATATAATACTAAAAGCTCTATGTAACTATCAAAATAAAAATGGGAAAATGACTCTTCTTAGAGGATTGCATACAATTGATGTGTTGACATTTTAATGACACCGAACACAATGGTCGCATTACCCGCCAGTTTTCGTCTTCATTTACCATGATACAGAGAGCCTGTGAGATGTTAAAAAAGTTGCCATTTAGAAACCTTTTTAGGGTTCCATAGTGGACAAGGAACAAGGACAAGTTTCGCCATGCCATCCGCAATAGAGGCCATGGCTATCAACGATGATAATAACTAATCAAATGATAGTACCTAATTGACGATGTATTTCATGTCTTGTGATACTATAGTTTAATTGAAATATTACCACGTGTTTTAACAAGAAGGTCACACAGAGAATATTAACTCTATGTTTCAGTTTTTTTTTTCGAAAAACATGTTATCTGTATCACCCACTACTTACATAAATACGTCACGTTTTACATAGAAGAATTGGTACACCATTCTACTATGTGTCATAAAAAGTGCTGAAATTTAAGCGATATTTTTATTTATGTTTGACCGATATTTTTTTTGTGTTCTTTTACAGTAGGACCACGCTAAAGCGAGGATCTCGCACAAAGTACGCAAAGATACGAAATTATACACATGAATTGGCAAATGCTTTCAGTAGCATTAGTGAAATGGTACGTTAGTTATTCGGGCTGCGCCATTTATTTATTCGATGTTCCAATGTGTTTTCCCGAAGCATGCACGAATGATCAAAATAAATTTGACTACTGATTGTGGCTGATCCTAAAATAAATAGAAAGTGGTCGTGAAGTCACAAATAAAATGTTTTCCCGTGCGTTTGTGTTTTTGGTTGCCAATGATTAATGACATAACATAATATCCGAACATCACGTCAATGAAATCAGTTATTCTCTTTCAAAAACCTATTTAGAGGCTAAAAATTTCACCCATGCCGGGATTCGAACCCGCAACCTCTGGCTATCCGTGCCAGAACCAGAGGTTGCGGGTTCGAATCCCGGCATGGGTGAAATTTTTAGCCTCTAAATAGGTTTTTAAATTTGTTCCTTAGCACGGGTTAGTGCATTAAAAATAAAAATAGTATAATCAGTTATTCTCGGTATGCAAATAAATACAATTTGCACGAAATATTGAATCGTCGTGGGTTCAAATTCCAACATATTCCAATGACTTGGTTTTCTAAGTGTGTAGTAATAGTAGCAATGCCACTTGAAGAATTATTTGCAATTGGACAGTAGCAGTTTAAATGTAGTTTCGAAGCACGATTACCGTTAAACTGCAATTAGCCTGTAAGTGTGGAAGTGTGGGTTTTTCATTTTGGTAGTGTGGTTGGGAATAGAACTGGAGCTTTTATATTGTAGCAGACAGATTTAGGCTACTGCCTACCTCACCGCGTGAGCCCATGTTCGTCACAGAGTGTGCGAGCGAGAGAAGTGTGCGAGCGAGAGAAGTGTGCGAGCGAGAGACGTGTGGGAGCGAGAGAGCGTCACACCATACTCTTGCAACCAACTACTAACTGCGATCTTGTAAATTTGTATATTAGTAGGGATATTTGTAAATAAATTATTATGGTATTATAAATCGACAAGTTTATTTTATTTAAACACTAGTCACCTATCAATCCCTACAGTGGTGACCCCGACTAAAACACGCAACCATGTCCGACTCTGAGGTGGAAAGCGCCCAGGCTACCCCAGTACCCTCGCCAAGAAAGCCGGTATAACTTTTGAGCTTCCCCCGCTCCCTAAGAAGGAACGAATACTTCCGTTTGTCAGGCGTACAGTCGTCGGGGACTTCACTTGTTCACTTTCAAATTGACAGCATAACCTCATGCCTGTATCCCAGAGGGGTCGGCAGAGACCAGGGACTGCCACTTGCCGCGATCCTGACAGATCACCTTCGCTTCATTAACGTTCATAAGTCGTTGCATGCACGTACGCCGGTTTTGGGTACTTTTTATCTTCCCCTTTGTTAATATATCCCCTATTTGGTCGATGCCAGCCCTTCCTTTTACATTTGCAATATATATTTGTATCGTCAATCTTTCTTCCTTCATCCTCTCCACATGTCCAAACCAACGCATCATTCCTGTCTCAATTCTAGTCACTACATCCTCTTTTAGTCCACAACGTTCTCTAATCAGACTATTGCGTATCCCATACTTCTCAAGGACCTCATTTCTACTGCATTAAATCTACTTTCTTGCTTCTTTTGCCACACCTAAGTCTCGAATTGAATACGAATTAAGGTCATGTGTGGTGCCGGCCTAGAGAATAGCACCAATCCAAATTCTTCCCGCGGGTGTCGTAAAAGGCGACTAAGGGACACAAACCGGGGAGTGGGCAGCAACGCCCCCGCAGTACAATACCACCAACCTGCGATCCCCAACCCCGCATGCCCAGCGTGGGGATTATGGGCATTACCCCCCAATGATGGCACAACCTTGCGCTATGGCGCTCATTGGGGGAGGGCTGTGTTCAGCAGTGGACTAATATAGCCTGAAGAATTAGAAGTAAGGTCTTGGGCTCGAAACCCAGCCAAAGATTTTTCCTTTATAGTATGGGCTTTATTACCACCTGTGCCCCCCGCGGTTTTGCAATTTCAAGCGCTGCGCTATGTGGACACCTCAGATGCTCAGGTTTTCTCACGATGTTTTCCTTCATGGTTAGCGAGTGGTATTGCCCCTATACCGAAGAGCTCGTGGCCTACGAACCGAGTGATTGGAATCAATCACTTGGTTAAGCAACAACAGGCGCGGTCAGGTACAGGATGGGTGAGCGTCCCGTGACTGCCGCTAGTGGCATTTTTCCGAGCGTTTCCATGCTTCGCAAGGCACGTTAAGCCGTTGGTGCCGGCTGTCATATAATGGCAGTCGTCAAGCCATGTCAGAGGCCTTATGGGCGGCTTGATAACTTCTGGCAGTAAAGCCCGCCACTGTCTTACAATCCTCCATCAACGCGGACTTGGCCCCCTTGGTGGAGTAAGGCCTAACCTTCCTGCGATGCAGGAAGAGACCCGTGCCCCAGCAGTGGGGACATACAATGGTTGATAACGATTGCCCCTATAACTTTACAAATGTACATAACTCAGAAAAAAAAACTCATTGGTACTTGCTTCGTACCCACGATATCGCGATTGAGCACCCGGCGTTCGGCCTGCTTGAGTTACGAGTGTTTTTCTAACAAAATGTAAAGGTTAGACGGCCTCTGTGGCGCAACGATAGTGCATCTGCCTACCAAGCGAGAGTTCCCGGGTTCAAACCCCGGCTGGAAAAAAAACACCAGATCTTGGATGTTCACATGTTTGTGATGTCGCTGGTTCTGGTACTCACGACAAAGGTTGTAGTGTAGTGCCAGAAGCAATGTATGTGCCTGTATGTAAATGTAAAATTCTTTGCCGACTGTACATTATATCGCTCCGTGCGGAACCGGAAACGCGGTGCCGAAGGGAGCCGCGGGACGCTCGGCAAACCTTTTAGTGAGCCGTAATAAAGAGAATCCAGCAAGAAATATTTTCTCTTTCTCCTAATGATAATTCTGGTTAGAATTACGCGGCGAGAGATTTATGGCTGTCGAATGAAATTAAACGAGGGTTTCTTGTTGCTTTTGCTTCGGGACGAGAATGTTTGAGTCAAAGATGATGTCGTGAATCGCTCGTAGTCCCGTAGCCAAGAATCATCTTAAACGATCTCAAAGCTAAAGCAACATAGGGCGCGTTCAGTGCATGGATGGGTGACCGTCGGTGAGTAATGCTAGTGGCATTTTTCCGTTTAGTTCCGTGCTTTGCAAGGCACGTTAAGCTGAGGGTGCCGGCTGCCGTCGATACATAGCGGTCGTTAAGCCAAGTCAGAGGCTTCAGGGCGGCTTGAAAATTTCTGACAGTAAAACCAGCCACTACTCTTGCAAGCCTCGAACGATCCAGACGTGGCCGCCGTGGTGGAGTATGGCCTATGCCTTTCTCAGGGAAGAGACCTGTGCCCCTCGATGGAGACAATGGGTTAATGATGAAGAAGAAAGATTATATTGTGAAGTTGGTAGAAGTACCAGGTGCTGGCTCTACTAATCCAACAGCAAGCATACTCCATCCAAAACAATGTCCCAGGCACAGCAGCGTCCGAATGGTACCTTCATCCATCTAGTGTGAGTAAAGGAGCCACTGGACGCTGTAAAAATCATCTCATTACTAGGAGAAAAAGTATACACGACTGCTTACTGTACTCGGGACTGAAATCATGAACAAAAAAATTTTTCTGGCAACTTTTCTCGATTAAATATTGAGAGGGTCACTTACCCTCTCAATATTTAATCGAGAAAAGTTGCCAGAAAAATTCCTAATTTTACAGCTGAAACTCTGCAGCAAAATGGCGTTAATAACACTTAACGTTACCTATATAAGATATCAATCGTTTGTGTGTCCCCACTGCTGGGTCACGCGTCTCTTAGTCCTCCTACCAGTGGGCCTCCACGAGGGCAAGTCCGGGTTGGTGATGGATTATAAGACAGTCCGCTGTCAAAAGTTATCAAGCCGCCCATGCGGTACAATGGCCCAACTATGTCGCTAAGTGTGGAAATTTCAGGTCTAACTAACTAAGCACTAAACTGCCACACATTCAAACACACGACCATTTCTCGCACCCCGGTCCGTACCCTCCCTCTACCTTATAATGTGTTGACATCATTATATTGCCGGAATAAGGGCTCCGCACAGCTGATAACGCGCGCAGGGGTAACCGGCACCCGCTGCACGTCACCGCGGTAAAGCTTTTATCTTCATATCGACTGCGGCATAAGGGGGTCGATATACTAGCCTATATTGGACGGCAAAAGACCCAGGCTAGATACCCAGTGCGGCGATGTTTCCTATGTCTTTGTTTATTTTCAAAGTTACGAAGCCTCTCAAGTCTTGTACGCCCCCACTGCTGGGGCACGGGTCTCTTCCTGCATCGCAGGCAGGAAAGTTTGGCCATACTCGACCACGGGGGCCGAGGTACTAGTTTACCATTACCTCATTAACCGTTAAAGAAAATAAAAATGAATCGCTTAATGTGTTGATAAGCGCAAATCTCGAGAGCAGCTGAACCGATTTCGATAATTCTTTTTTTACAATATTCTTGAAGTACGAGGATGGTTCTTACGCAGAGAAAAAAATATAAAACTCAAAGAATCGACTGTTTTAAAGAATCTAATCGAATTCCTGGTACGTAGTTCGCTGGTTCACCTAGTTTTAAATAATAATATTTTTTTCAGGTAAAAGCCATTTCTAACCCATTAGGCAGGTACCCACTAGCGATTACGACCACAGGTACCACAACAAACCCCAAAACCGGCCAGCCGTTCCCAATAAAGTTCTCACAGACGTCTTCTGACTCATCAGTGCCCACTGTTCTTCCGCAATAACAAAAGTAAATATTTGATAATGACCATTGTGTTTCCGCAAGTCATTCCTAACGATAAGGGCCAGACGGCGTTTTACCTGAAAGGGTACTAACCCGTCAGAAAGGAGGGAGGTATAGTTTTGTTCAATATCTTGTTATTACGTAGTAATGGGTGTCGTAACATTGCATAATGGTGATTTGTTCATGGCTAGTGATTTTTTCTTATAAGTAGACTCAGAAAGTGCGCTCTGAGTTAAATTTCATCTCGCGAACTAGAGCCTGATGTCCTCTCATAATTTGTCATTTTTCTACTAACATAGGGGTAAGGTCTTTTTGGTACCAGCGAATTAATTTGAAGATTAATGAAATTGCATATTATTTTTAATTTTTTTTATAAAAAAATATCATCATCGTCATCATCATCGTCAGGCTCTACTAGTCCAATGCTGGACATAGCCCTTCCCTAAAGAGCGCCACGTTATCATAGGGGGTTATGCCCATAATCCCCACGCTGGGCATGCATGTTGGGGATCGCAGTTCGGTGCAATTGTACGGCAGGAGGCGCTGCTGCCCACCCCCCGGTTTGAAAAATAAAAAAATTATTTGGATTTTATTATGTTTCGTGAATTTAAATATAACTATTTATGAATTCACATTGTGATTGGTAATTATCATTTTATATAAAGAATTTTTATTGTAGCTATAAAATAACGATATTTTTTTCTCATTAATTTACATATTTATTTAACAGATTTATTAAACTAATAAATACATTTGTGACATTTAATTATGTAACTTGGTCTGAAATAGAAAATTTCAATTCGTTACAAAAACTCGAATTGCAAATGTTGGATTTGCGACCGTCAGGTTAAAGTGGGACTGGGCTGGCCATGTCTGTAGTATGAGCACAGAGAGGTGGTCCAAAATTGCGACCGACTGGGTTCCGCAAAATGAATACTGACGACGTATATGCATTCTTGCCTGTATGGTGCAAGGTGGCTGGGAACCGGGAGAGATAGTAAACAGGAGAGGAAGCCTTTGCCCAGAAGCAGGACACAAAAAAGGTAAGTAATAAAAGGATTCCGTACATACTCAAAAATAGAACAGACGGATGGAATTATTATTTGTTAAGACACAAGCCACTTTAAACTGATGCGTCACTTGCGTATTCTTTTAAAATGTTTTTCAAGTCTCTTTTTAAGAACCACCAATTACTGTCTCCTGTAATTTAATCCAAGTATTTACAGAAGTAAAAACCATAATTCGAGGGACTACTTTGACAGTTCATTTTGCACAAGTGTTGCAATAGTCATGGTTGAATCGATATTGATTATCGATATCAGCTACGTCACTATTTAATTTAGTCTAACCCTAGTAACGCTTTATCCGTCACTCATTTCTCAAAGTAGTCTAAAGTGTCATCTCCACAACAAACGTGTCATTGGCAGAATCCTAGAGGTGCCATAAAAATAGAATTATAGTTTTTAGTTACACGCAAGTATGCGTCAAAATTGTTTTTGGGATTGTTTTCGATAATTGCTTGGCCAAATGCAGTTTGCGCCCTCTAAGAGATTTTTTTGTACTCGATATAAATGTGTTTTTCACAATGTAAGGAACGGAACCGGTGATTTGCAGACACAACATAACCAAAAATAAATACTTAAAATTCGTCAGCTCTATTGCAGACTGTTCTTTCAACGCGCTTCAAGCAGACTCAGGCTGAGCGCATGCTGAGACGCAGGCGACGCAGCACAGCGCAGCGCAGGGCAGCGCAGATTTTGTAAAGCATGGAACGTCATTGAGCTACGTCCGCTGCGGCGCAGGCACGGGCGACGTAGGCACGTGCGACGCAGACATGTGTCTGCACTGCTCTGCGTCACGTTGTAGTGCCGGCACGGATTTCTGCGCGACGCATGCACGTCGAGGCGTGTTGACTAACAATTTTGTTGCAATGACAGAACATTTAATTGAATTAGTTTGCTGTGAACCTTGTTTATATGATACAAATCATCCAGACTATTAAAAAAAGTCATTGAAAGAGTTATTACGGGTGAGAATTGACAAGCAATGAAGCGAATTGTTGCGTCGCAGCATGCGGTGGGTGCATGTGTCTGCCTCAACTGCCCTGCCCTGTACTGAACTGTGCTGCGTCGCCTGCGTCTCAGCATGCGCCCGACCTAATACCTCTAACTGGGATGCGTATCAGAAATTTAAACATAGACTTGTTACTAGTTTATTGGTTGGTATGTATCCTGTTGGTGTCCAATACATAAACTCAAGCCTGTATCCCGGAGGAGTGGGCAGAGACATAGTTTGCTATCTCCCGCATTCATAACACACCAATTGTAACAAAAGAAAGTCTAGAAGGACAAATGAATATTTCAATTGGATAATTTACATACATACATAACCTCACTCCTGTATCCCAGAAGGGTAGGCAGAGCCCAGGGACTGCAACTTGCCACGATCCTGACAGATCACCTTCGCTTCATCAATTTCCATAAGTCGTTGCATGCACGCACGCCGGCTCCGAGTACTTTTTATCTTCCCCTTGGATAATTTGTTTTGTTAAAAATGATTACCATCATGGTCGTGTCAAATAATTTGTTCTAGGCATTCCCTAATTGCCCTTCTGATAGCTCTACTCAGCTACTTAGTAAAGTTAGGTTTGTCTAATAGAATTAAACCAACAAACTTCGCTCAGCGATTTAGCTAACTCAAGAGGTGATTTAATTATGAACTTAAAATTAATAAGTCTACTACGTCAACATCAAGATATTCTATAAAATTAGTACGACCTTCTCTTGGAAGTCTTTGACTTGATTAGATAAGAAAATTATTTTAAAAACCTATTTAGAGGCTGAAAATTTCACCCATGCCGGCACTCGAACGCGCGACCTCTGGCTAACCGTGCCAGCGCTCTCCCAACTGAGCTAATGTCCTTAATTAATTAATTGTCGTTAGCACGGGTAAATGCAACAAAAAGAATATAATCATGTGGGTACAGCGATATCATTCCGATGTAACCTAACCTAACTGTAAAGTAGGTACTTACTCGGGTCTGCATGTGATGCAAATTACTTCAGCCAGATGTCGCTGCCTGTAAATAATACAGAGAATATTGTAAAAAAGTTCAAAATTTCGCTGATGCCGGTACTTGCCCATTAGAAATGAAATTAAAAGGTTTTATTCAAAGTAGCACAGAAACGGCTTAATGAACGTTAGCGTTAGTAGCGGCTTAATGAACGTTACAATTCAAACTAGGTGTTAGCTCAGTTGGGAGAGCGCTGGGACGGTTAGCCAGAGGTCACGGGTTCGAGTCCCGGCATAGTTGGAATTTTTAGCCGCTAAATAGGTTTTTAAAATTGTCCTTAGCACGGGTTAGTGCAACAAAAAGAAAATTATTTATTTCACAATACGCATACTTTCAATACGCATACCTACATGTAGAAATTATTAGAATTTTCGGGGCATAATCGCGTAGTAATTTATTGCTATTTTACGTCGACGTTTCGACGACGTTACAAAATCATCGTGGTCACGAGTCATAGACGGTCACCCATCAATGCACTGAACGCGTCCTATGTTGCTTAACCTTCGTGATCGCATAAGATTACTCAGGCAGCTGGGGCTACAGGCGATTCAAGCTTAATACTAATGAGTATTTTCTACCAGCTGATGTTTTAAATTAAATTATAAATTGTTATATTCTTTTGAATGCACAAACCCGTGCTAAGGACAATTTTAAAAACTGATTTAGAGGCTAAAAATTCCACCCATGCCGGGACTGACCATGCTGACCTCTGGCTAACCGTGCCAGCAAATTGTCTTTAGCACGGGTTAGTGCATAAAGAATATAATTATAACTAGTTGTCAAACTGAAATCGCTGCGTCACACAGAGGCCGATTTGAATTATCTAGGAATTAATAAATAGTGTCGTCGTAAAAAAATCATAACTGTTAGTATTTTGTTTTAAACTAACTTTTGGTAGCTGATATGTGTATTTCAATGTTCAATCTGAGTAAAACTTAAAGTACATACGATTTTAACCGTCTTTAGAAAGGAAAAAGACTCATTTAAAAAAGTGTTTAAAGAAGGCATTGAAAACTTATAATTTTTATTTGTTTGATGACGATTGACACTAAATTTACAATCTTGAGAATTACATATCTAAATAAAAAAAAAATCTTCATCGTCACACAAAAAAAACGATTCAGGCTCTTGCAATAACTGCAATAAATCTCCCATAGTTGTTTCTCTGCTAAATTTTCCAGTATTATGCTGTCTTAAGTTTCGGAAATCTTTGTTGCGTGATTCAAGGGCTTCATCCGAGTACATTCCAATTGGAAATGCCAGAGATTTGACAATTTCTGGCCCATGAATCAAAATTCGATGTATGTTCTTGGCTTGGATAGCATTTTATTTTTTCTGCAAATATAACATCGTAACTTGGATAAATTACGCATTTCTGGATTTAGTTCCCTGCTGCATCATGGTATACGTTTTTTTTCGTGTATTTACCATCAACATATAATGTTAGAGCTTCTTCTGGTGTATATTTAACAGGCAATGGATTCGACAAAGCTAGAATATTCTTTTTTTCAGTTGCATTACTGCAAGACGTTATTTGTTGGACAAGTTTAGCAGCGTCTCTCTTTTCAGATACTTCAAGGCTTTTCATAAGTGCAAATGACAGCTCTTCGGTGAAATATTTTTGTATTAATGGCAATAGTTTTTTTCGTTTTGTTTGTTTCGTAACGTCACAAAATGTTTTCGCTGGCCGACCCCGTTTTGTACTTGTTTGTGGGCTCTTAGCAACATTGTCACCAACACTACTGCCAGCGACAGCGCTAGTATCACTACAAGAAATAACAAAATTTTCATCCAGCCATTGCTGGTGTCTCTCCTCAAAAACTTTTCTTGTTCGCCTCGAAGCTTGCCATATTTTAGCAATTTGGCTATTGAAACTATAAACTTTTTTTTAGATCATCTTCATTATTTTTATCTTTTGAAAAACCCTTTGCCTTGTTCTCTCTTTTATATACTAATGTAAAAACTGTCGAATTTTTGTCCTAAATAGTTTTTCCCTGGCGCCAAACTTCATACAATTCTCTTTTGGTCAGCGACATGGTACCTAAAAAAAATTGTTACTAAGTCCTTGGCACTTCTTGGCAGCAGATGCTACATTTTTCAATTAACTGATAACATGAAGTAATTAAAAAAATATATTTCACTTCAAACATACCAAAACATAGGTTTTGCAGGTCAATTTTCTAAATAAAAAGTGAAGTTTTCGGATCGACACAATGATGTAAATTTCGAAATACATTTCATAACGACGCGTAATTAGAATTAAAAGAAGCTTAAATATTGTACGTACCTTTAAGTAACAATAATCAAAAGTTTTGTCAGTCAACACTAAATGCTTTTCTCACAGGATATTTTTCAATAAGTTGCGCTAAATGTAACAAATTTACGGAGTGCACTCTAAACGTTGAATCATAATTTGTGTTAGCTGAGAAACGCGTGACGGTTGGATAAAAATAATGATACCTCGAAGTACCCACATCGTTAACATTGTAAATAAAATGTATCAGTCGCAATCGGTGACTTGTAAAAAAAATAATTATTAATTCCTAGATAATTCAAATCGGCCTCTGTGCGTCATGGAGCTTTCTGGTATGTACAATAAAGAATATTCTTATCTTATCTTTCCTCGAAAATGCAATTCTGAAAACATGTCATTCAATCAATCAGTCCATCAGCCTGTGCTCGTCCGCTGCTGAACACAGGCCTCCCCAAGGAACGCCACTTCTCTCTGTCCTCGGCCATTCTTATCCAGCGATTGCTAGAAATCTGCCTATACTTATATTCTTATTAATGCACTAACCCGTGCTAAGGACAATTTTAAAAAACGTATTTAGAGGCTAAAAATTAACCCATGCCGGGATTCAAACCCGCAAACTCTGGATATCCGTGGCAGCGCTCTTTCCAACTGAGCTAATGGGCGACTCATCGGCATCAGTGAAATTTCGAACCTCTTTACAATATTTAGCCTATTTAGAGGCTAAAAATTTCACCCATGCCGGGATTCGAACCCGCAACCTCTGGCTATCCGTGCCAGCGCTCTACCAATTGAGCCAATGGGCGACTCACGGCATCAGTGAAATTTCGAACCTCTTTACACTATTCTCTGTATTACGTACAGGCAGCGACATCTGACTTAAGCAAATTGCATTACTTACAGCCCCGACTACCTACTTTGCAGTTAGGTTTAACATCGGAACGATATCACAGTACCCACATGATTATACTATTTTTATTTTTAATGCACTAACCCGTGCTAAGGAACAAATTTAAAAACCTATTTAGAGGCTAAAAATTTCACCCATGCCGGGATTCGAACCCGCAACCTCTGGCTATCCGTGCCAGCGCTCTACCAATTGAGCCAATGGGCGACTCACGGTATCAGTGAAATTTCGAACCTCTTTACACTATTCTCTGTATTACGTACAGGCAGCGACATCTGACTTAAGCAAATTGCATTACTTACAGCCCCGACTACCTACTTTGCAGTTAGGTTTAACATCGGAACGATATCACAGTACCCACATGATTATACTATTTTTATTTTTAATGCACTAACCCGTGCTAAGGAACAACTTTAAAAACCTATTTACAGGCTAAAAATTATACCCATGCCGGGATTTGTTCCTTAGCACGGGTTAGTGCATTAAAAATAAAAATAGTATAATATTTAGCCTCTAAATAGGTTTTTTAAAACTGCCTATACTTACTTACATAGTTCTTCAATGGAATGAAATAAGCACGACAGTGGTTGATATTTGCCTTAATATGGTAGTCCACAAAGCAATAGCAGTACAAGGTCATTCCAGGGGTATAACCAGCGCAAATTAAGGCATCTCTCACGAAGAATACCGAATGGCGAGAGGCTCCGATTTAAGTAGCACGGGTTATACCATTGCAATGCGAGTGGTTATAAGACTACCGATACATACATACATAACCTCACGCCTGTGTCCCAGAGGGGTAGGCAGAGACCACGGACTGCCACTTGACACGATCCTGAAAGATCACCTTCGCTTCATCAACGTTCATAAGTCGTTGCATGCACGCACGCCGGTTCCGGGTACTTTTTGTCTTCCTCTTTGCTAATACATACCCCAATTCGGTTGATGTATGTCCGCCTGGGACGTCCCTTATCAGTTCTTCCACTCACATTCGCAATATAGATATTTGTGTCGTCAATCTTTCTTCCTTGATCCTCTCCACATGTCCAAAACCAACGCAACATTCCTTTCTCAATTCTAGTCACTATAACATTTACATAACATTTACATACAGGCACATACATTGCTTCTGGCCCCACACTAGGATACCCTGTGTCGTGGGAGCCAGAAACAACGACATCACAAACATGCAAACATCCAAGACCTGGGGTTTCTTTTTGTTCCCAGCCGGGATTCGAACCTCTTGCATGGTTGGTAAATGCGCTACCGCTACGCCATAGAGGTCGTCATACATACTCTTTCAGATTACCGATAGTGCGAATGAAACGACCATTACCGGACTAATATGGCTCTACTGAACAACTAACTATGCATTTCAGACTCTCACCCCCCTGAGCGTCTGTCAGGAGATGGGCGTCCTACGCTGCGTTTGAATTTGCATTTACCAAATATTTGAAAGAAAGAATGAATGAATGATAATACTAGATAGTATTTACTTTCTACTTTTTACTATTTATGACGATGAGGAGAGTGTAATGGCAGAAAAAATATGGAAACATTTTCTGGGTGCAATTGTATTAAGGTATTGATTGAGAGGCTCTTTAAAAAAATGGAAAATACAATAGGAATAACGTCTATCATTATATGCAACTTTCCATCATATTTTTTTCGTCGCCCTAAATTAATATACAGTATTTAAAAACCTATTTAGAGGCTAAAAATTTCACCCATGCCTTGATTCGAACCCGCAACCTCTGGCTATCCGTGCCAGCGCTCTACCAATTGAGCCAATGGGCGACTCACCGCCATCAGTGAAATTTCGAACCTCTTTACACTATTCTCTGTATAACGTACAGGCATGGGTGAAATTTTTAGCCTCTAAATAGGTTTTTAAATTTGTCCTTAGCACGGGTTAGTGCATTAAAAAAAAAAAAGTATAATATACAGTAGTTCTAAAGTAGATAAGGTAGGTAGTAGATTTTTACTACGAAATCAATTTTTTTAATGTTTGATAGCGCTTTTTAAACTCAAATAAAAGAAAGTAGTGAGAAGGTTATTATTAAACAAATTTTCCGAACCCCTTGCGAATGAAGTCGCGGGCGCATCTTCCTTATAATTTTAGTAGGATAGTATCATGGTTTGATTGTCATTCAGCTTTGCCAGAATCGTGGCAAGTGGCAAATCCTATATCTGCCTAGCACTCTGGGATACAAGCGTGAGTTTAAGGCGCTTTGGGGTGCTATCTAGCGCCACCGATAGAATAAAAATTGTAACTAGTTGTATAATATTTTCTTTCCAAAAAGCAAACATCATAAATGTTTGTCATAAAAAGCAAACTTCTATTAAGATATAAAATCATCATTTTATTGTAAAACAAGTGTAAAAATTTAGAATCAAAATATTTTCTTTTTAAAAACCTATTTATCTATTAATTCTATTTTTTTTTGTTAACTACTTAAGATGGCATGTTTTTTGTTATTAATATTTTGTTTACTTAAGGGACCTTAAGGTTGAATTTGGTTTACACATACTTTTATAGATTTTCTATATGACTGTTTGTGTCCTGAATAAAATAAATCTTTCCTAAAACCTAACACTTTAATCGATTTCCGCCAAAAACGGCCGTCTCTAGCAGAAATCGATTAAAGTCCTAGGATGTTGATACTACATTCTAGGCTGTATGTTATAAAAATAGTTATAACAAATATTAAGATTTTTGATGTTCACTTTTTGAAGAAAAACGTATTATAAAACGAGGGTATGATTTTTATTTCATTGTTGGCCTAGGCCAAAGCGCCTTAAGTGTGGTATTTTGTTTCCACGATCAGACAGGAGGCCCCCTACGTCTCCGGCTAGGACGTGGCGACAGACAAGACTTTTCCATTCCATTTTTCCCCCGCTGGGTAAAACATGCCTTTTGACGCTAGAAAACACATTAGAAACTGTATGAAACCCCGCCTTTTCAAAGAATTGTTAATGCTTTTTGTTTGTTGCTTTGTTTGAAAATTTATTTAACTCTAGCTGACCCAGCGAACTTCGTACCGCCTAAACGTCGATTCTTTATTTTTTTTATTTTTCTCTCCATAAGAACCATCCTCGCACTTCAAGGAATATTCTAAAAAAAGAATTAGCGAAATCGGTTCAAGTGCTCTCGAGATTTGCGCTTACCAACTAACACATTCAGCGATTCATTTTTATATTATAGAAGATGGCATAGTATCCTTAGGCTACTAAACAAAATTATAATATTTTGAAGTGCATAATATAATTATTTATACTAACTACTTAATATTGTAGTAGCAATTACAATGTCCTTTACAAAATCTACTGAGGCCAAAAAGCCCGCAGAAAATTAGACCTGCTACTCGCCAATAGATGGCGCCACTCGGCTCAACCGAGCATGCCACACAGAGCTTTAGCCGGGGAGGCGCGGCGCGGGGGAAAGGGGCTAACTTGCGCGCTCCCACCGCCACTTTCATGTGTCGGCCGGCCGCTCCGACCGCCAGTCGCAACGTAGCCGCCAAGCCGGCCCGACGTGTCACCACCGCGCGCCGCTGCACATCGCACGCAATCAATCATAAAACAAACTGTACTATTAAAACATCTTGGAGTCATCAGTGAAAACGCACTCGTGATAAATGGACGTGAACAGCTCACTAGTGACGGACTTCAGTGCAGTGAAATGCTAACAAGTTTTTCTTCAGCGCTCAAGTGTTACACGGACTTTGTTTCGGAGATGGTGATATCGACCCACGGGAAGTGTTTATGAGAAGTTCTATTAGTGAAATGAGAAGTCTGTGATATAGCGCTATGATGTTTGCTGCGGCGACGTTGTTCTGTGCGCTGCTGCAGGTCGGGTGGACTGTGCTTCCGTACGGGACGGACAAATGTACCCGAGTGATGAATAGGGAGGCGGATGGCAACGTGCTCTGCAGGATACGCACCTTGGATAGTGAAGGCTCGAATCTCGCTTCCTTGCCCTCTGACGCCACGCACTTGGCCGTCGAGTGCAATCATCTGCTCCTGTTCGAAAGCTCTCTCCGTTCCCATTACTTCAGTTCCGTCATCGGCTTAACGGACCTTTCCATCAGCAACTGCAAACTATTGCAAGTACCCGAGAACACGTTTCAAGATTTGCATAAACTTAAAAGGCTAAAAATCCGTTCCAAGAACTTTGAGTGGAGTCCCACTAAGAACTTAGATCTGACATTGAACTCGTTCAAAGGACTGTCGGAGTTACAGTCGCTGGATCTCGCTCAGAATAACATCAAGTCTGTTCCGTCGGGCGTGTTTTGCTCACTCGAAAACTTGATTACGCTGAACTTCACATACAATAGGATACGAACAGTGGGACAACTCGGCTTTGGCAAAGGATGTGCTTCAAGTTTACACAGTTTAGATCTTAGCCATAATGTTATAAAGAGCCTTCCTGAAGAATCAGAGTTGTTGAGATTGAGAAGTCTACAACATTTGTACTTGCAAAACAATAATATCACTGACATATCAAGTGAAGCTTTTAATGGCTTAGTATCAATGAGAGTCATCAACATATCACACAATAATCTGCAATCTTTACCCGAGGATGTTTTCACCAATTCAAAAGAGCTGAGAGAAATCTATCTGAATGACAATTCACTTTTTGAGTTAGCTCGAGGCGTATTCCATCGCCTGGAACAGTTGATTGTACTAGACCTATCAAGCAATCAACTTACAAGTAACCACATCGATGATGGCACCTTTTTAGGCTTGATACGTCTCATTGTATTGAACTTGTCGAACAATGGCTTGACCAGAATTGATGGAAAGACATTCAAAGACTTGTTTTTCCTTCAAATACTGAACTTGAAGAACAATTCAATTGGTTTTATTGAAGAAAATGCATTGTTGCCACTGTACAATCTACACACTTTGAATTTGGCTGAAAATCGACTTCATACAATCGACGAAAATTTGTTCAACGGTCTTTTTGTACTGAGCAAACTTACTCTCAATAACAATTTACTGGTGAATATTGACAGAAAAGCATTCAAAAACTGCTCAGATTTAAAAGAATTGGATTTAAGCTCCAATCAGCTGTTGGACGTTCCAGAGGCTCTATGGGAACTATCCTTCTTGAAAACCCTAGATTTGGGAGAGAATCAAATATCAACGTTTAGAAATGGTTCATTCAAAAACCTAAATCAACTAACTGGCCTACGACTCATCGACAATCAGATTGGAAACTTGTCTGTGGGGATGTTCTGGGACCTGCCCAGCCTGCAAGTACTAAACATTGCAAAGAATAAGATCCAGTCCATCGAGCGCGGGACATTCACCAGGAACGCTCAACTGGAAGCCATTCGACTCGACGGGAATTTTTTGTCGGATATAAATGGCGTGTTCTCTACTCTCGCGAGTCTACTATGGCTCAACTTATCGGAAAATCATTTAGTGTGGTTCGATTACGCCTTTGTGCCGAGCAATCTAAAGTGGTTGGACATTCACGGCAACTTTATTGAACACTTAGGAAACTACTACAAGTTGCAAGACGAAATTCGCATAAAGACTCTAGACGTTAGTCATAATCGTATCGTAGAAATATCGCCTATGGCAATACCGAATAGTGTAGAATTGTTGTTTATAAATAATAACTACTTGAAAAATATCCATGTGAATACATTCTTCGATAAAAAGAATTTGACGCGAGTGGACATGTATGCGAATGAAATAGTGCATTTAGACTTAAATAGTTTGCGTTTAATGACAGTGTCTGGGAACAAAAGCTTGCCTGAGTTTTATATCGGCGGGAACCCGTTTCAGTGCGATTGTTCTATGGAGTGGTTACCGATCATAAACAATATGACGGCGATGCGCCAGTACCCGCGAGTGATGGATCTCGAGAATGTTTTGTGTAAAATGACAAATACTCGCAGTGGTACCCATGTGCCGTTAACTAATCTTAAGACAACCGACTTCCTATGTGAGTATGAAACACATTGTTTTGCCATTTGCCATTGTTGTGACTATGATGCTTGTGACTGCGAAATGACGTGCCCACAAAACTGCACGTGCTACCACGACCCGCTGTGGAATACCAATGTAGTCGATTGTTCGGGACAATCATCAGTCGAAATCCCGCATAAAATACCAATGGATGCCACGGAAGTGTTTTTGGACGGTAATAACATAAAAGAACTCCAAAACCACGGATTCATTGGTAGGCAGAAAATGAGGTCCCTGTACGTAAACTCTAGCAATGTTGAAAATATTCAAAATAGAACTTTTGCCGGTCTGAGCTCTCTACAAATATTACATTTAGGTAGCAATAAACTGAGCGAGTTAAAAGGGTACGAATTCCAGCAGTTGAGTAACTTGAAAGAGCTATTCTTGCAAAACAATCTTATAAGCCACATTGCTAACATAACTTTCTTGTCTCTGAAGTCTCTTGAAATATTAAGGTTAGATGGAAATAGATTAGTCGACTTCAGCATTTGGAGCTTTAATAATAACCCGAGTCTCCGCGCATTGTCACTTGGAAATAACTTGTGGTCATGCAAATGTCGCTACCTACAAGAACTAACTGCGTATTTAGCCGAGAATGCGCAAAAAATAATCGACATAACTGACGTGTGGTGTTGGAACGGTGAAGCAAAACCGCCGCAGAGAAAAGAGCTCAATTTAAACGGTACAGCCTGCAGCGATTATTACGCTGATAATTCAGTCATCGGCAACATGCTCGTGTCCAACTATGTTCCCATGATGGTCTCCACTCTCACCGGTTTTATGTTAATTTTATTAGCTCTGGTTGTTCTATTCCTTTTTAGAGACTCTCTCAGAGTGTGGTTGTACACAAATTGTGGTATTAGAGTATTTTCATTTGCCGGCGCATTTGAGGAAAGTGAGAAACTATACGATGCTTACGTTTGCTACAGTCCTAAAGACGAGGAATTTGTTGTCCAATCGCTCGCCGCGGAGCTTGAGAACGGCTCACCCTCGTACCATCTCTGTCTCCATTATCGCGATATTCCACACCACGGCGCTCAGTACATGCAGTGTGCGCCACCTGTCGTTGAGGCCGCCGAGGCATCCAAGCGTATAATAATCATACTAACGAGAAATTTCATGCAAACTGAATGGTCCCGCTACGAATTCCGGCAAGGGTTGCACGAAGCACTAAAAGGGTGCATTTATAAGTTGGTGCTAATTGAAGAGTGCTCAGTTGTGGCAGACGCAATCTGCGACCCCGACCTGCGCCCCTATCTCAAGACAGGATCGCGCCTGAGATGGGGGCAAAAAAGGTTTTGGGAGCGGCTCAGGTATATGATGCCTGACGCGACGCATCGGAGCCATAAGCAAAGAACTCACAATTACAGAAAGAATATCAATACATATACGCTTGATTCCTCAGTGCCTAATGGTGGGAATCGGACACTGTCTTTTCCTAATAAATCGCCCGTGATAGGGGAAGGTGGCGAGGAGGGAGCCAGTGCGCCGCCTGAGTACAGCACTGAGGTGCGTCAGTCGCCTGTCCGACAGATGACACAAGGTGTCGTGTACGGACCGGACGGCCGGCCCATCTCGGACCATATATACTCGTCCATAGACTCGGACTACTCGTCCCTTGAGCACGGCGCCGTGCCTGGCAGGCGGCGCGACATGCGCCAGTGGCCCCCGCCACCTCCCCTCGTCGACACGGGCAACGCCGTGCAAGCCTACCTAGTCTAGCCGGGCGGGCCTCGCCCACTGCCCACACTTCCAGTCACAAGCAAATCACAGATGCAATGAAGTACCCCGTAGAAGAGATATTCCAAGCAAATTTTGTATCACATAACCGTGATGGTACATCTTATAATTACGTGTTAAAATAAAATAAGCATCCAGTATGTAAAATACTATGGTTCTAATTCTGCAAAATCTTGATTTATCGCCACAAAAGTTGTACGAAATGTCTCATCTAGTACGTAGTACATAATACCTCATTGCATAGATGTTAGATTTAGCGCGCTCTGTAAATATTGTAATTAACTAGCTGCTAAGTGCTATACCAAAACTTGTATATTTAAATGAACTGTATTTGCCTGTTCGTTATCATTGTGTATAGATTTCGTAAAAAATAAAGACTGCTGTAGTATGTATATTGATATTGTAAATAGTGAAAACAAGTGATCATAGATTATTATCAGTAATAATGTTATTTATACAAAAAATAAAAAAACGATGATGATTTCCTAATGTTTTGATTTTAATTTCTTATTCCAACAGTAGAGTTTGAGGAAAGTTTGAAAATAATTTGATAAATTACATTAAAAGCTTGAGAGAGGAGTTTATGAAATAATAGAAAAACTTTTTGGGCCTCCGAAGTTCTAAGGACTCGAACAAGTCGGACAGTTATTACAAATTACATTATCTTGCTTCAACATTTACAGATAGGCTTAGAAAACACACCGTAAAGTCAATTTGATGGGCTCGCTAATTGCGCCACACAATACACTTGTTAATGCGAAACGAAATTACCAACACATACACACAACTCTGATCATCAAACGACCGCTCTTGTCCATTCAGCCCATCCTATTTACATATTTATGATACTGTCACATTGTTGTCCCATAAAATGCAAAGCTTTTCAGACCACACGCACAATACAAAACACATTTTAATTATGGATCCAAACACACTTAGGTATTGTGGTTGTACTTAATTATGCGGTCATATTTACAAATCACGATGCTTCTAAAATACTCCTCAGAGGCGGTTTTAACTACTGTTCCAACTGTGGTTACATCTATCATTTTACCACAGATTATTTAAACTGACTCTGAGGAGTTTTTTAAGAATCGCGTCTTATTGTAAATAAGACTACGTACGTAGAGCATCTTCGCGTAGAGCCTAAAATGCTGTAAGATGCTCACTCGGTCCTCAGTAATGTTTCCGCCACTACCGCTTGACAGACATTATTATGACGTTCTGGTACTGAATTTAGTGAAATAATACAATTTTCCATTCCTGGATGGAAGCCAAAAGTTGTTGCCCGTGTTTGCAAATAATAAAGTTACAGAGGAAAATTTCGGTCGAAGTAGCTTGCCGAATAAATCGAGTTTGTTAAACCAGTAATTGGCCTTATCTCAATAGGATGGCGGAGAAGCCAAGGTTGATAAATAGATTAATAAACGAACCAAATTAAATAAGGTTTCTTCACAAAAGTTCATAAAATTTGAACTGAATCTGAAACTTTGTTGAAACTGAATTTTTGTTCATCAATATTGATCACTACAAAGAATTTTTGTTCATCAATATTGATCACTACAAGGATCTGTTCGATTATTATATTAGGCGATTGAGGGGGTATTACACCTAAGTAAAGGAATGATAAAGTGTTCAGTGGCACTCAAACTAGATGGGTAAACGGAATACTAAGACGTTGCACAGCCTGTGCTCTAGTTTTAAGATGAAGTAGGCTTGCACATACACCATTCTGAGAGCTCAGTCGGCCTAGCCCACAGGAAATACAAGTCAATTACTGAGGTTGAAATAATGCTTATTCACGGGAGAGAAGGGTTACAATGTGGTTAAAATAGTATTTTTATTACTCATACTGGTAAACTAGGTTTGAAGTATTGCCTGAAGAACGTGTTGAAAGTAATAATTTTAAGCCATAGTAAGAAACGTTTTCATCTGACAGCTGTCTTATTATAAAAAAAAACTATTTTGTCTGTTGAACCATGCTCCGAATTTTTATACAGCCACAGTTAAGTATTAATGAAAGGATTTTTTAATGACTTTATTGCAATTTACTTTATACGATTTCCTTAAAATAACATAGATTTAGGCAAACATTTACACATTTACTGTTAAATAGCTGGCAGGCTGACGGGAAAGTGGCAATGCGATCTACATTCGTCTTTTCGATTTGTAAAGTTTTGTTTATACTTTCTTTCCCTTAAATTAATTTTAAAAAAGAGCAATGTTAACGTCGAGTTAAAGACTTATTTAGGCCCTCGCACTATTGGTTCTGGGGATTAAATAAGTTACTTTTACCCCTAGGGTTAAAAAGTAATATTGCATAATAAATAAATGAACAACCTTATGTCAGTCAGCCTCGTAGCAGAGTAAACATATTTTTCATCTGAGATTCCAAAAAACCATCACTGTAAAGACAAGTAGGAAGCAGTATTGGCAGTAGACCGAATTAGTCCAGGTGTACAATCCTTTCTGAAGCAAATAGTATTTTACGGTGTTATTTATAAAACCACAATTCCTTTAAGACACTCCTCAAGTGCAGTTTAATTAGTTTGGTAAAGTATTTCGCTCTTATGTATAAAACGTCGATGTCAATAAAACGAGAATGTTTAGGTGGAATCTACTTTTAAAGGGGTTAAAACCGGTTTGTAGTCAGATTTCCCCTTATGAACCGGCTCTAGCTCCGTCTCAAGACTATTTTACTTAAACGGACTTTTATAAATAACTTTACCACTGAGTATTTAAATTGCATTTGAGGAGTGTTTCAAAGAATCACGTATTTTTTAACTACGAGTAAGACTGTTATTATTTCAAACTCTTACACGTGGTATGTTTCTGTAATTTGGCAAATATTAGAAATAAAACAGAAACCGGAATCATCCACAGTAACGTTTCAGCAATAAGAGGAACAATACAATAAACATTATTTACCATAAACGGAAATTCACTTTGGATCTCGGCCAGGATTCGGGGGCCTGCTTTCTATACAATAATATAACTCGAGATTGCCCCGTCCATGCCATGACTCATTGTTGTGGAAAACTGAGGAAGAACAAGCGTAAGTAATAAATAAATGGATGAGGTTCACCATGATGCCTTTAATGGCGATACAATGATCAGAACGCGGTGAGTACGAAAGTCATTGTGTTGTTGGATTAAAATCCATATTTTATCCCAGGTTTTTCGTACGCCAACAGTTGGTTTAATTATTCTTATTTGCATCACTTGTCCTTGAAGTCCTTTGGTCCTCATGTTGAACAATATTGTAACATAAGTAACTTTATGGTCGTTTTACCTGTAAGTATATATTATTGAGTATAAGTAGGTGGAACGCTGTACCCGCGGTTGACAAATGTGGTACAGTCTCTTAGCTTTTAGAATATACTTCGGCTACTATCTGATAGAATCGGATATATTCGTCTAATAGAAATATCGGAACTAACATGACACTTAATTTCGAAAGCGGAACTAATATGACACTTTTATATTTATACAGAGCAGGAAGTAGTATTACACTTGTGTGCTTTCGGCGAAAACCGAAGCCTACTCCAGAGCCCGAGGTATATTCTAAAAGCTTCTATTCTAAAACTTCAGCCCATACTCACTCTTACTGAAAGACGGCCTGTGCCCTGCGTGGGACGTATAGAGACTACACATAAAAAAAGTGTAGCAATATTAATTTTTCCTTTAGCAAATTTCCGGTCGTTTGTCTGGAAGAAATCGCTATAAGCAATATGGCCGCCAATTGTACTGTATCTTTGTTAATATTTTAGATTTCACTATTTTTATTTTTAATTCACTAACCCGTGCTAAGGAACAAATTTAAAAACCTATTTAGAGGCTAAAATTTTCACCCATGCCGGGATTCGAACCCGCAACCTCTGGCTATCCGATGTTAAACCTAACTGCAAAGTAGGTAGTCGGGGCTGTAAGTAATGCAATTTGCTTAAGTCAGATGTCGCTGCCTGTACGTAATACAGAGAATATTGTAAAGAGGTTCGAAATTTCACTGATGCCGTGAGTCGCCCATTGGCTCAATTGGTAAAGCGCTGGTACGGATAGCCAGAGGTTGCGGGTTCGAATCCCGGCATGGGTGAAATTTTTAGCCTCTAAATAGGTTTTTAAAAATATTTTAGATTTGTTTTTTTCTAGTAAAAAAGAATTATGCACTTTAGCCAACTGAAAGCTGTCATCAGTATATTAACACATTGATTGCTGGTACACCAGCACTCGTACACGAGAAAAGGGTGTAACCAGGGCACCTACCTAACCCCAAAACCCTACCAAGTGTCAGTCGGATTCGCGCACCGAGTGTTCCGTATCACCATGCATATGGGTTGATTTAAAACCTGCAGCAAAATGTGCGGGCCTTAACAATAGCTATCGAATACGCTACTATGTTTTTTAAAAAAGGCACTTTCCAAAAATATTTCGACTTAAACTTGAATATAGATTAAGAAACATAGTAGCCAGTCAGAACTGTGCCGCGGGTTTGCAGGTCATCTGTACAAATTATCGCATATTTTTGAAACAAGATTTGGTTGCTCGAAACAATATTTCATAACATTTTGTTTTATTTTACCATTAGAACGAATAGTTTATCTAGATGGCATTTTTAACTAGTAATTACATAACCGCGGTTTTTAAACCACCTAAATTTCACTATACATAATATTACTTATTTAGAGGAAAAAGAACTCTATCTTTTCTTTTCAAAATTTCGTTTGGTCATTCGAGACTCACTCTTTACTAGTTTAATTATTTCTTGTTTTATGGTTATATGTATTTGTGATAGCTATTTATCGGTCAGGCAGACATAATGGGCTTATTAGAGTCCAATTAAACATTCTACATTTTTTACCATGTGATAAAAATCGGAAATAAACAGATATTCCATACTACAAGAGTTACTTACTAAAGTATCTGTACAATAATAGGGAATAACTGATACTTTTGTACCGCTGATTTCATCCAATTTATTTTAAAGCTTTTGTAGAACATTTCATTTTGGGAGAAGATAAGTCTTCCAATAGTTAGTATTCGTCAAAAGTTCTATGGAACGACTGTATCTAGGCTTATCTATAGATATACTAAATATAGGAAAATCTTTTTGTTTCACCGGATCTCAGCAAAATGGTGACATTAATATAAGTATGTTAATGTTTAACTCGATTCACCTACCTGCAATAATAGCAAAGGGGCCTGACCAGGTTCCACTTTAATTTTCAGAGTTTAATCATTGTGACCTTTTACGCTTGGCGATGGTGGTGGAGTACCACCTAACTTTCCTGCGATGCAGGAAGGGACCCGAACGCCAACAGTAGGGACATCTTCTTCAGGCTATATTAGTCCAATCCTGGACATAGCCCTCCCCTAATGAGCGCCATAGTGCAAGGTTGTGCCATCATTAGGGGGTAATTGATATCGAAGCTTGGCGGATTTGACAATAGTTGAAGTGGCAGTGGCAGACTCTGCCCAACAGATATCTGCCGAAGAACCAATACTCGATGGGGTGCACAGGTTCTCGAGCTGAAACAACGAACAAGCAAACGGAACGTAAGTTGGTCACAATCTCGCTACATCGACCACCTGGGCACAGATTAGATAATAGTTACTACGTAACAGATACATCACTCCCATACTAAAGCGAAAATACCTACGCTATAATAGCCTACAAAATCTTAATAATAATAACTACTGTTCACAGCGAGGAGAAATATATCATAAGTACCCGCTCAAAGAGTCGAGATTGTGTTGCCCACCGTGCGACTCACGTGCAAGCGCGTCATCGCACGAATGCGCTAGGGTTACCTATGATGATTATTACTGTAATAAAACGAATGTTGTGAAAGAACCATATATTATTGTTTATTTATTTGTCAAAAATATGTAATATAAAATGACAAGCAGGATTTGTTTGAGTTGTTATTAGATCAGGCCTCCCTATTATCTCAAGCGTCTGAAAAGCAAATATTAAGGTATCAAACTTATTTTTTCGTCATTGTGGGCGAATTTGACTGCCACGTTTAATCCTGAAATTGGAATGGGTTCTATTTGTCCCTCTCTATTCCTAGACAAATATCTAAAAAGAAGGGGACAGACAAAACTGATTTTAGTTTTTGGATTGGGCGTGGCGGTCAGAGTCGACCACATTATATTGGTTTGAATTCGAGAAATACGTAAATATTTGACATCCATGTTTGTTTGACATGTTTTGTTTCTAATGCGTACTACGAAACACTAAAAAGCCAATTTAGTTGATCCTAAATTAAATTAACATTAAAAAGAAATACACGCACGACAAAGATGGGTAACTACCATCGATAAAATATTACTAAAGTAGTAATATTTTCTCGATGGTAACTACCATCTTTGTCGTGCATGTATTTGTTTTTCACGACTCCACGACTTTTATTTAAAGTCATGGAGCGAACTATTACAAAATTGTTGTTTTTGGCATTTTCCATCAACTTATTTACGACTACGATAGTTGTGCATTTTTAAAATTTTTCGGTATCGCCACAGTACAGCCGTGAAAACGTCACAGACAGAGACACTTACGTAAAATAATGTTAGAACGGATGTGGTTATTTAGAATCAAAATTAACAAGTCCACAAAAAAAACAGTTACCTTTGTGTATTTATTTTACTTTTATAGTACCTACTTATCTAAATGTTTAAAGAAATAAATATAAGATTTAAAATACTACTTACCTTTATTCGTCTCTCGGCAGTGAAAAAAATGATAATTCTTCATTGGTTTTTTTACTTTTACACCCATCCACTGCATAATAATTACGTGTTTTCGGCATTTCGAGTAGTAAACGCGGGAAACGTGCGGTGTAAGCGCTTAGGCGGGCGTAGCGGCCCTTTGTCGGTTGTATCGTGGACGATACGCCGGGCGGCAGGTATATAACGCGTGACCTTGAGCGAGTGACGGACGCCTGACCTGGGGCAGATTTCGAGCAGCGGAAGGATGACGATGGCCGAGGACAGAAAGAAGTGTTGTGCCTATCTCCAACAGTGAGCGAGCACAAGCTGATTGATTTATTCTTTAATAAATTATCATACAAGAAACCGCAACACAGGCTCGACCTAGAGAGATGACCACCGTACAAATGAATCTGCTCGTAACTCTTTTATTAAAGTAAAACTTTTAACCTTTTTGTCTTTGTCTTATCCAAAGCTAAGCATATTCTACGGGAGCAATCGCGTGTGCCGCGCCGGACGACCGCATCCGGTCATGGCGCGTGAGCGGCGTACCTCACCTTCTGGGTTTTATTTAGCCATAGAATTATTACTATACAGAATGACAATACTATGTCAAAGAAGTTCGTCGTTGGGATAGAGCCTAAAAGTTCTAGTACGAAGCGTGGGATTATACCACGCGGTTACTGCAGGGTTAACTTGGACTACACTGACAGTCCAATCGCAGTAGAGGACTAATTAGGAGTCAAACTTTCAACAGTGGACAAATAAGATTTTTGGGGTGTAAAGCTTCTTGCATCGGTAGTATTACCCTCGTTACTCAACACGTGATTCCTAGAAAAAAAACGCAGTATGAGTGTAGGGGATTTCAGGTGCAGGGTGGCATAGCAGGTCCAGTGAAAAACACGATGATGTCGATTTCAGACGTATATTGGCACACGGTATACGGTATACAAGAGTGTTGAAGAGCGCGGCGGTAGAACGACTGACTGACAATAAAAAATGCGCTCAATTTATGCAGAAAAATACAATCGTAGCTTGGTGTTGTTGTAACGAGATGAACATAATAGGTGTGGCTCACAAAAACGCAAGAGCGAGATAGCGCTGCCGCACCGTTCTAACTATTCAATACAAAGTTTGAATTTACATCATTTAGATTTCTTTGATTAAAAGTATGCAATTCGAAAGAAAATTTGTTCACAATTCCAATGGTGTAAGTTTCATTACGCTAACTTTAACAGTTTGGGAGTTATTGAGCAAAATGTACTACGAACTTTCAACACTACTTTTTTTTTTTTTTCCATGAAATACATAAAAAATTAACATTATACCTATTTACATTTGTTTGTTTTCATGAACTCTTCAGTATAAAACCATTTATTTGCATTTTCCAATTATAACTTTGAAGATATTAGGTTTTAAACATTGCAAACTTTGAACAGCTTTAATTGGTAGAAAAATGTAACAATTTTCAGATATTTTTAGCTTATTCACTAGATATTAACATTCTTTACGTAAACAACGTACATTTTTGTAAAATTTTCCAAATTAAAGTGCTGAAATAAGCCTCTAAAGTTTCTCCATACAAACTTTAACATCGATTTTCTCCTAGTAAACGTAGGCCGATCATCATCAAATTTTACAAATATACTAAACAAAACACGCTTAATCAAACTACGTTCTTAAATTTTAATTTACGTGCAAATTTTAAACGTAGAAGACTTACTCAAGGGATTTGCATAAAAGTCGAAGCGCCAGCCCGCGCGCGCCACTCAGCGATCGACCGGCATTGGAAGCAGACGCGTCCATGCGGCCGTTTTCAATACTTGTTATCGCTGGGTCAGACTTGTCCCAAGTCTTTAAACTATGGGAGCACCGGCCGGTCTGCGAGACAAACAGCTCCTTTCAGAGCCATGGCACTTCGAGTCTCCTTTATTGGTTGGACGTCAATAAATGCTGCATAAGGAATCCCAGGCACACGTCGACGGCGTGGGATGACTTATGCATACTTGTCCCATTTATTCCCTCATATAAATATTACATTTACTTATCTATATGGGCCCTGGGTACCTCAAGGCCGCTCTGCTTACAAATCATCTTAGGATTAAGAACAAAATACAATGAATTTTTCCCAGTTGCAAGTTTGATCGGCTTTCTAGGCTTAAGTTTTATGCATTAAGTGCTTTTAGATTTAAGGCTTTCATTTATGCATGTATTTATTTAACTCTTTATTTATTAGCGCACCCTATTTTTATTATTGCTTCTATCTAAACCTATATATATCTAGATTTTAAGGCTTGCATGGTACTAACGCTTGTGAATTGTAGACACAATGTTTTGCAAACTAGGTCTTGGATATGCTTTATCTATGTATGCATCTATTAACCTACTGCAGGACCTAGATTAGAGTAGGCTTCGTCGAGGTTAGGCTTTCAAAAACTTGACAAAATACCTAGATGACTCTAGGCGCACGCGTCGCTGGTGGCCGCTCACATCTGTGTGCGTGAGTCACCACGTCAGTGTATGCGTTTATTGCCTTTACTGCGCGCCGCCACGCGTTTATGGCAGAGAGTTGTAAAAGCCCAAAACTAGACAATGGGCCTCGCACCGAATGTTCGTCTAAATGCAAACAAAAGAAATCGAGCAAAACAAGGTCATAAATCTTTTAAAGCAAATTAACTTTTGTAAAATCCAAGGCAAAAATAAAAACCTATTTACCCTAACACACATAATACCTAACTACATAATACTACTCTTACCTAAAGTACATACTAACATCAAACTGGCGTTGCTCGATAACAATGAGCAAGCAAAGTGGAGGCACGATTTAAAAACCCATTGACAATGCTAGGTAAGACAGTTAGTATTGTTATCGACTTTTCTTTAATACGTTCTTTAAATGTGTGCACTACAGTGTTCTGTAGCTGATATACTGCACGTGGTCCGTACATCAGCTTATAATAAGGTGAAGTTGATAATATCGCTCATTTGGCAGAATATTGACGCAAATGTCCTTTTTCCAATTTTACAGGAGAGACCGTTGTTTCATTCAGAAGTGTTAGAACTTTGTCAAAATGCCACAACGACAGTGGCGCTGTCACGCGATAAAAAACAAAACTACATTACTGTCATTTTTTCCCCAAGTGTAAACAGTTATTTCGGGTGTTTTTGCATACTTAACTCAAATTGGCAAAAAAGTACATTTGCGTCATTATTCTGCCAAATGAGCGATATGTTTGTACTCTACTAAGTTACATTACTCCAATTCGAAACAAAATTTTAAGATCAGTTATTGACTGTACTTTCTCATAACACCTACTGAAGGACTTTGTATTATGTTCTAATGACAACTAAAAAAAAAAAAACAAGCACTAGTCGGATTCACTAACTACTTTACTTATTACGCTATGAATTAAAATTAATACGTTTACTTTTTTAAAAAACCTATTTAGAAGCTAAAAACATTTATTTTTGTTTTCTTATTATTTAGTAACAAATAAAAAAAATGTTAGTTTTACCACCGAATGTATCCTATTATGGCAAACTACAATTATAGGTAAGTATGGAGTAAGTATTTCTGTTTACAATAAAGAATATTTTACCTTCTTCTTCTTCTTCTTTTCGTGTCAGCGATTCGACCAATTTATATTTTGTCTATATTTTATCTACCTATCTATCTATAATATTTATACTCTATAAACAGCAGGAGGCGGTACAGAACCCTCGCAGTCTGACTCGTACCATTTTGCTGGACACGCTCTATCTACGCGTTATTAGTCTGTGTTGACTTAGCGCTCACTGTATACGTTATTTGAATATTTTACGCTTTTCTATTAGTATCTTTTAAGACTAAGATGGACAATGTTTTTTTTAATTTCATACGTTACGTTAAATTGTACGTACAAAAAAAATGTATCGCCATTGTTTTCAAAGAAAAAATTAGATAAAATGAGATCAATCAATCAATACATACATACATACATACATACATACATACATACATACATACATACATACATACATACATACATACATACATACATACATACAATTGTACTTTCTTCTTGGTTACTTTGTGGTTCCCATACTAGAAAATAAATGGGAACCACAAAGTAACCAAGAAGAAAGTACAATTGTATGTATGTATGTATGTATGTATGTATGTATGTATGTATGTATGTATGTATGTATGTATGTATGTATGTATGTATGTATGTATGTATGTATGTATGTATGTATGTATGTATGTATGTATGTATGTATGTATGTATGTATGTATGTATGTATGTATGTATGTATGTATGTATGTATGTATGTATGTATGTATGTATGACGTCCGTTCCGGGGCATACCTGATGCAAAGGATCTCCCTGGCGGTGCAACGAGGTAATGCTGCTAGCGTCATGGGAACTTTTGGGTCGGTGTGTCCCGGGGCAATATTTTTGATTAATTTAGTTTAGTTTTATACTGTTCATTGTGCCACTTTTTATGATGAAGCTTTCTGCGAATTTTTTGAATGTGTGATGCCTTTTTCTACGCAGTCAATAAAGTTTTCGAGTATTTTACTAAGTACTATCATTGTATGTTATTGTTAATTGAAATTTAGATCAGGTAGTCTTAGGATTAGCTATAGAATTCCTTTCCTGACATGTATAAAAAAAAATGCAACACAATTAATTTTAAAAGCATTTTGAGAATGCGGTAAAGTGCAATGTTGAGGGCATGTCTATCTTTACATTGTTCACGTTTCCGGCGACGACGTCGCTATTAAAATGTCAAGGTTGACGTGCTTTGACTGTGACTGTGGGCTCAATCGAACGTTTATAGACAGAACTTTGACTGCCTTGTCGGTCAAGCGGTTGATACGATAAACAGAAGTCGTGGGTTCTATTAACTCTGAAAGCTGCGTACTCGATTAGGGTTGATCCACTTTTGTCCCGGTTTCCTAAGGTCCCACTTTTGTTAATGCAATTTTCTTCATAGAAGCATGTCATTTTAGAACCGATGATAATATGACAAACTATAGGTAATCCAAAAAAATGGGTCCTGAGTAAACCAGGACAAAATTGGAAACACTCCTTGATTTGTACAAAAATTACCAACGATTGTAACATATACGATGATCCTGCCTTGATAGAGTTAGGGATGTCAACGTTTTCACAATTATGAACGTAAATATTGATATGCTGTCAACTGAAGCTAGCTAGCTAGTTTAGCTAAACTCAACATTTACTAAAACTGTTAAAGATTGCCGCGAAACACGATTTCCTTGCGGGCGTTTAAAAATAAAATAATATTCTTCGAAGTGACAATATTTCTCGTCTTGTGAACAGAAAAGTATAACTCTTGAAACAGATATGATGCTGCTACTATGGAAACTGATTACCTCTAAGAATCGCTTCAGGAAGCTACAGTTTCCAGCGAAGAGTATTAGTTTTATTATTTTTGAACTCAAACTTTCGTAAGCACAACACATTGTAGACTTTTAGTCCGGATTTACTTACGGGTGTTGTTATATCGGAAAAGTCCGACCAGGTTTCGCTCCGATTGCGCTTGCCCGTAGTGTGAGACAAGCAACCGACGACGCGAGCTCCGTCTCTGCTCACCATGATTAAGCTCTGCGAATCGGAGCGAAACCTGGTCGGACTTTTCCGATATAACAACACCCGTAAGTAAATCCGGACTAAAAGTCTACAGTTTTATTATTGTATAAACTTTCTCGCTAACGGTGAACGAAAACGTCGCGAGGAAACACGAATGTCTGTGGTGTTCATCAACTCAGCGCTTGGAATTGCCGATCCTCGGTGAGCACGCATCGTAATTAAGTTCCTAGTAAATTCTTTTTAATGCTAGCTCACTTGGGAGAGCGCTGGCACGGATAGCCAGAGGTCGCGGGTTCGAACCCCGGCATTGGTGGAATTTTAAGCCTCTAAATTGGTTTTTAAAATTGTCCTTAGCACGGGTACTAACCCGCTAAATTCTAAATAGGTTTTTAAAATTGCTGAGGACAATTTTAAAAACCTATTTAGAGGCTAAAAATTCCACCAATGCCGGGGTTCGAACCCGCGATCTCTGGCTATCCGTGCCAGCGCTCTCCCAACTGAGCTAATGGGCGGGCAACAGTGAAATTTAGAACCTCTTTACAATACTCGCGGTATTACGTACAGGCAGTGACGTAAGTTCATACTGTCTCCTTCTGAGAGAAGGCCTATGCCCTGCAGTGCGACGTATATGGGCTTCATAGAAAAATACTTAGCAAAGGGGAAGATAAAAAGTACCCGGAACCGGCGTGCGTGCATGCAACGAATTATGAACGTTGATGAAGCGAAGGTGATCCGTCAGGATCGTGGAAAGTGGCAGTCCCTGGTCTGTGCCTACCCTTCCGGGTATAGGCGTGAGGTTATCTAAGTATGTATCTATGTAGAAAAATACGTATATCGCAAGCTCATTCTGAGTTTGTTCAAGCTATTTGCCGTGCGTAGCACTAGTATAGTATACTATTTCCAACAACATGTTAAGCTAGTGACTACTAAAAATAAACCCAATCCACAGATAAACCTTGTAGGTTTCGGGGGATGGTAGGCATTATATTGCATGTATTTTTTTCTTCCTTTAAATAAACAAACAATGTAAAAAAAACTTTTTTGTATATTTTGTATTTTGTTGCCGCAATCGTACCAACGTAAGCGGCTATCAACCCTGAAGTGCAGGGTGAAGAATATTGCCGGCAGCCTCCTGGAGGTGTGACAGCATAGACAGCCCATACAGCCACTGGATATCGATGAACGTCTGGTTTTGCTGGGCTCCAGGGTTTGCTGGAAGATTTTTTTTCCAGAGATAAGCTCGCTTCTGTACATCTTGTTTCTTATGTAATATCGTGTTCAATATTTCGCGTCCAATCAATTGCTTCACATTCGGGAGGCCGTGTCGATTCCTGGTGTGTACCAATGACTTCGTTTTCTAAATCACGTACATTTGTGAAGTTATATCGGCTCTACCATTCGCTAACTCTCGATTAACTCGATTTTTGTAGTTTATTTTGTACACGTTCATAGACCCGTTTTTACCGCATCTCCGACTTTTTGCTGGAAGAAATCTCTTACAGAGATACGCTCCCCCTTGTAAATGTTGTTTCTTTAGTTATATGTTTGTGTTTCAATTTTTCGTGTGCAAAAGAGTTTAATTGAAGAGAGGATCAGCCTGGGTAGTACGATGGCACAGATTACGCGCTTCAATGTCAGAATTTGACTGTTAATGTTAATATTTAGGAAGTGGCGACTTTTGATATTTAAGGCGGTTCGGGTTGCTAACTAGCGCCACCAATAGAAAGAAATCATAACTGGCTTTATAATATTACGTTTTTATCTAAAAAGGAACGAGATGTCTGAGAGGAGGGCGGCGCTTTCGACACGAAAGAAGAAGATCTAAAAGAGAACACGAGAAATGTTAACAACTGTGACAACTATTTTTAGAACTTGAAGGTCTAGAATTTATCGCTTTAATCGATTTTAAAGCGCCAAAAACGGGCGCTTTTAGCGGAAATCGATTAAAGTCCTAGGATGTTGACACCACGTTCTAGGCATACCATGGTCTAATAATAGTTATCAACGATTTTTGGTGTTTAATTTTTGAAAAAACGTACAGTTTATTATTACAAGTTATGATTTTTATTTCATTGTGGGTCTAAATATCACACCTAAGCGCTTAAAACCCACGATTAGACCCGTCGTAATCCACAGGCTGGCAGGTGAATTCAAACTGAAAATGCATAAGCCGCTGTGTCTCCGTACGTAAACGTCTATAGTACTAGTTTGCTGTTGCTGGCACTACAGCAGTATCCCTACTAGGTAGCTTTATTCGGACGAGTGTTCAGACTCACAATAGAGGTAATAATAAAGAGTTATGGCGACACGGCGAAGGCGGTGCCCGGTCCAACTGTGATTATCTTGTTCGCTGTCTCTTTACTCGTAACATGTTTTGCTGCTGTGGTGTCCGTCCCAGTTCAGTGTTCTGTTGTAGTAAATTAACTGCCTTTGAGCTGAACTGAAATTAAATGAATTTATTTGTGATCAAAATTAAATTTGCCACGGACAGAAAATACAATATTCAGGTATAGGTAATGCCCGCGACTCCGTCCACGTGAAATTTAGTTTTTTTCAACCTCGTTTACTCCCTTAAGGGTTAAATAATAAAAAAAAAAACGGCGAAACACGTTTTCAATCAATTGTGTTGAAGAGTATTTATTTTAAGTTTCAAGAAAGTTAGATAACATTCTTTATACCTCCCATACAGAATTTGGCACCCCTTTGAACCCCTTAGGGGTGAATTTCAAAAAATCCGGTCAAATTCCGTGCCTACATTATATATAGACCCTCTGTGCAAAATTTCAGCTCCCTAGGTCCAGCGGCTTGGGCTGGGCGTTGATGAGTGTGCCAGTCAGTCCGTCAGGACTTTGAATTTTATTTATAAAGATAAACTGTCAATCGAACTTAAAGTAGTGTAGAAGTGGATCATAGCTAACAAATACTGAGGCAAATGATTTATTCGAAGCAATGTTTATCTTTGTGGTAAACTAAATTGGCGTAAACCATATGAATGCTGGCCAGATGTTTGTCGTATTTTGGACGTGCTCGCTTATTATATTGTCTCGTGGAGATGGAGGTGGCAGATAGCTTGTGAGGTCAATTTGGACAATTTTCTTGGCCGTTTAGGTTTTTATTGAAGTAGGTTTTGCGGTAGAGAAACTGTTGAAAGCCTTTTTCATATTATAAGTCTTGAAGTACTGGACATAGATGTGAAAATCAGTTCTAACAATAATGTAGAGTGCGCGGCCGGCCAAGTTTGTATGTAATATTTGTCATCATATTTTTCGATACACTTGGCGAACAAGTAAGGACAGTAACATTTGCAAGCTGAATAATAAGCAATGGGTTCTTTCATCAATCAATCAAAGTATTTTATTCAAAATTGCACAAAAACTGCGACTCAAATGTTACAAGTTAAACTAGGTGTCCATGTCCAAATCTAAATCATTTCTATAATAAACGCATCCATAAGATAAGAATATTCTTTACTGTACTCTAGAAAAACAACAAATACAAAATAATTACGAATGTACATAGTACAATTGGCGGCCTTGTTGCTAAAAGCATCCATCGCTTTTTTTCAACTATATAATGTAATTAATCAGCGTTTTGTCTGTTTGCTTTTTCTGCGCGTGTCGATGGCAAAACTTTTTTTTATTTAAGTTTACTTAACAGTCTGGACTGGAAACGAAAGGGCATTAACATAAACGGCGACTACATCTCACACCTGCGATTCGCAGATAACATAGTCTTAATGGCGGAGTCGCTAGAGGAGCTGAACCAGATGCTGACCGACCTAGCATCAGCCTCGCGACGTATCGGTCTTGGTATGAATTTGGATAAAACCAAAATCATGATCAACGGCCATATTGATCCGAGACCGGTCGTCGTACATGGTCACCTTCTCGAAATCGTTTCCGAATACATTTACCTCGGGCAGATTTTGCAGTTAGGTAAAAACAATTTCGAGAGGGAGGCCAAGAGGAGGATCCAGCTGGGTTGGGCAGCGTTTGGGAAACTACGCCGAGTCTTCTCGTCATCCATACCGCAATGCTTGAAAACGAAAGTTTTTAATCAGTGCGTCCTACCTGTCATGACCTACGGAGCCGAGACATGGACACTCACGAAAGGGTTGGTCCACCAGTTCAAAGTCGCTCAGCGAGCTATGGAGAGAGCTATGCTCGGAGTTTCTCTGAAGGATAGGATTCGTAACGAATTTATCCGACAGAGAACCAAAGTTATCGACATAGCTCAGAGAAGCAGCAAGCTGAAGTGGCAGTGCGCTGGCCATATCTCGCGAAGAACCGACAACCGTTGGAGCAAACGTGTCCTTGAGTGGAGACCGCGACTCGGCAAACGTAGTGTGGGACGCCCTCCGACTAGGTGGGATGATGATCTGCGAAAAACTGCAGGCAGATGCTGGATGCGGCAAGCTGAAGACAGGGCGCTATGGCGCTCATTAGGGGAGGGCTATGTCCAGCAGTGGACTAGTATAGCCTGAAAATGACGATGACGATGACTTAACAGTCGCGGCCCAGAACTTTGCAACACTGACTGCTTCATCACTTGCAATCCTCAAGTCCTCCTGATTGCAGGTGTTAGGGCACGCAGGGCACGATGACAGATGGTCCATCGTCTGGGAAGCACCGCACAAACAGTTTAAGTTACTGCTGACGGAGTTTGCGAACCCCCAATTAGACATGTTATCCTTACTTCGGCCGATACGGGTCCGCAGCCGGTTCAGGGATTTCTATTTTGCCCCGGGGCAATTAATATCCAGGCGAAAGACTCTCCGACAGCGGCACAATCGGGGCAAGGAAACTGCTTGGGCCCAGAGGCTGTATCTAGCTTGCGCTGGCCCCGTGGTTAGTGGGTTGACACATTTAAGGAAGCTCTTTTGGCTTGGCAGCACTGGGGCGTAGCCGTGCATAGGGTGTCATGCGTCAGTGTCCATTTTGGATTTTTCCAGTTAGCTCGCCACAGCCCTGTGGATGTGCGGGGGCGCAATGCTGGACAGTGGATGCAGCTTACTGCTGTATCCACTGATACAGCTTACTGCTGTATCCGCTGATACAGCTTACTGCTGTATTCACTGGTTGGTTTAAGGCAACCAGTAATAAGCCGGCATGTCTCATTTATGTCTGTTTTAATGATGGTGTATTTAATTACAAAATCAAAGAAATTATATGAAAAGGCTCTATTTAAAGTAGCGCAGAAACTGCGGCTTAATGAACGTTACAATTTAAACTAGGTGTGCAAAAAATTAACAAATAAAACTCCAAAAATAGGTTGTCTTTTCAAAATCCTTAATTAACAGAATTTAGTTCATTATTATAAAACATAGAAATCATGCATTGTACTGGCATTAATTTCACACATCGTTGTCATCTAAATAATTATTTATGTTATAGTAGCGCTTTTGGCACAAAGTGTACAATTTTCGCACATTTTTTGAACCGCGTTTCAGGCAAGCTTAATATAATATCTTCAGGGATTTTATTACAGAAGCATACAATGCCCCATAACGCATGTAATAACCTTTGCCAGCCCAAATTGTGGGAACAAAAGTTTATGTTTATTTCTAGTATTTACATTGTGTTGGCTAAAGGGTTTAATATGTCAAAATGTGGTATCAAATTTGACACTGATAAGCCTAGTGCTTATCTTCAGACGGTTGGAATTTTTCACTATGCACCGTAACATAACCTCACCTAGCTCAGGCTAATTCTATCAAAGTATACATTTTAACACTTGAGTGGCTTATAACGTGCCTAGAACGTGGCTGCATTATGAAATCAAAAGTAATAGTAACATTAAAATTCTCACTTGAACCATGTCGCGCTTTCACGTCAACGGCCCGTAACAGACTTTGACACGCTATGTAAGGATTAGCACTTTATAATAGAAAAGCTATGAGGTGCAACCACATGGTTCATATTTGCCGTCTAGTATTATTGAAAGTGATGGACACTTAATTTAATTTTTTTACTTACATTCTAAAAGAAGATATAGGGCCGGTTTCTGATTTGAAAATTTCACAAAGTAAATACTTAAGGTGATTCGGGGTGCAAACTAGCGTCATCAATGGAAAAAAAATCATAACTTGTTTTATAATACGTTTTTATCTGAAAATTAACATGACAGATCTTAACTACTGTGAGAACTATTTTAAGAACCTACAGTTTAGAACCAAATATCACTATCTTCTACAGGCTATATTAGTCCACTGCTGGACATAGCCCTCCCCTAATGAGCGCCATAGCGGAAGGTTGTGCCATCATTTTCTGGGCATGCTAGTATCAATACCACTATACCAGAACTTAAATCGATTACCGCTAAAAACTGCCGTTTTTGATTATAAAGTCCTTGGTTGTTTATTTTAGTTTCTAGACTGTAGGTTCGATAAATGGTTGTCACAGTTCTCCACCTTAAGTAACGTTCTTTCACGCTCTTTTCTGAGAAGTACGAAGGGACAGCACTACAATTAAGTATTTACTTTGCGAAATTCTCAATTCAGAAACTGGCCCAGGTTCTCTACGCCCGTTTTGCGATTAATGAGGTACATCGGCCCGCCGCAGCCTACCGAATTGAAGGCGAGTGCTGTTTTCTCAAGTCTAAATAGGTTTCTTTACTTACCTACACACTAATAAGTAATACCTACCTCACAATAATATTTTTTAATGATTCGCGATACTCATACATAGTTATATATTAAACGTTACAGCTGCCAAAACGTCAGGAAATAAGGTAATCACGTTTTACCCAATAAATAATCGCGATTTGACCCGTTTAATATATAACTCACAATAATTACTTCAGAGCCTTCCTCAAAGAGCAATTCCCATACAAACGTAGATTTACACGATGTACTGACACTTTGCCAATACCTAGGTACATACGTTCAGAGGACACGAATTGAGGTTTGATCGTGCTTCGATCCCAACCCATGTATGTCCCCACTGCTGGGGCCCGGGTCTCTTCCCGCAACGCAGGAAGGTTAGGCCATACTCCACCACGGGGGCCAAGTCCGGGTTGGTGGAGGATTGTTAGACAGTGGCGGGCCTTCCCGTCAGAAGTTATCCCCTCTGACATGACTTAACGACTGTCATAACATGACAGCCGGCACAAACGGCTTAACATGCCTTGCGAAGCACGGTACGTTACGCCGTGATTGTGCTTACAACTGAGAATAGCAGAATAAAAAAAATATATAGCCAGTCTTCATAGAAACTAATCCTAAGGCGGTAGTTTCTTTTTGATTAGTTTATTTCCAATTCTAAACGCATTGGATAAGTTTCACTGCGATTCGGTATGTCGTTTGTAAATAAAAACTAAACTACGTTTGTATGGACATTGCTCCTTTAGGCAGACTTAAGGCTGATTTGTACTACATAGAGAATAGTGTATATATTTTAAATATTGAATATTCTTGATTATGCCCTAAACGTGAAAATTTCTCCTAAAATGACTTTTATGCCATTCCATTTCGAGATAGTATTACTTAGAATACAGCGCAGAATAATAGGTTCTTACCAATGTTATAAATGTAAAAGTTTTTATGTAGGTATGTATGAATGTTACTCAATCTCGTCAGAATGATTGAACAGATTGTGATGAAATTTGGCACAGAGCTCGATTACAGGCTGGAATAGCACATAGGCTAGTATCCTTTCATCCCGGAAAAATGTATTTTAAAATTCTTCGCGAACGAAGTCGCGGGCAGCAGCTAGTAACTTAATATTTCTTTATTAAGTATTCCTAGATCCCGGAGTAAATTATTGACATCATCGAATTCCCACTTTGACGGTTTTTCATTAATAATTCTGAGACATTCCGACAAACGGTATTTACGAAGTTCGAGGGGCAAAGTCTAGGCATCAACGCCCTTAAATCAGCAACAGATTCACCTCTCGTTTCGCGTTTCTACGATGTTAGAGTAATTAACGTAGCTTATAGCGGGTCATTAATATTCGCCCTGACGCCATAGTACTGACATTGTTTAATTTAAATTACCAATGCTAATGTTTGTCCCAACACTGTCCAAATAAAATCGCTGCAGCGAACCGTGGGAACGGGAGTTTGACTCAACAGACTGTCAAGTTTTGAATGTATATATGTTGCCGTCAAAACTCTAAACGGTCAAAACTTGTTTTGACTTCCAAAATCAGTCAAAAGTACATTTGTCCAAAGCTTACATTTGAAATGCCAAATGGTATAAGTACCTAAAATGATGCATCACTCAATTTGCGACAGCAAAAATATTGGTGTGACGAAGCGCGTAGGAGCGTGTTAGTTTGAACATGTAAGACCGAAAACCAACTCGACATTTGTTGGATACATATTGGAATTTAACTTAATTTTTCTCCAGTAAAAACTTCTTTTGACTGATTTTAGTAGTCAAAACTAGTTTTGACAGTTAAAAAGTTTTGACTGTAACATATATTGTTTGTGCTCTATTAGCATTGTGATGATGGTTTCATCACGCATTGTGTGTTCACCTGCGGCGGGAGTTTGCTTTTAGCCGAAAAAATGTCGGCCCGCCTGTCGACTAATGTTAACATTAAATCGCTATTGATGACAATTGTTTTGTCATTTGCATTTGCGGACGCCAATCCCATTTTCATTTGCATGCGAACAGTTACAACAATTTAATTACATTTCGACTCGCGTGTTAAACTCTCGTGAAACGTAGGTGAAGCTTTGCGGGTTTGCTAGAGCGAAATACGTTCACTGGGTAATGCGGTTTAGGGAAATTTAAAAATAAATCCGCCGTGTGCGTTTCGGGTTCCGTAGAAAGATGAGGTTTTTTTTATCCGCTTTAGAGAACTAACAATAACGTCGAAGTAATTTTCAATAATTAAATCAATTTAAAACGTACAACTTGCAATTTATTTTTATTTTCTCACCTTTACAATCATTTACAAAGGAATTTGTACAAAGATTTTTTTGCATGAGGTGGTCGCCTATTATTCTTTAACTATCATTCTTATTGAACTATAGGTATATCACCGCTACTTAGCCGTGAAAGAGTTGTGTTCATTTGTGCTACATGCGCTACTGTTTTGAGTTTTTTCACGTTTCTACAATGAATCGTTTAGCCAAGAGACGCGAGGGGTCGTCTTACACTAACGAAAAATTCCGCTTTAAAGAAACGAAACGCTAAATTGAATAATGACAGTAAGGTAGACATGGCGAAAGTATAAGGTTTCCTTGTTTCACTACAGAACCCTACATAGGTTTTATATTACTTTGAAGACGTAATGCGTTCCGGTTAAATACGAACTGTCCATTCTCATGACTGATCTGAAATGTGACGACTTTCACTGTTATGTTATAGTACATTTAATACAATAGAATACCTATGTAGTGTGTAAACTACAATTGTACATTTTACGAGTGTATTAAGATGGGTATGCTTTATTAGTCTATGCGGTTTCTATGAACACTCACCGCTGCTCCATGAAATACTACGTCGAGGAAGTAATCTACTGCAGAATAGAAGCATAATTCATGGTAACAGCTCTGTACATCAGCAGTGCGCAATGCTATTCCTAAATCAACAGAGACATTTACGGATACAGCTCATAATTCTCTTTGCCACATCAACGACTAAGTAAAACAATTGACCATAAAATCTGTCGTACGTGTCCCTCCACGGCGGGAGAAAGCGGAGCCCGGTCCATTCTAATGTCCCGTTTCTAAGAACATTACGTCTTATTTAAGATACGACACAAAAAAACCAAATAGTCCACGTTGTGAAAGAATAAAGCGAAATGGGCCATAAACGTGCCCCGGCGGATTCAGAGACAAAAGTTGTGGACTTCAACTGCAGAAATATTTTGGCTTCTGTAGAGCGGGCCTCTACTTTATTGCGACGTCGTTGCCCATCTGCAAGGGTCTGAGGCAATTGATTTTTTGTTTCCAATTCATTGAGTATTGCCATTAGAACAATGGCGATCTTTGCTTCCGTTTGCTTGTTAAATACCCTCGGGACAACAGCTATTATTTATTTGTTCAACTCTATTTTTGTTTACAGTCAGAGAATCTGTCTTTACAAATGTCTCTTGTTTTATTATTGTTGTTTACTTTTAATGCTCGTCGGACGATAACGTGCAGCGTAAGCATGTATTGCCGTGCCTAATTTCAGTGTTTATAACGCCCATGATTGTATATCGTTGTTTCGAATGAAAGGGTTACATCGGAGTTTTTGTGTGACATTCTGTCGGTGGATTACATATGCAAGGTTCACCAGACCAGAACCGAAGCATATGCTTACTTTTATTGCGCATTTGGCATCGTCGTGACGTCCTGTTTATGCTACTTACGCCCCCCTCTTACGTCCTTACACCCCCATCTCGCGTTTCGGTAGCAGTCGGTAGGCATCAAATAAAATTTAATTTGCCTATTGTCTTTTTTTCTTTCCGTTCTTCGGAACTTTTTCCAACCCCTAGTTTTGACGTGCATTTGTAAACAAGGCAACTGATGCCGACAAGCATGTGTTTGTCTCTATTCATAGCTAGTTTATTTGAAAAGTTGGAAGGCAATTGTGTCCCACTTTGGTCGTAAATCATTGAAGCACTCCTGTTGCTTGCTACTGAAACTGGCAATCGTTCGATTTTATGATTCTTTTGTTTAAAACTTTTATTGGCTTGCCCGTACCGAAAACTAATTTATTCAGGATCCGAACGGTCGCAGCCTTGGAACTTGTGCCTACTTTTCAATGGCCGGGCCCAGTTGCGCTTTTTGTTTTACGACTCTGGCCCTTACTGATAAACTTCTTAAATCTCTGGTTTAACAGCACAAAATACGCAATCATCGATGCTCAAGATTAATGTTCCGACTTAGTCAGCTTTTACTCAAGAAAATCACATCTCTACATTTTTTTAAGACACATATTAAGACCACCACCAAAAATACGACAGCTAGAAACTGATAAGTGCTAAAAACAAAGCCTAGAAAATAGAAAAACTAAATAATAGTAAATTCAGAGAAAACCGGCGTCTGTCACAGTGAATTACACGGCAATCCCTCTCTGAGGACGAGACACGACGTAAAATGGCAGTAAATAAACGAAAATACCCGTATGAGAACCATTCACAGTAAAACATACGACAGGAAAGATTACCTTAACGTTCCAAAAATACTCTAGCAGATGGATTTCAATTAACATAACCTGCAATAGAATGTACTATTACAATCTCTATTTGACATAATACCTCTTCACTCTCTACAATAACCGTAACATGAAGATAAGACAGCCGAAGCGTGTTCGTTACAATGGGAGACGCCTCACGCGCGTGAAAACATTCTCTCTGGTCTCTAATGGGGCACAAACGGATTTCTTTAAAGCGTAATGAGTTTTAAAGGTTATTAAGGCAAATTGCCTTTGAAAACGGTCCGTGGCGATCAATAACGCCTATAATATGCTCTGCTGATGGGTCGGTAGGCGAGGCTGCGCTACTGCTGCCTTATTATAGCTCCTCGTGTTAGCCTGAGCGATTGGCTTTGTTATTTATTGGCGGAACAATCAATTATGCAATTTGGAGGCCTGTGCCACAAAAGGCCCTATAGAAAGAACATCAGCACTTTTACTCTCCTAATTACAAGAGCCATTCAATCGGTTGTCAATATGCAATCGAACTAAAAAGTAGACATCGGAAAGATGGTCAATTCACCCGGGGAAAGCAAATGAAGTCATCTTTAATAGGTAACTCGATTTGACTTCTATGATGATAGATCCCGAGTCGAAATCCAACAATATTGATACAACGTGAAATACATTAAGAGGCGTGCTCATTTATTATCGCATAGCAGGAAACGATTTTCTTGTTTGACTTTACACTGTACAAAAAACGACTAAGATGTATGCGCCGTGTATGAAGAAGAGCGGAAAAAAAGAAGTCTTTATCGAACGATCGTTTAGGCAGAGCCGCACAGCCGAAATGGTTATTTAATGTGAAAAAATTATATAACTCTTTTCATTGGGAAGGTTCTGGTCATGACCGACTTAATTACCGGCTTACTATGATTTATGATATAACGCGGGAATAATTCCTTGGCTGTCCAATGACGTATGACTGGGGCGAGCAAAGAACTGGCTTGCCTGCCGGCGTTACGGACTTTCTGTGGGAGTAGCCGTCGCGACCACTCCATGTAGACTCGACATTGACCGACCGTTATGGTGTCATGTTAGCAAAGTTTCAAAGTTATGTAGTAGTCGTTGCAAAGTCTATCTGCAGAACTAACGTAGGCATCTATATCATTAAATAAGATGCTTCTAGCTTACAATGAGTGCTGGAGTAAATTTAATTTCTATGCTAATATGCCCAGACTGTCATGGATATTTTCCATGACGGTCTTGGCATATTTGGTCATCACCATCATCATCAGGCTATACTAGCCCACTTCTGGTCATAGCCTTCCCCTAATGAGCGCCGTAGTGCCCTGTCTTCAGCTTGGCATATTTAAATCTAAATAAATTTCCAAATTCTCAAATTCTTAACAATAACAATAGTATAAACTAAAATAGCACCATTCAGGGCACATGCCTTTTCAGAGATACAGTATGGGCTTAATTGCCACTCGTGCCCATACTATAAAATATTATATTTCTAAGTTGATTCCATTTAAGTTGTACTTTCTAAAATTAAAAAGTGAAAATTACTTTTCTAACTTCCGCACAAAAATACCACAAGCACTGTCTAAAATATCTTAATTTTCATACAAGTTCAGTCTACAAATGCTGTTTATACTTTTGATTTGCATAATCGCTAGCTCTAAGTCACATTTACTATAAGCTTTGTCATGTTTGCATGCTTGATGTTGGTGTACCTAATAAATAAAATAAAAATAAAGTTAATAAAAATTCAGAGAACAGCATATACATTTTTACAGCTGTGCACTCTATTCAGTGACGTTACGGGTGTGTTTGCAACAGAAAAGTGGAACTTATTACTCTGTCGACTGTAAGTTAGGAAGGCATTAAAGTTTTCGCTAGGCCGCCAGTTCTACATAATAAAATATTACGTCTAGAAAATAAACTTTTGTAAAATGCAATTTTTTTATGTAGCTTATAAATGTCCTACTGCAGGGCACAGACATTCTCTCAGAGAGAGTATGGGCTTAATTACCACGAATTCAAATCTTAAAAGACTGAACACTATGTCCCTGAACCGTAATACAGATAAATACTTATAAGCTTAATTAGGCGCACAACTTTTTGAAGAATTCCTAACGATCATTTCTTGTGAATTCCTTGATTGCTGCTAATTCGTGTAAATTCAACATTAAATTAAACTTAAAAAGTCTTTGTACTAACTCCTGCTGTTCACTAATAGAATAATATTACGATCAAGTCCACCGCACCGGCCTTGTAAATTTACTCCTTGGCGTAACTCACAATAAAAAATAAGTCTATATTTCTGACAGTACGGTATCTGCCACAGCATAATCTTTGGTCCGAACATCGCTTTCTTTCAACTCATGCGCCTGTTGCTTCGGTTATAAATAATAGTTTAATGACAAGGAATTACCGTGTTTTGCTGCCACACTACATACTAAACATTTTCTTCATTCGAATTGATAGCATACTTTCTTCTTGGCGCGGTCGCTTGGCTTGTAACATCAAACTTGTTCTGTGTTAAAGTTTTTTGTGCACTGTGTAGGTCCAGCTCTGAGGAATGAACCTGTCCAGATGCGACTTATATGGAGTTCCTTATTGTGACAGTGAAAATATATGGTGAAGGTTATCTACCTGCCGGAGTTTTATTCTACGCAGAATTGTTTCCTGAGTTCTCTTTTTAGATACAAAAACAGGCAAAGGAATTATTTTGAGACTCCTGTGTCCCGTTTCCAAAATCTGTTTTTGACATTGCTTGTGAATGAATTGATCATATTATGCAGTTAGATAGATAGATAGATAGAGATAGAGAACACTTTATTGTACATAAAAATGGAAATTACACAGATATTTCTTAGCCTAAGAGTACAGACGGCGGCCTTATCACTAAAAGTGATCTCTTCCAGACAACCTTCGGATGAACTGGACTAATACATTAGAGAAGGAAGTAGATGTACAAAAAAAAAAACATAGAAAACATTAATTTCAGAGATAATAGTTTTTTAAATTAATTTCAGAGGTTCCAAATACATGCCTCAATAACAGTGTGAATAAATAAAATTATCAACAGATACATACATTAATTATTAATTTACATAAATAAAATAAAAAATGAATACTATACATAAATAATTAACAAAAGGTTAGGTTTATCAAAAGGTTATAATTATAAACCTAAAGGTTTTATCCGTCAATAAGGATATTTTTTTTTGACCGTATCAAAATCGCAAACGATTTGTTTTTCAATGATATTTGAAAGTTTTCGCATAGTAAAAGTTTGGCATTTTGGCCTGGCATTGGCGAGCAGAATCTTTACTTTTTTGGAAGATAATACGATGTAGGTACAGCCAGTGCTTACCTATACGTATGTCAACTGACACAGTGTCAAATGACATGACTAGCAAAGTTACGCTTAACTTATTTAATTAGTGAGTATTAACTTTCATTTAAAAACCTATTTAGAGGCAAAAAATTTCACCCATGCCGGGATTCGAACCCGCAACCTCTGGCTATCCGTGCCGTGCGTGGGTAAAATTTTTAGCCTCTAAATAGGTTTTTTAAATTTGTCATTAGCACGGGTTAGTGCATTAAAAATAAAAATAGTATAATTAACTTTCATGCAGACCTTTAATTTAAACACTCATTTCTACCATCGTCGTGTTGAACGAAAATAAAAACAAACGCTAAAAATCAGTAGTACAGTCTGTTAGCGTTTAGAATATACCTCGGGCTCTAGAGTAGGCTTCGGTTTTCGCCGAAAGCACACGAGTGTAATACTATTTCTTGCTCTGTTTGAAACTTTTCGTCACTATTTTGAAAAGTTATGTGTGATGAAGTGTCGTATTATGCAATGTTCCGATATTTCCGGCGGCCTCGGTGGCGCAGCGGTTTAGCACGCTGACTGTAAAACGGAAGGTCTCGGGTTCGATCCCCGGCCGGGTCAAACTAGAAAACGAACTTTTCTAGTTTGTCTCGGGTCTTGGATATTATCTATGTATTTATTGTATTAAATCTATCGTCGAGTTAGTGCCTATAACACAAGTCATTTAGTTGTACTTAGTATAGGGCTTACGAGATCTGTGTAATATGTCCATGAATATTTATTTATTTATTTCTATTACACGAATATATCCGATACTTTCCTATAGTAGCCGAAGTATATTCTAAAAGCTAACGGACTGTAGTATTTTCTAAGGTTAACACGAGCACTAGACATAATAAAATCTGTATTTACACGGATTTTACTCCTTTACTTTACATTTTTCCGACGTTTTGCCACTTTTTCAAGTACCGTGGCCTCGGAAGACTGAGATGATAGGCGTCTTTTTAAAATCATAAAGTAAACTAACCGTTAATGATTTAATAAAGACGCCTGTCACCCAGTCTTCCGAGACCACATTTTATTTTTTCACAATTTTCCGAAGTTTCGGCACTTTTTTAAGTACGGAAACGTCGCCAAATTTGAAAAATGTAAAATAAACGAGTAAAATCCGTGTAAATACAGTTTCTAACAGACTGTACTGACTTTCACATAAACTTAAAATATAGGAACAGGCAGTGCATCCAAGATTCCAAGATCGGTACAAAAAGCCTGTATATCAACGCCAGCTTCTCATCTTTCCCCGCAATCGCAATGACGTCATAGCTCACATTACTGAGACAACATGCAATAAAATCAGTGCGTGCGCCACTAATTACAAACATGTGACACGCGCCTTATAGTTCTGATAGTGCGGGAGCTCAAAGCGTGGCAAAAAAGTACAAAAAAGCTTCCGAAATCGATACAAAATTGTCCAAACGAAAAATCGTTTCCTTAGTGAATATTACAGAAGGGATAAAAAACTACAAATAAAGTCCATTATAATAATACAATATTACTTAGTGTGTACGTATTTTTAAAAAATCCTACGTTTTCATGAGCCCTAAAGTAATAAATAGTGGATATCCGTGCAAATACAGTTTTTATTAAGCCTTAAGTGTTACGGTGTTATTTGTAAAAACGAAGCCACAGACCCAGGTTCGATTCGCAGTGCTGGCAAGTACTTCATTTTCTAAGTTGTATACATTTGTGAAAACCTATTTAGAGGCTAAAAATTCCACCCATGCCGGGACTCGAACCCGCGACCTCTCGCTAACCGTGCCGGCGCTCTTTCCAACTGAGCTAATCGGCGAACACCGGCATCAGTGTTTCGAACCTCCTTACAATACTCTCCGTATTACGGACAGACAGTGTAATTTTTAGCCTCTAAATAGGTTTTTAAAATTGTCCTTAGCACGGGCTAGTGCATTAAAAATAATATAATACATTTGCGAAGTTATAGCAGCAATACCACATGCTAACCTGTGTCTGAGTCTGAGGTTTCAAAATACCGTGCGTGCATGCGTGTCAATTAAGCCCACACTCCTTCTCGGAGAAAAGGCCTGTGCCCTGCAGTAGGAAGTTTATAGGCTACCTAACAAAAAACCACACAACACAATCGCTTCTCCGGATCTCAACCTAGGTTACCCTGGTCAATTTTTAATATAAATAAATAATACATATTTATGGACATTACACAGATCTCGTTAGCCCTATACTAAGTACAACTAAATGACTTGTGTTGTAGGTGCTAACTCGAGGATAGATTTAATACAATAAATAATATCCAAGACCCAAGACAAACTAGAAAAGTTCGTTTCCTAGTTTGACCCGGCTGGGGATCGAACCCGAGACCTTCGGTTGTACAGTCAGCGTGCCAAACCGCTGCGCCACCGAGGCCGTTATATAGAAATATACATAATAGACGACCTCTGTGGCGCAGTGGTAGCGCGTCTGCCTACCATGCAAACGGTCGCGGGTTCAAACCCCGGCTAGGGACATAAAAAACCCAGGTCTTGGATGTTTACATGTTTGTGATGTCGTTGTTTCTGGTTCCCACGACACAGGGTATCCTAGTGTGGGGCCAGAAGCAATGTACGTGCCTGTATGTAAATGTTATGTTATTTGTTCATTGATTTCATTCATTCTTTCATCGTCACTGGCTGGGTTCCGCGCGACGCATATCGCAAACGTGGCCGAACCAAGCGGAGATGGCGGGACGACCTCAAGACCTTTTTACCGGGCTGGCTGGAGGTGGCCATGAACAGACAGGAGTAGAAGACAAAAGGAGAGGCCTTTGCATAGCAGTGGGACACAATTGAGGCTTCATAAAAAAAAAAACTTTCTGTAAATTCTTGTTACGGCAACGTGCTGAATAAAAACTCTATACTCGTAGTTTCTCTTATTTGTACTCATCCCCTACAAAATATAAAAATCATTAAATATTCTTGAAGTTTTTCATCGATATAAAAACTTAATGAAAGGCAGCCTTTAAACACGAAGACCAAGCACACGGACTTAGCAGTAATAATCCTCCAAACATTTTTACTTGCATGCGCCAAGCCTAAACCGCGTCTTGAGGCACGAAAAGCCGAAATTAGTCATTACCTCCGGTCTATCGCGCCTCACCACCATCGCTTAGCTTCCATGAAAGGCCCATTGTCCAAAGAGAATGCCGTGTGCGTATGCTAAACATCACAAGCCTAAAGTGCTGGTACTGTCAGCAAAATACAGAGATATATGGAAACCCTCATTGCACTTGACATAGAAGCGAGTATGGAATAATAACGGGGTTTCTGCTTTGATGCTGATTGTTAATACTTTTAACTCGCAAAGGCTATTCGTATTGTGCTGGAAATAAAGGCTGAAATAGAACATAAAGGTAGGTTGTAAGAAAAGTTGAAGTGGTGGCTTAAGCTTTAGTGCTCTGAACTGGAAATCGGAGGTCTTGCTTAGTTGGATCTGGTTGTAAGTGCCACTGAAGAGTGCAACGCTAAATACTTTAACTGAAGATTGTTAAAGCCTAAAAGTGGTGAAATTGTGAATAGGCTTTTGTGGTTCAGGAAGTGTTATGTTTTGAGAAGAGAGAATGGTCATCCATTCTTGTCAAGTCCGAAGTGAAAGGAATCACAGTTAGAAAACTGCTTCATGCACAGATAAAATATGAAGGAATACAGTGTATTTGATGCCTCTGCGGAAACACATATGTACTCGTATTATATAAAGCAGGTAACAGTATTACACTATTTTTTTTTTTATTTTTAATGCACTAACCCGTGCTAAGGAACAAATTTAAAAACCTATTTAGAGGCTAAAAATCCCGGCATGGGTGAAATTTTTAGCCTCTAAATAGGTTTTTAAAAAAGGTAACAGTATCTCTAGATAACATCATTAATTATTGCAAGATTGTTGCGGTGGTCAATAGAAGTGTGGACTACTAAAGGGGTTGCATCTGTCTACCAGTGAGATATGGATACAGATACAAGCTGATTAAACAGAGTACTTCATTGTCAATTAATTTAACAAGTGAGTACCTAATAATATTCATACAAAGCAAAAAACTTGAATTATGTGATTGATTATGGATTCTTACTGCTGATATAGCAGCCGTAGCAATTATTACTTTCAATAGCTGTGCATTAATGTAACATATTGCGAAGCATGCTCCATATGTTACATCTATTTTTTCATACTTCTTGCAGAAAACTAGCACTTTCTATAAGTGAAAACCTGTATTTGACTCATTAGATACTAATATTCAAACCCACAACTTTCCGATTCCCGAAGCGCTAGTGGCCTAGTCGAACCGAGTGATTGCAATCACCTGAGTTAAGCAACAACAGGCGCGGTCACGAGCAGGATGAGTGACCGTCCTGTGATTGCTGCTAGCGGCATTTTCTCGAGCGAGTTCGTCTTTCACAAGGCACGTGAAGTCTTTGGTGCCGGCTGTCATGTAAGGGCAGTCGTTAAGCCATATCAGGGGCCTTATGGGCGGCTTGATAACTTCTGACAGTAAGGCCAGCCACTGTCTTCAACCCTCTACGAACCCGAACTTGGCCCCGTGGTGGAGTATAGCCTAACCTTCCTGCGATGTACGAAGAGACGCGTGCCCCAGTAGTGGGGAAATACTAGGGTTGATATCGATACTTCCCGTTTGAGAAGTTAGCGTTCTAGCGCTCTGCTACCACCGCTCGCGATTTTACTCTAAACGGACCGCTTCACAGGCTTCCTATGCAAATAATATCGTAGCCTTAAAGGCTCTAAATTTGTCCCATATAGAAGCTAGCTTCCCGTGAGCACGTCACCTAACCCGGCTATTGTGATAGGAAGCCGTTATAGCATAACGAAGCCCGTGCAATTTCTACCGTCACTTTACATGCAAGCGCAGAGCGGAAAAGCCCAGTTGGTTTGGTCCGTCAAAGGACCAGGTTATATACGGTAAATTATTCTTATTCATTCTCTAATCAGACACATATGTCGTAGAGTCAATCATTGAAGCGATATTGTATGAAATTTGGCAATTTTATTTCAAGATGTTGGCTCGTGCCTTTAGACCACTTTTATAATTATCGTTGTCAGTCCATATTCGTCCTCTGCTAGACATAAATCACTTCGCTTCTTTCAGTTCTCGACATTCTCATCCAACAACCAGCATATTGCCTCAGATGATTATGCTGAACTGAAATATCGCTATCATATACCCATTATTCAATTAATTTCTGCTCTGGGATGCCACCTGCGTATGCACTTTCGCACATTCACACGTGGGTTCTACGGTTGCCGTCCCTAGGTCAGCTGCTGAAGTTGCAGCTAGACTCAAGCGTGGAAAGCCAGCTGATGAGCTGACTTTTTGTGCCAATGGCCTTGGCGTTTGGAGTCCCGGAAATTTTTGTTAAGGAGATAGGGTGTCATTCAAGAGACGTGACTTTGACCACTGCTTAGGGGCATTTTTGATGCAAAGGATATGCTTCGCTAAGCAGCACGGTAATGCTGCAGTGTCATGGGTCTCTTTGGGTCGGATATGTCTCGGGCGGACTAGCTTTTCGTAATTAAATAAACCGCCAACAAATATCTGACAAACTGAACCTTCTATACTTTACGGTCTTGCCATGCAAGTCCGCTAACGGGGCCTTACTTGCGAGTTACCGTTTATATAGGAAAATTAGGGGCGCTCTGCACTATGTTACTTACCAACATGAATGCAGGCTACGTGGAAGTTGTTTTGTCCTGTTACACAGGCTTAGCTTTGTATTAGCGGCTAATGACTCTATAAGGCTAGGATGCGTGCTTTCAGTCCGTTATGCTGTGCTTAGGGGTACATGCTTTGATACGTTTCGCTGGAAATTGAAATCTGCACGGTGACAATAGATTCGTTAGAGAAATTTTTAAGGGGCATTTAGACTATGATTTTATTGTTTTATAACTTATTACCCGGAGCCAGTGCATGCAACGACTTATGAACGTTGATGAAGCGAAAGTAATCCGTCAGAATCGTGGCAAGTGGCAGAGCCTGGTCTCTGCCCACCCTTCTGGGATATCGGCGTGAGGTTATGAATGTATTTTATTTATTTCTTTTTGGGGAACTTGCCACTTATATAGAAATGGATAGTTCTTAGCGTATAACTATAAGCTAAAATAAGTTTCCGCAATTATGGTAGCTAAGTAGCCTTTTTATGTATTTTGTTTTCTGGTGTGTACAATAAAGAGTTCTAATCTAATCTAATTTAATCTAAGTAAAAAACAATGGTCAAATCATAGCCCGAATGACGAAAAAAATTGCTAGCGAAATTTTTATGATCATCCGATGTGACCCTGCCGTACTATTTCCACCAAAACATATTACCCCAAATGTACCCCAAAACGTGGCATAGCATGTACCCTTAACTACATTATGAAATTCTAAAAGAATCGTGTGTCCAGCGGCTTAATTATGTAACATTCCATCTGTAGATCTATGTTCGAAATAAGAATCTAAGTTCGTATAGATATGAGGCGTAATATGTTTCACACATGATACGTAAAGGTTATATCGAGCCACATATTTTGTACGACAAAGTCCAGTAGATATTTCGTTTTTCCACACGGATCTATACGTGGAAAGTTACATAATCAAGACACAGGTACTAAACTGGGTTACCCTATGCTATGGGAACCAAACAAGGACATCACAAACATGGACTTTATTTTGACGGGAGATCATTTTAACACGTCATTCTATTTTTTTTTATTCACTGAACTATTAGTTTTCTTCCTCATGATTCGTTTCTTTACAATTATTCTTAAATACAACTACACCAAATTCTTAAATTTAATATATGTAAATGGTAATGGGGCTCCCAGTGGGTATAGAACCCACGACCTTCGGCATGGTAAGAGGACGTGATACCGCTAGACCAACGAGGCACTCAATGAGTCAATACAGGGTTGGGAGAAAAGTAGACAGCTGTTCCTTCAATACCACTGTGTGTGGTATAACCGCGATTCTGTGTCAGCATTCGGCGAAGACCCCAGCGTGCTGTTAGCAAATGAGTTCGAAGGAATCCGACCGTAAGGTGACACCGATGTCTTAGTGTGGCCAATCGCTATTGGAATGCAATTAAGTGATAGAGCTATAGGGTTACATAATCTTAACGTCATATGTTTCAGGGGTGGTCAGTAGTTTTTTATTATGTAGCCTATAATCGTCCCACAGCAGAGCGCAGGCTTTCTTTCAGAGTGTGGGCTTAATTGCCACGCGTGCCCACCACAGATTGGCTGCCAAGTGCGTAGCACAATGAACTAGGTAGCGAGAGACCCAGTTTCGAGCCCAGTGCGGGCGTGTACTAATGACTTTGTTTTATAAGCTATGTACTTTAATTGTGCAGTTATAGTAGCAATGTCAATCGCTATCGGTGAAGGAAAATATCGCGAGGAAGCCTGGGGGTCTGGGGTGTTCAAATTAAATTAAAAAAATACTTCAACGTAAAGAATTTACATTCTGTTTGCTGAATGTCAATGTACAATGTAAAATATAAGCCCGAAGACTAGTGGAGAAAAAGGCAGCAGGTAAAAAAACCTCCACTCTGACCATCTTTTCTTAAATAATCTTAAGCAAATTGGAAGAAATTACTTTTAGCAATAAGGCCGCTATTTGCACCATGTAAATAGTGTCATTATTTTGTATTTGTTCTTTATTGCAGTGTACAGTACAATAAAGAATATTCTTATCGTATCTTCTTATCTTAAGCCTAATACATCAGGTGTCTCCTATAGGTACGTATGATAAGATTCCATGTTTTTTTTACAAAATTACGGACAACAGTACAGTATAAGCAACATTTGTTATTTAAGTTCAGTTTTCATACAGAACATACCACATTAAAATGGACGTATTTTTATTTACCTCAATTATATTCCATAGGTTAACCAGCCCGGGTACGTCGACGCTAGTCGATAGTTTTGAATGTCAAAAGTTACGACTTTCCAGTACCTACACTAACTGTCAAATACTATTGATTTGCAAAAAGATAAACTTATATTCTTTTTTTTAATGCACTAACCCGTGCTAAGGACAATTTAAAAAAAAGTATTTTTATTTTTCCTCTAAATAGGTTTTTAAAGATATTACTTGTCTTTTTGTCGGAAGAGTCCGACCAGGTTTTGCTCTGATTCGCAGAGCTTGACCAGGGAGCCGATTCTCGCCCATGCGAATTGAAAGCGTAGACGCAAAATATTCGAAGGCTTAGAAATTTGTCCCATAAAAATAAGATAAGATAAGTCGACAGAGTCATTAGACATTTATTTTCTCATTCGAATTCAATCTAGCATGGCGTTCAGAATACAGATTTTGGCTGTCGCTCGACTTTTTACGTAGAATTCCACGACATAAGCCTTAGAGTCGTAAACGACTTATTTGCTAATGAAGTGAGAATTGGCTCCTAGGTTTCGCTCTGATTTACAGATCTCAGCCTGGTCAGACTCTTCCGATAAAAAGGCAAGTAATCTTATCCTGCAGCAGAGTTGGTGCCGGCTGCCTTCGATAGATGGCAGTCGTTAAGCCAAGTCAGAGGCCTTAGGGCGGCTTGAAAACTTCTGACAGTAACATAACAAACACATACATTGCTTCTGCCCCCAAACTAGGATATCCTGTGTCGTGGGAAGCAGAAACAACTACATCACAAACATGTAAACATCCAAGACCTGGGGTTTTTTTTGTTCCCAGCCGGGATTCGTACCCGGGACGTCTTGCATGGTAGGCAGACGCGCTAACGCTACGCCACAGTGGTCGTCAGAGTAAGACCAGCCACTAGTCTTGCAAGTCTCCACCAATCCGGACTTGGCCCCCGTGGTGGAGGATGGCCCGGGTATATTCCGGGTTGGTGGAGGATTGTGAGACAGTGTCAGAAGATTTCAAGCCGCCCTAAGGCCTCTGACTTGGCTTAACAACTGCCATCTATCGACGTCAGCCGGCACCAACTGCTTAACGTGCCTTGCAAAGCATGGAACCGCTCGGATAAATGCCACTAGCGTCAGTCATAGACGGTCACCCATCCATGCACTGAACGCGCCCTATGTTCTAAAACTTCGTGATCGTTTTCGATCACTCAGGTTGCCGAGGCTACGAGCGATTCTTTACTTGTAACTTTTAATTCATGTCTGGATAGCAACAACCGGTATTCTGTATCTACTCGTATAGCCCAAGGGCTTAGGCAAACAGCTTTAGATCACAAACATAGACTAGGAGTTATTATACTACGAACCAGCAATTTCTCATAATCATAATGGTGTATTCAGCGTAATGCCTTCATTGCGCACCTGCCATACTGTACTTGGAAAACGGAAGTAGGTACATAAAGTGGTTAGAAAACTCGACGAAAAGAGTTGAGGAAAATAAAGGAATTTAACGACAGCTACTTAATTGGATCCAACGTTTTCAGAGTGTAGTACTTGTATAAGATAAACTCTAAACTCCAAGCAACATATTTAATTCGATTTAAAAATTACCTAGCAATGTACCTATACGAATTAGCATCGCATAGGCCTTCTTGTAGACAAAGTGTGGGCGTAATCACCAAACGTGCCCACAGCGTATTGGCAATGTCAAGATCGGAGGTAATGACGTCTTAACACAGGTTTCCTCACGGTGTTCTTCCTTCACCGTGCGACGTACGTATGGAATTTAGCGGATAAGCGTTATCACGGTAGCCGCGCTTGGGTGGCGCGCACGCGCACGCGAGCGGTGCGCGCGCGGTCCCGCCTCCAACGTAGGTGGAGGCAAAGATGAGTAAACGCAGAATCGCTTTGCAATTTATCTTCTGATTTAGATATAACGCAGTTGTCAATGGTGGAATGGCCTCGGCATCTACGTAATGAGATCATTTATACAGCGACTAGTGGCATCTTCACTCATACTAGCTAAGTGAAGGGACTGCTCTGACGCTGCAGTACCTGGGACATCGTATTTTATCTGGTGTAGACTTTCCCAGGACCTATACCATCCTGACAGCTAAGTCGGCTATACCATCCGACCTATACCATCCTGACAGCTTAGTGGGCCACCACAGGATAGAGGAGCGGTGCGGAGCCACGATAACGATGTTTTCCTTTACAGTTAGCGTGTGGTATTGTGATAACAAATTCGCAAATATACGTAATTTTGAAATTAAAGAAAGTCATTGGTACATGCTCGCACTGGGTATCGAACCTGGGTCTCCCGCTTGCGAGTAAATTGTTCTACCCACGGGGCTTCCATCGTTTATGGTGGGATGACCTAGATAAATTCCTGTTAGTGTAATCAGATGTGGCCAATGATCAAAACTTGTAATGTCAAAAAATTTAAATATAAAGTAATATACGCGTGGAATTGATAACTTCCTCCTTTTTTTGAAGTCGGCTAAAAAAAGACTTTTGCAAATCTGTATTTCCTTATGAATAAATTGAATGATTACTTAGTTTTTTTGGTCCAAAAGGAGCATTTGGCCTGCAGTGTGTCTGCAATATAACAGATATCACGTAAAAAAAAATAATAATTTTAAGTTGAATAGATATTCCAGTACATACAGTACAAAAATTTGTCTGGAAGAGATCACTTTTAGTGATAAGGCCGCTCTCTGTACTCTTAGCTTAAGAAATATCTGTGTAATTTCCATTTTTATGTACAATAAAGTGTTCTTTATCTATCTAACTATATACAGAATACGTAAACAAATCCCTACAAATGCTAGTGAATTTATGTTAGAGCCTTCAATCAAGATAACGATGATTCGTTATAATACACTTTCGAAAGCTAAAAAAATACGTAAAGTACAATCTAGCGATGTCATATATTTAAGTTTTAAATATCTATCTACATCACACTGTGCAACGTCTGGCCATACGGAATTTCATAATTAGCTACTTATTACAAAATACTCTAGCCTAAACCCTAGCGTCCTAGAAATAGGACATCACGAATAACTTTCTTAATTCACACCCAATGATCTAGTAGGAAGTCCGGAAAACTTAGTGTTCAACGTCCAATATTTTCCTCATCATTTTTTGGACAACAAGAAGAAAAAGTTCTTCAAAATCTGCGTAGTTTTAGAAGACTTGAAGTAAGTGTTACCTCCAGGGTTTAGGAGGCTATGACACTATCCTTGTATAACGGGTGTACATTGTAATCAAGATAGGCCAGTGAAAGAGACTTTTTTATCTTTAAAATGTGAATATTTCGAGGTTCGAAAAGTTCCGTTGAGATGGAAAATCAGATGTTTAATTGATGTTCTCAATGAAACATCTGATTCTCCATCTAAACCGAACTTTTTCTATCATCAATAATACTGGTACATTTGTACCATCGCCAGGTCTACTCACGTAAGTTCCGCGTCTGCCGCCACAACTCTTTGCCCTCGATAAGCTCCGTCCGCTGCCCCCACCCGGGCAGCGCCCGCGCAGGCCGCTCCATCTACATAATTACTCCAAGCTCATTGGTGACTATTAAGCTCATGATAATTCATGCGCCAGCCAGTGTTTAATTAATACCATATCATGTGGGTTGTCAGATAAGACATAATGGAACTTGGCGTTCGTTTGGTACACCGCTCTCTTTAATAATTGTTGCCGTATTCAAATTGGAGTGCTCGGCAGATAAATAATGTGAAATTGTTGGCTTGATGGGACCGGTGTGTGCAGAGTGGTCTTCTTTGCTATTTTTTGTGTCAAATACTTCTGCTTCGATATCGACGCTGAGAGAAGTTTTTGTTTGTAACTTAAGGCGAAACTAACTCCTAAATGTAGCCCCAATTACGGTGTCCCTCTGCTGGGAAAAGGGAATTTAATTGAGGCAAAAACGTTAAGCATTCCATTACCCAGGTAAATCTTCATGGTTTTGTCAAAGCTTAGGACTGATTTTCGACGGAAGCGCAAAGCAAATAGTGTGGTTTCTGATTTTGAGTATCACTGATTAATACTTAAATTATATGTACTCAATACTCTTTTCTATTTTCTTATAGAACATGCTTTAAATGACTTAAAATAAGGCCTTCATGTATTCATCATTAACTAGCTGACCCAGCGTATTTCGTACCGCCTAACAGTCGATTCTTTATTTTTATTTTTTCCCTTCCGTAAGAACCATCCTCGTATTTCAAGGAATATCTGAAAAAAAAATAATTAGCGAAATCGCTTCAGCGGCTCTCGAGATTTGCGCTAACCAACACATTCAGCGATTTATTTTTATATTATAGATTATTATTTTTAATGAAAACAATGCCATAGTAGGCTAATTTACATTCTAAATTTGTAGTAGCACCGCTCGCTAACGCCGAAGGAAAACATCGTGAGGAAACCTGGGTGCCTAAGATGTTTACATACGTACTTCAGCGCTTGAGATTTCCAATCCGCGGTGGTCACCCGTGGTATTATGGCCGATACTCTCTTTGATAGAAGGCCTGTGCCGTCTAGTCGGACGTATAGTGACTACGTAAAAAAGGAAGTTTGGTCGTTTTTTTTTGTGCATAGACAACACCGCATCAACTTTTATTAGTACATTGTACATTTGAATACAGACAAGTGATATTATGTCAGAAGAGTCCGGGAGCCAATTCTCACTTCATTAGCAATTTATTCGTATACGACTCTAAGGCTTAGGACTCTTAATTCCACGAAAAAATCAGTGATAGCCAAAATCTGCATTTTGAATGCCATCCTAGATTGAATTCGAATGAGACAATAAATGTCTAATGACTCTGTCGAGTTCAACGCTATGAAAATAACTATCATGACATGACACAGCATCGAGAATATTAGTCAAAGTAGATCTAGATAGCACTAAAAGCAACTGAATTGTGCAGCTGACATATTAGTTCGATACTAATTGAAACAATTATATATCTAATAAACCAGTTATAGATATGAAGCTGAATACCTCCAGTTGTCATATAAGCAAATGTTGTTGCGAAGCATAGAAACGTCATAACGATAGTATTAGGTGTCACGTTAGATTCAAGGGGTGCGAACTTGCTGTCACACTATTTTGTCACACCAGTGTGACACAGACTCGTAGATGCAAAATATTCGAAGGATTAGACATTTGCGAGTCTAAATCTTGGGGACGAAAGTTTATGTTTATTTCAAGTAGGTATTTACATTGTAAGTTTAGTTTCAGTTTTTATAGGCATTTGACTTGATCGCATGACGCTGACCCTCGACTCTTTGTCTTAGTATTATCAATAAACGTTTTTAAATTCTTTCTTTTTTTTCTAAAGAAAAATAAAGAACTTATACCTCCTGTCTAATTAAGTAATTTTTCTGTAAGTTGTCATTCTCTTCTCTTCACATATAATGTAGGTACATAACCTTTTTCTTCTTCATATAAAACACTTTTTATAAGACACTATTTATGTAAGTATATGTAGATCTTTATTTATAGTCTTCAAGTGAGATATTTTATGTAATTATATTCTTTTTTAATGCACTAACCCGTGATAAGGACAATTTTTAAAAACCTATTTAGATGCTAAAAAAATCACCCACGCCGGGATTCACTCCTATACGTAATACAGAGACTATTGTAAAAAGGTTCGAAATTTCACTGATGCCGTGAGTCGCCCATTAGCTCAGTTGGAAGAGCGCTGGCACGGATAGCCAGAGGTCGCGGGTTCGAATGTGTAATGTAGGCCTAACCTAACCTATTAGTATTAGAAAATAAAAACTTTGTGATTCATAATTAATGTGTTGTGGTTTATATTCGTTTTTTGTACCAATGGGAACAGAAAGTTCACAAATCCCCATTGCCAATACTTAGATACGCCAATGGGGATTTATGAACAAAAAGTTCACAAATCCCCATCAATAGGGTTTTTCAATGGGGATTAGTGGAACAAGCCGATTTTTTTGCCTCTAAATAGGTTTTGAAAAATGATTTATGTAAATTTATTATATAAGGCACGTAGGTATACGTACATTTAATAGTCTATTAATATTCGTATTTGCACCGGCTACCCGTATCTATTTTTAATCGGAAAATTCTCAAATTTGAGGTTGCCTGGAAGAAATTTCTATGAGCGTTGAGGCTGCCAATTGTATATGGTCTTTTGTATCTGCCCTTTCTGTAACTATATTTCTGGTATACAATAAAGAATATTTTTATCTTATCTTAGGCCTTAGATGAGTGAAGCGACCACTAGGGCGATGCAGTGCCTCGGACATTGTTTTTAGCTGTAAGTATAGGCCTACCCAGCTTGTTTTGTAGCTTTAGCGAATTGAGCATGATGCTCTGAATCAAAATTTCATGATGTTTTATTTGGGAATATTTTGCCAGAGATTTATTACCCAATAGCTGTTAAATCACAATGCGTATATGGTTTTAGCATTAATACAGGTAAACTTAGTTTACAGATAGTTAGCACAGAAAATCCAGTGTTAGTCCACTGTTAATTACTGTTTTGTTATTATTACTATTACAATTATTTTGTCTACAACATGGGTGGGTGAGCTTCCCGTGACTACCGCTAGTGGCAATTTTCCGAGCGCTTCCGTGCTTCGCAAGGCACGTTAAGCCGTTGGTGCCGGCTGGCATGTAATGACAGTCGTTAAGCCATGTCAGAGGCCTTATGGGCGGCTTGATAACTTCTGACAGTAAGGCCCGCCACTGTCTTGCAATCCTCCACCAACCCGTACTTGGCCCCGTGGTGGACTATAGCCTAACCTTTCTGCGATGCAGGAAGAGACCCGTGCCCCAGCAGTGGGGACATCAAAGGGTTGATAATTGAACTGTTTACAACATGACACTTCAATCATTTCATTTCTATTCGTTACAATACAAGTTGAAATTTTGACAGAACATGTCTTCTTACGGCGGATTACTCAACAAGTTAAAAACTAATAAAAAATAACAGAGGTCTTCATACAACAAAATACTTATGTGGTTTTTTTTGTTAGTGCGCTATTGTAAAAACGGTAATATAGACAAGATCAAAAGTAGCGTGATTGAGGGACTAAGTATACTCTAACGACAAATAATAAAAACGGTCAACCTCGAGTCAGATTTACTAAATACTTCACATACCTATTTACAAGAAAGTGAGGTGATACGGAATCCTTGCGTGTCCGACTCGCACGGCCGGTTTTTTTTAATAAACTTTCTGTATGATCATCAGTCTAGCGGTGTTAAAATCCTGGACTGAGAGTTGCATTGTGTGCTTAGTGAAGACTCCACGCTGATGATCTTGGTGGCCCACCACTCCAAAGCGTGCAGTACGAAAAACAGAGACCAAGAATTTATATCCCACCATCTACTTTAGTTCTTTAGTTACCGCAAACCACGGAAACAGCGTATGTTATAATATTTGGCGAGGACTTAACGCCTCGATTGTTCGTGCTTTAGTAATATTAAATCCCTAGGGTGTGGTTTCATTGTATTCCAAAGCTCGAACCTACCCAATTTTTTTTGAGAAACTCCGCGTCTTTCAATTTTATTACAAGCTACTTCTAGGTTACCAAGAATAATATTGCTATTACGTTTGAGAGGGAACTTGTGGCATAATAAAAAAATGTATGTACCTACGCTTTGCCAACTAGTGTTTATTTTTAAACTGGATATTGAATTGAAACTTATGACAACTGTATTATACATAGGGTAGAGTAGTAACGAAATTCTAGAGTGTGAGTTTAAAACTGATACAGAAGAGAATAAGACAAATAACAAAAATGGTTTAAAAAGCTCACCGCTACACGTTGAAGTCAATGTAAGCTCAAAGTCACTCAGCATGCTGGGGAACGGGGTATGCTCGAGGTCTTTTCGTTGGATCACAGAAATGAGAACTAAAGCTCTATAGAACTAAGGTAACATGGACAAAGCCTGTAAGATTAACCAGTACAAATGTCAGCGATATGGGGCCTGACTATGCACAGCAAATCCTATCCGAATCCTCACGTTTGGTATTATGAAACTGTTACACGTTTGGAAGGGCTGGTAAGGGACGTCCCAGACGGACTTACATCGACCAAATAGCGGATGTATAAGCAAAGGGAAAGATAAAAAGTACCCGGAACCGGCGTGCGTGCTTGCAACGAATTATGAACGTTGATGAAGCGAAGGTGATCTGTCAGGATCGTGGCTAGTGGCAGTCCCTGGTCTCTGCCTACCCGTCTGGTATACAGGCGTGAGGTTATGTATGTGTGTGTATGTATGTATGTATGTATGTATGTATGTATGTATGTATGTATGTATGTATGTATGTATGTATGTATGTATGTATGTATGTATGTATGTATGTATGTATGTATGTATGTATGTATGTATGTATGTATGTATGTATGTATGTATGTATGTATGTATGTATGTATGTATGTATGTATGTATGTATGTATGTATGTATGTATGTATGTATGTATGTATGTATGTATGTATGTATGTATGTATGTATGTATGTATGTATGTATGTATGTATGTATGTATGTATGTATGTATGTACACGTTTGGAATCGTTCGGGATTTAGTGCGCGTAATACAGGGGCAGGTTGCTGGTAGCGGCTGGACGCGGACTGGTCGGAAACAGAAAGAAGTGTAGTGCCTTGAAGGAGTACTATATCGAGCAGTGGACAAATATGACGTCTCAGTATAGTAATTTCGAGTCACCAATAGTTGAGGCAAAATGAAAGCGCTTTGATTAAGGGCAGTCGATTGTACGTCAATGTATATTTTGTTGCAAAGTCACCTGCAATTAGCGGGTAATTGGTGTACTATCTACAGTAAAAATCGTGTCGATCAACCTACGTAACCTAAGTATATTTCGTACACAGTTCGTAAGTGGAACAACTAACAACTCCTTCCAAAGGTTGTCTGAAAAAGATTTGGCGGTCTTGGCAACACAAACGTTAATTTTATAACGTTAGAATAAGCAGAAGAAGAGGGAGAAATACATGTATTTGCAACAACGGTCACAGACACAAAAGTACAATTGAATAGATATAACAACAAAAAGAAAACAAACAGACATTAGATAAAATCATAGTCACAATGTATATGCTGCTGCAAAAGGCAGCTAACTCAGCGGTGTGCTAAGGGTTTGAGTCCTCAGTGCTGGTTACTTACATTTCTTAAATTTAACCACTAACACGCCCGCCCCAACCCGCATGCCCAGTTAGGGGATTATGGGCACTACCTCCCCAAACGTTGCGCTTTGCTCTCATTAGGGGAGGGCTTTGTCCAGCAATGGAGTAATATAGCCTGCAGAAGAAGAACCATTAACCGTGCAGAGGTAGTACAGATTTGTCTTCGGTTTTGGATTTTATTTTAAAGTGATGAGGTTCAATTTGTAGTGGGCACTATTAGACTTTAATTGCTTTATTTTACCACACTGTCTGGTAAAGGGTTAAGAAATCATACATGTAATTCTTTTTTTTTCTGAATATTATAGTGTTCTCTATCTATGTGACTAACTTGTAGACCAGCACATAATTTTTTGCTCTCTCCTAACAGTAAGATAATGAGGGGTCTCTTAGATTTAACCCTTTAATGGGCAGAGCTGGTATAGATTTGTCATTAGTTTTGGATTTTATTTTAAAGTGATGAGGTTCAATTTCTAGTGTGCACTATTAGACTTTAACTGCTTTAACATTTACCACACTGCCTGGAAAAGGGTTAAGAAATCATAGATTTTCTTTTTTTCTGATTGTTATAGTGTTTTTTATCTATGTGTCTAACTCGTAGACCAGCACATAATTTTTTGCTTTCTCCTAACAGTAAGATAACAAGGGGGCTGTGATCTTCTCTATGAATCTTCAAGTCTTGAAATAATGGGGTAATTTTTTTTTATCTATCCCATTCAGGGTGGGAATTGGCGCAGGTAAAAGCAAACAAAAAAACTACGGGGCGGATCTACTTTAATAGGAAATTTACAAGTTCTTTATTCTCTAATAAATGTTTGACATTGGGCGGGAAAGGTTGTTTGTATTAGAGCTAATAAATAGCTTATTAACAGTGGCGTGTGAGGTTTTCTTTTGCAGACATTACACTAAAATTGTCGAAGACTGGAGAATAACCAAAGTGTATCGTAACAGTATTTAATAAGGCCAACTGTACTGTATTTTTGAAAATATTTTTTATGTTTGTTTTTGAGGGTGTACCATAAAGAATAACGTTATCTTATCTTATGTTTAAGCTGAACTATAAATGTATCGTAAAATTTTAATGTACTTCATATAGGAAAATGTATATAATCTAGCGTTAAATCGTTACAAATTAATCTTACTTAGGTAATAAGTAATAAGTATTTTTATTCCTAAAGAATAAATACATTACACTTAGCATCAAGTTACGCTTTAATTTAATACAAAAGTAACATGTGAGAATATGCTAAGATGTGGACACTCTGCTTTCTAAAAGAGGGATAAGACCCTGTAGCTTAGGTTAAGCAGTGCTCATCCTCAGTTATATGTTACAATATAATAAAACGTAAAAAGTAGTATAATATAAGAATATTCTTTATCGTACACCAGAGCACATATTATAAAACATGTACAGATACAAAGTACAATTGGCGGCCTTATTTCTTCCAGACAACCTTACGACGGAAAGTTGCTAAAGGAAATAAGAGACGGGTAGTCGGTGCAAACATGAATATATTAATACACTACTTATATAAATAACAATATACCTACTTAAACAGCTACATACATACTTATGATAAACATACATAAATACGTTATAATAACATTCAACGCGATGAGGAAATAAATACAATATTGTGTACCTATATGGAGACATACGTAAAAGACAAAATGAAAAGGACAATGCACGAATACTAAACTATATATTAATTACTAAGTTTAGTAGTATGTGTGTGTATGTGTTTGTCTGTGTGTGTGTGTATGTGTTGGTGTGTGTGAAATAGACATGTATTTGACACATATACATTAACCTACATATTTAAGAAGATCCTCCACTTGCTTGAAATTAATTGTATTTTACTGAATAGTGGATACTTATGTCTATTTCAATATCTTGATAGTTGTGCAGGGGAAATACACAAAAAAACATCCCACTCCCTGCTTTATTTATAAAAACATTTCACTAAAATACCTCCTAGAGGTGTTTTGTTTGATCTGTGGTCAAGTCTTTTTTTGTGAAATCTCCAACACAGACAATTTTAGTGAGCGGTTTTAATTTTGTTTCTATAAATAAGGCCGTCAGCATTTGATACTTAACAGAGCTTTCAGAGCTTTAATGCTGATTCTAAGGCCTCATAGAACTCATGCATTGAACTGGTTTAAATGCTAGACAGTCAAACGACTGTAAAGGTTACCGTGATAGTAGTCCTTTTTGAAAACCTATATAGAGGCTAAAAATTCCACCCATGGTTCGAAATTTCACTGATGCCGGTGAGTCGCCCATTGGCTCAGTTGGATAGAGCGCTGGCACGGATAGCCAGAGGTCGCGGGTTCTAATCCCGGCATGGGTGGAATTTTTAGCTTCTAAATAGGTTTTTAAAATTGTCCTTAGCACGGGTTAGTGCATTAAAAATAAAAATAGTTTAGTCCTTTTTGCACGAAGTGAATCTAAGTACAGCCGACGGCAGGTCAAGGTTGTTGCAATATTCTCCTTAAAGTAACTGTTTAGAGTCGACGTATTAAAGGTTGATATGATATCGTCTAAAGGAAAATATCGTGAGGAAACCTGAGTTTTTGAGGTGTTCAAGTACCTGTACAAGTACGCTTGAATATGCCAATCTGCGGTGGGCACGCTTAGTATTTGAGACCATTCTCTCTCTGTGAGAGAAGGCCTGTCCTCTGCAGTGGGACATATGTAGGCTAAATAAAAAAAATCATGTCGACTGTACCAAACACAGGCTTGCATACTCTATCACGCTCTGTTCTAAAACAAACCCAAGACTTAGTTTAATCATTCTACGTCTTCCACAGTCTTTAGAAAGAACAAAGCGCTGCACAGAGAGACGCAGTCTGAAACAAAAGACGGTCGCGTCCATCCAAGTCTCACTATTCCGTCTCCAGCGGGGCGCAAACATCGACGCGGTACAATGCAGGGAATCAGCCAAATTACATCGAAGACACCGCATCAAAAGGTGGGCCATCTTTGAGTAGGTGCGCACTGCCACCGTCGCTGGTAGGCAGGACATTCTGCATTGCGTGGGTTGTTTGTTACATTTTATTGCACAGTAAAACATTTGATAAAATAAAAGTTCAGTAACAGGCTTGTGATAAAAATTACGTGCAAAGGCAGGCTTATTTGGAAAAAAAAATTGTAAGCTAGTCTGTGTTATGTTAAAATGTTAAAAAGAGCGCGGGGTAAGACCCTATCTAAGGCTTACATATATTTCAATACTTTGCTAAATTGGCCATACTCTTGACGAAAATTACAAAACCTTTTTTTTTTCTTTGTAAAAATTAGAGTCTTTAGTTTTAATAGCTTATAAATTCTTACTTTACTTTGTGTAGTGACGTAGGTGTTTATTGATATATATATATATATTTATATATATATATATAAATATATATATATATATATATATATATATATATATATATATATATATATATATATATATATATTTCAATGTAAAACAATAACTAATTAAATTTTTTGTTTAAATTCAAATTATGATACAGTCTGTTAGCTTTAAGAATATACCTCAGCTACTATCGGATAGAATCGGATATATTCGTGTAACAGAAATATCGGAATTAATAGGACACTTAATTTCACTTATCTTTTCAAAATAGTGAAGATTTTTTTTATGTAGAGCAGGAAGTAGGCAGCTAGTATTACACTCGTGTGCTTTCGGCGAAAATTTAATCTTAACCTATTCTAGAGCCCGAGGAATATTCTAAAAGCTAACAGACTCAAGTTTTAACACCTACCAGACGACTTATCTGACAAACAATATGCAAAGGATAACTTATCAAATTGCTTCCCATCAGTGTTGGCATTACTTGTGGTGTCGGGACGGTGGCTAGAGGCGTGGGTTTGAATCCCACTTCAGCATGTATTTTTTTCTTCTATGGGAATTTTGTGTATAGTGTTTTTTATGTTCAAAACATATGCAACAGCATGGCCGGCACGGTAGCTAGAGGCACGGGTGTGTTGGAATCCCACTTACTGTCAGAATTCCGGAACATTGGACTCGTAACATAATATAATCACGTCATTATCCCGGAGGCGTTGGCAAAGCCACGGTCTGCCACCTGCCACGATCCAGACTGATCCTGAACCTCTTTCTCTTCATCAACATTTATTAGATTTTGCACGCACGCACGCCGATTTCGGATGGTACACGGCAGTCATGTTAAATATTAATTAAAAGACACCAATAGACTGTTTAAGACCGGCTTTCAAACCATAATTTGCTTAACTATAATTTGCTTAAAAATTATTGCCAGAAGATTTTCTGCAACGGTTTGCTGTGGCACGGATGCAGTGAATCCTCACCTCTGTAGAAGGTATCGGTCCCTTTGTCGGTGGAACAAAACGGCGCAGGTTGTAATTTGATAAAGTCAGCCCGCCTACGACACGGACCTTTTCTTTGAGGGTGAAGCCCACGCAACCTTAAATCTAGTCGCGAATGAGACCAATAGTTAGAGCCTTTGGATGCGGCGCTTTAGGTGCGTTCAGCCGACCTGTGCGTACAGTCGACCGCATATAAACCTTTACATCGATATATTTCCTTGTATGTCCAGGTTGGTGGCGGATTGTATGACAGTGGGGTGCGATGCCAGATTACCTCCCCGTGTGCCCTTCCGCTTCCGTTCCTACTGATTCATCTTCAACCAGTGGGAAGGGTAAGTGGCAAGGGCTGGTGCACCCTGGGCGCTGGTCAGTAACTTCTCTTTATGGGATCTTGCTGGCCAGCGGCGAAAAATCTGGCGGGAGGGGACGCGTGGGCCCTGCTTCACTTTGTGGAGCCGGACCCAGGCGACCAACGGATTGAAGACTGACTGACCAACGACTGGGGGGGGCGCCGCTGCGCGAAAGCGCGCGCGCCTTGTACCAGTCGGACCAGAGCGGCCGTGGGCGGAGGGTCGGGGGACCCTCTGCCTCCATCACGGCGGGAGGGGTCGCGTGGGCCTTGTTTCACTCTGTGGAGCGGGACCCAGGCGACTAACCGAATAAAGGACCGACTGGGGGGGGCGCCGCTGCGCGGAAGCGCGCGCGCCTCGTACCAGTCGGACCAGAGTAGACGCCGGGTCGCGGAGGGTCCGGGGACCCTCCGCCTCCATCACGGCGGGCCGGAGGGCGCCCTTGCGTGTTCCGAGGGTGCTTTCTGGCACGGAAAGGGCCCGCGCGGTCGCTCTCCGCCTTCTCTGCTTTCAGAGAAGCGCTGGTGAGTGACGCGACGGGCCTCGCGTGTGGGGCGTGTGGGGGCCAAAAGGATACGTTGGCCTCCATGCGCCCCAACGAGGAGGTGCGCCGCCCTCCTCTAATCCCATTGGACCACACAACAATGGGATGGAGGGGGCGGCGCGTTGGGGCGTGTGGGGGCCAAGATCTTACGCACTTGGCCCCTATGTGCTCCAACGAAGAGATGCGGCGTTCCCTCGCCCTGTTCCTGCGGGCGGGGCAGGGACGCCGCCGAAGGAGTGCCCGAAAGGGCGCCCGATGACCGGGTCGCGGAAGTTTGCGCAAGCGTCCCCGTGGCCCCGTCCTTTGCGGTGCGGAGGAACACCCCAGGAGTTTTAGTCGGTATACCGCCCTTTTCAGGGCGGGGAGTCCGACATAACCACTGTGCTCCCCCGAGCCGGTGGTACCCGTAATTGGGGTTTCTCCTGGGTAACAAAAAAAAAAGGATTGTATGACAGTGGCGGGCCTTACTGTCAGAAGTTATTAAGCCGCCCATAAGGCTTAACGACTCCCATTAAATGACTGGCGGCACTAACGGATTAACGTGCCTTGCAAAGCACTAAAACGCTTAAACAAATGCCATTAGCGGTAGCTTTGGGGCGGTCACCCATCCTGCACATGACCGCGCCTGTTGTTGCTTAACTGAAGTGATTGATTCCAATCACTCCGCTCGATTAGGCCACGAGAGCTTTACATATGTGCACTAATTTTAGTTACTGCTTTCACACACACACACATATATATAGTTAGCAAATTTTTGTAAAAATCGAACTCGACTTAGATACGGGAGTTGACGATAAGATAAAATTTGCTTTGCTATTATTAGTTGTTATTTGCAAGTGAGAGCTACTTCGTTAGCATGGGATGCGGATAATACCGATGAGCTGTGTAATTAAAAAAATGGTCACATTGGTCAAGCTGTCTGCTAAACGTCATCTAAGTTTATGTAGACGTTTGTGCGCAAAAGGGCGGTAACTGTACAAATAATTACATAAATTATATCATTTTATACTAGTGGGGTTTATTTGTAACAATTTACAAGACCTGGTAAATAAATTATTAAATAAATAATTACAGTGCACAGCACATTATATTTTACGCTTAGACTCTACTCTGTTACGTTATGGTAAACTTTGCAACAAAAGTGTACAAGCTGGAACATTGCGAAGATATTGCATTTTCACTAGCAAAGGTTTAAAATAGCTTATTAATTTGGCAGTGCAGTGATTTCTCGTCCAGCTCTATTTTCTTCTATGTTCCTTGACGTTGCCGCATCCACTTAATTTTGTTGTTCCTTACCTCTTCCTAGTTCTTTTACCTGTTGGGATCAAAATTATACAGGTTTAATTAAACCGACATTAATCCGAGACTTTCGGGCTAGGACTAGCGTTCTACGAGCGTCGCTCACTGTCATTATGTCATTAGGATTACCTTTTTGAAGGGGCCTTATTTTGGGAAATTTAGTCGGAATTTTGTATTGACTTGTTTCGTGTAATTACAAGGTAAATAACGGTCCTAGTTTTCTTACCTGAAAACAGAAAGTAATAAACGATATTTCTTTTTATTAACACATAAAAAGAAATGTCGTTTATTACTTTTATGAAGCAGCGTGCGAAAATACTCGCAATCCCGCGTGTGATTAAATAAGTTCTTTGTAAGTTCTAGTCCAAAAAAAATACCAGAAAGGGTTGGTTGTTATTAGATTTTTATTTATGTCTCTGTAATAATTCAATCATTCGTAATCCTATTACATTCATAAATAAAAAAGAACCACAACGGGTTTTTTAAGGGTAAGGTTACAATACAATATTTGAGTGTCTCACAAAACAAACTTCATACTTCAAGGGCCAAGTGTTTGCTCCAGAAATTTAACGTAACAATATAACTGAATTAATTTGCCGGAGTTTAAGCTGAGCAACCCTTATCTACATATTTCCCCGGAGGCAAACACTAAAACCGTTCTTAATCTTTGGAATAACAAAACGTGAGACTTCCCTGTAGCCTTTTTTCAAGACAAAAAAGGTGCGAGTTGATGTTGTGCGTCTCCTTAATCATTATCAAATCACACAAGACGCAGGTAAAAAGGCGAGTTTATTGGAACTGACCCAAATTTGGAATCATTAGGCTAATTATAGAGTAAACACACTTTGATCCCCACTTAAGAAGCAATTAGCTCATTATTTTGCTTTTAGAAGGGCATGTTTAAAAATAATCAGATTTTTGGCGCCATTTGAGAATTATCCGAACGGTCAAATCCTTTAAGTGGTTCCTAGTAACTTTGTGTTAAAGGAATTTTCATCTAGATTAAAAAAAATCTCAAAAAGCGTTTTATGACTTACAAAGGGTTTAACAAGATTCCCGAATATACATTATTCAAAATTAGAGATTTTAAATTAGGAAAATTTAAAATTGCAGCTTTAAATTTAGTAAAAAATTTAAAAATATAAAAAACTGACCAATTGTTAATCAGAATTGCCCACCGAGGGTTCTGTAGACATTTGTAGGTAGGTACATATTATAAATAGTTTATCTGTGCTTTTCCCTATTCAAAAACATTGTCAGAGACACAGAATGCACGGATAGGTAAACTTAACCGTCTGTTATATAACATGACATTTGGTCATAGAGATCAAGTTTTTTATTTTGATACGAATAACTTTATTCGAAATGTTATATTGACTAGGGACACAATGTATGTGCCCCTTCGTTCAAAACGACAGATTGCCAAATTGTTGGCATTCAATATTTATGACCCTATTATTGTTACGACAATAAAACAGGTACCATTAGTAAATAAAAACTGTAGAAAAAGTTCTACTAGTAAACCTCTGTACTCAGAGGCTTTAAAAAAACCTAACATAAATAAGTTAAGCTTGACTGCTGATTTAAACTGTCAGCGCAGACCACAGAAAAGCCCCTCTTAAAAAAAATCACTTTAGCTAATCAGAACATACAGGGTGGTTTTTCTGGAAAGCTACTAGAGTTAGAATTGTTCTTAGAACAACATGAGATTGACATACTTTGTGTTACGGAGCACTGGCTATTAGAATCTCATATGAATTTTTCTGTACATAATTATCAGTTAGCCAGTTGCTACAATAGAAAGTTAGCATTGCATGGGGGATCTTTAATATTAGTAAAGGATGGTTTAAAATTTAAAGAAAGGAAAGATATTTGCAGGCTTTCTGTTGAAAAAATAATTGAACTATCTTGTGTTGAATTATCGTCACACATTGTAGTAAGCGTATACAGGCCCCCCACCAGCGATTACAGTGTATTCATTACAGGAGTTTTTCAAGCTTTTCCCGAACTCCAAAGAGTATTGTATGGTTTAATTACAAATGTACAGCTGTCAGAGTTTTTCCTGTATTTGTATATCTTACCCAATTTCATGGTCTTAGGTCAACGGAATGTACCATATGAATTTTAATTCTTTTCAATGTCGAAATAAACGTTTTTTTCCGGCATAATAGGTCGTTTTTAGTGCCCAAATATGCGTGTTTCCTCAGTGCAATTTTTTTATCCTTACATAATCTGGGGCCTACTTAACCCATTGTAAGGTTCAGGCTCAGGCACAGTATGTATTCGCTTCAGGTCAGGTCAATGTCAGGTCGATGATGCCATTTTTCCTCAAAACAATGCACTCTTTCACTCTTGCGTTTACTGCCTAATTAATATACTTTACTAGCACGGTTTCAATACTAACTAAAGGCTTGAGGTAACAAAGCATAGAACACATAAGTAAACGTTTGAGTAACTTAGGCACCGCACGTCGGTAAATATTGACGCTGATAATACGATGTGAGTCTGGACCCGTTAGAGGGAAACGGATTAGCATCGGAGAAACAGAGTAGGGAAGAACAAAAGCTTCACTGTACCAGCGTGCTTTATTCGTGTATCTGTGTATCTATCCATATTTGTTTCTACAATAAAATCCCTGAAGATGTAAAAAGCTTACCAGAAACGCAATTCAAAAACTGTGCAACTTAGTGCCAAAAAGGCTACTATAACATTGAAGATTATTAAATGGCAGCGGCGTTTGGAGTTAACGCCAGTTCAGTGCATTACTGCATTAGTACTACGTTTTAGAATAATATGTCAACTCAGCTTATTAAGATAAGATAAGAATATTCTATATTGTACACCAGGAAAAACAAACAAAAATTAATTACCAAGATACAGAACAATTGGCGGCCTTATTAAGTATCAAAATACTCTTAAAATACTAAGTTAGGAGATGTTTTTAATTGATCTAGCTTTTGAAATGGACACCTAGTTTTACTTTTAACTATCCATAAGTATCTAAGTAAATTTTAATCAAATACCTCGCTTTACCTAATCAGCCCATAAACGAAACCCACTGTTCAGCTTTGGCCTCTATTCTTCCACGCTGGCCCACCCTATAAATTGCCAGAATCGTCCATAGTTTCCCAGCCGCTTTCAGAATGTCGTCGGTCCACCGGGCCGGTGGTCTGGCCACCGATCATCTCCACCCGTTCTTGGCTACCTTAGTTCACCGGCCGTCTTCAACCTAACCGAACCAAATGTCCCGCCCATCTCCATTTAATACTTATGATTCGTATGACTTTGGTTTTTTGCCGAATATTGACGTTTTCGTACACGATCAATATGTGAGTTGGCTAGCGTGGCCTACAAACACTGATGGAAAATTTCATTATTTGACAAATTACCTATGTTTTACAGACAGATAGATAAAACGTTTGTCTCTGCAGAAACATAATTGTACAGGATGTACAACTGAGAACGTAGTAAAATAAAAAATATATTATTTAAGAAAATCACAAAGTTACTCATTGCTTGCTATCGGCAGATACGAAATATCATAATTAATGTAATGCTGATCATGACACAAAGTCGGTAATATACAGTTAGGTAGGTAATATACTTACGGTTGACAAACTTAAAACGGTAATTCCTGACAAACACATTTTTAACCATTTTTAGTGGAAGTTGGCAGATGGACGATGACGGCAAATGGACGACGGCAGTGACAGAGTGGCGGCCTTGGGAGGGGGAACGGTCGGTGGGCAGACCAGCAGCCAGATGGTCAGATGACCTGTGTAAAGTAGCCAAACAGTGGATGAGACTAGCGCGAGACCGTGCTTGTTGGCGTGGAAATGAAGAGGCCTATACCCAGCAGTGGGGTTTATGATGATGATATTAATAACATTTATAACCATGCGGAAATTGGAAATGTGCAGCATTAGGACTCTGAAAGTTATAGTTACGATTTTAATGTCGATAGTCATTACACTGTCGTACACCAGGGGAGCAAGGAATATCTGCAGTGTTTAATTATTATTAGAATTTTTATATCGTAGAAAGAAAAAAGAGTTCACCGCTGACACACATTTTTACTTCCAAAGCAAACCTTCTGCCTTGCCTCTCCTCTCTGCCATCAATGGCTTTCGCTTTAATCGTTCCACTGCGAGCTTTACATAAATGGCTCCCTAAAAGAGATTAGGGCTGTCAATAGACGTAAAAGTTGATTATAAAAGGACCGATTTTGATCTACTCTGAACATGAAATATAACAGATATGCCTTTGTGCTCTACTGCAAAGGCGTAGGAGCTTTAGGTTTTTCTGTAGATATTTAAGAAATGTTCGTCCATCCGTCCTTTAGTTCGTTCGTTCGTTCGTTCGTTCGTTCGTTCGTTCGTTCGTTCGTTCGTTAGTTCATTTGTTTGCTAGTCTTTTTCGACGGAAGTCCATCTCGGACTTCCGTCCGCTGCATCTTTTGAACCGTAGTAGTCAGCTAGTTGAAATTTAACGAATATGTGTTATTAGATCGGGTTATCCAATAAATAATCAAGTTTAAAAATAAATAAAATTATAGTGACTACCCACAATAATTGACTGTACTCGCCACTTCAGTCTACCCGAGACCACGGCAACTGTAACTGAAACGTCGGGAAATAAGGTAATTACGTTTTACCTAATAAATAGTCGCGATTTGACCCGTTTAATATATAACTATGCATATATTATTTATTGCAAAAAGTAATTCGAAATATGATTACATGAAATGTTTATGTAAATGATCATGTTAATGAGTATGAATATGATACTACGAGTATGTATGAGTATCGCGAATAATTAAGAAATAGTAAATAATTAAAGGGTTTCACATGCATGTTTTTTGTTTATGCTCTATCGTAAAAACGGTAATACATACAGGCATAACACTTGGTATAATTGATTTCAGGACTTATTATATTTTGCGTGCGAGTCTGAATCGCACTAGGACGCTTTTATTATAAAATTTAACATTAATTACTTTTAAATATTTTTTTTCTAGATTTATAAGAATTTCAAGCACATCTCGTTTATTTGAAAGCTTAACAGCATAGCACCTAAGTATTTTAGTACATACCAATAAGTTGTTAAAGATCTCTTTAAGCAAAACTTACCCTTTCACCGATCTTGTACGCTGTTGCGCAATGAATCAATGACGATATGAAATGTCATTCCTTCCTTAACCGGCGAGCCTTTCAATAACCCTGTACTCCATAGACAATAAATAATTGCGCCGTGTTGCTCCTAACAAGTTTAAAAACTATAACTAGCCTTCATAACAAAACCAGTAGCCATCAGTATGAGAAAATGATCCCAGCGCAACGACTACAAGGAACTTAATCATAAAGATTCATTCCGTACATCGGCTAGACCAGTCGGGCGAGTGCAACGTGCGGGAACCGACATCGGCAGGCTTCCAACACCGCTCGCCTTCATAAAAAGCAGGCGACCGTCCCACACAGCGGCCACTACCCTATCATTACGTCCCATGACACGCACACACACACACAACTCCCGGGATTAACACCAGACAACCCGTTTCCTGTTACCTGCTCGGCAGCAAAAAGCAAACTCCGTAATTTAGAATTAATTTCACATTTAGAAATCAAAGCAATGTTGTGGCGCGCTAAGTACGATATGATTAAACGAGAAGATAAATCTACCGAATGAGATTACGCCGGAGTAACCGCGACGCCCGACGCCCGACGCGCTCAGGCGTGCACGAAATCTCTCAATTTCACTAAAACAGGAGGAGACGTACTGGAACAAATCTCGCCCGGGCGGACGCAATCTACGGAGGCTTAAAACAAACAATTACTTCGCTTTATTTGAAAAGGAGAGCAAAAACCGGAGCAATCAAATCGGTGCAGCTCCCGTGCAGCAAAAAACTGGCGCGGGCTCCGGTGTAGCGAGCGAGCCGCGTAATAAGGTAGCCGAGGCCGGCCGCTCACCGCAGAGAAAGCGCTTAGCACTCTATCCGCCGAAAAATTGCTAATTCGCACAATAAACATTCCATCTACGGATGCAATTGCAGCAGTCACAACTCAATCATAGAGAGAGAAGCGCCAGCGGAATGAGAGAAAGTCCAACGTAAGTACGAGTGGTTGTGTTGCAGCGGACTCGTAGGAACTGGTATATCATTATCAATGTATTTGATCAATCACGGAAACGCAAAGGTCGGCTGGCAGACCTACAATTTCCGCGCATGATTGAAGAGTGTATCGGGCATCAGCTGGGAACGCGTAGCTAATTCTAGGCAAGGTGACACACTTTCGGTATCCCAGGGCCGGGGTACCGTGGCAAAACGTGAAATGACTACGGATATACATAAATAATCCGTAAGAATAAGATTTTAACAATAAATATAATGATTCGACGCGCTCCAGCCAGCTGCGCTAAGGAGCGAGCTGAATCGTACGATTTGATACGCGCCTCCATCATCTCAACCTTTGTCAAAAGGCAAGCTAATAAAGTTTAGCAGATGTAATTTTCTAAACAAGACACTAACAAATGGAAACCGGGGAAGCATTGATGTGAGAATACCGCCAGAGATGAAGGTCTATTCACAGAGAGATAATTTTCAGAGACGTGAATTTAAATTTTCCCTTTCGTAAGAGCAGTAGTGTTTTCTAATGAAGATGCAAGTCTAATGATAGATTCCAAGTCTAACGACTGATTCGATCTTCAAAAAGTCGTACGAACCATAACAATAAAGCTTTAGTATCCAAACAATAGTTTAATATATTCTCATTGACACGAAAGCATTCGGGGACACGAGAGGCCGCCGCCAAAAACAATCCAATTTTATTTGCACTATCGCCACACGATCGCATGCGACAAGATTTTTCTTCGCAAAACGTGGCTATTAAAGTCCATACCATAAATTCTTTATGTGTCCTACAACATTCTGCCGTGGACAAAGAAACAGTCCCGCATCATTATGGGCTATTGTTACGAATTCAAAATTTTCGAAAAGCGTATTCGTCAAACGTAAAACAATTCGATACGCGTTCGAATTTGTTGTTTGGAGCGACGACTTCAATTCAATTTCTTCGTCGTCCGAATCGCTGGCGTGAATTGGGTCGCGTAAACGGGTCCGCCCTTTTGGGACCAAAACGTTATTTTTTTCACACAGATTGCGCGTTCTTTGATCTGCCCGAATGTGTGCGTTAGCGAATCGTTTGCTTTTGTATTGGTTGTGTGTGCGTCTGGTCGCGATGCCTCTCGACTACGACCCCCGGCGGGATGTAAAAATGAAGCAAGAGCGATTCGCAATGATTTTTCTTTGCTTATTCGGGTTCAAGGGAGGATGAAATTGGCTACATTTTCACATGGCCTTATAAAGCGCTTCAATCATATCGCTGCAATTCATCAACGTTTTTTTCGCCTTAAACATGTATCCAATTAACAACTCTTTCCTGCCCTTAGACAACTTCATAATTTCAAACAAGAGAGCATACTTTGCTAGGCTTCAAACTAACACCATTTGGGTTAGAGTGCAAACGTGTCAAGAGACTGAACTCATTTAGGTCTTAGACGTTTGCATTACTCCATCCGCGCCTGGAGGGTTTAGCACCTCGTAAACTAGAGGACCCATCAAACCCGCGAACGGGAATAATCTAAGCCGCTAACTTTATGCCCCGCTGTCACGACAACCTTTTCTGTAAGGCTCTATGAATTTGTGATAAGGAATAAGCTGTGTGGAAACGATCGCTGTATTGGAAGTTCATTATTTACGACACCGCTCATGTGGTATTTCGCTCCGAAGGGATTGCTCAAGCGTAAGCACGGAAAGTAAACTATTAAATTTTATAGGTACACATAAAATGCTAGCACCTAATCCTCAAGTTTTGGATAGAAACAAGGAATGCACTCACCATTTCGAGGTAGAATCTCAAACAAACCATAACAATAAAACTAACATAGTCGCCAGTAAAGTAGAAGATTTAATTCAACACCCAGCTTACGTGTGAAGAGGTCGTTCGGAGTGCTTGGCTGAGTTACGGATTAGAGGCGGGCCGTAGACCTAGCAACCTACAGAGTGGGATCGTGACAATGCTCGTAAAGTCAGTTTGAGATTGCAACGGTGCATGAAACGCAATCTACACTGGGTTGGAACTTTCAACTATAATGATTTATTAACCGTTCTAAACCAAGTAGCCATAAATGAATAAAACCTTCAATAAATTTCCTATCATTTCAGTGTTTACATTGCATACACATCTAGACGCAGAAATCCACTAAACTGTACAAGCGTCTTACTCATATCATAAAAGTATATTATTGTGCCGACAACCTTTAAAAGTAAAGGTTGTTTCTGCTCGATTTTTTGGGGAGGGCATTCGGTTATGTTCGGTTTCCTTTTTCTTTAACTCTTAGTGCATGTGTTTTTCAGAAACACCAAAGCAAGAAACTTATTTCAGTTGTGCCGTTTCAAGTAGGTCTATTAGTTTCCCCGACTCGGTGGTGCAGGAATCATGCGCGCGACTGTAACACCTCGTAAACTGGTGGAGCTATCAGGTCAAGTTACTGGATTACTTGGCTTACTGGGGCGGAACACTTCGTTTCGGATTGAGGCTTCAGGACTCGTTGCAAACGCCTTTATGTGACCTATAAAGCTTTAGATAAGGGGACTGCTGAATGCATTTCTGTGTTTTAGGTGCGAAACTTTGCCTTGCGTTTTGTGGAGTTTTATCGGAAGAAGTAAGTATAGCTTTAAGTGTTAAGTTGATTTTAGCGTTTCGGATAATAATTATTAATAATTTACAATGATAAATCCAAGAAAGATGAGACTCCAGAACTCTGATCGAGTGTTGGGGTTTTCTGAACAATTAATAATTCCATATACTAGCTGTGCCCCGCAGTGTCACACGTAGCTCATCGATTTTTCCATGGCAATAAGATATTTTCCCGCAGTAAAAAGTATCCTATGTGTTAATCCAGGGACTCAGCTAACTCCATACCATTTTTGATTAAAATCGCTTCAGCCGTTTAGACGTGAAGAAGTAACAAACATACACACTCACGATCTTTCGCCTTTGTAATATTAGTGTGAAGTGTGATAGTAGGAGCTATAGTGTTGTAATCTAGCCTTTAGGCTGGGCGCATGCTCAGACGCAGGCGACGCAGCACAGCGCAGCACAGTTCAGTACAGGGCAGGGCAGTTGAGGCAGACATAGCCCCCCACCGCATGCTGCGATGCAACTATTCGCACCATTCCTGTGCAATTCTCACCCATAATAACTCTTTCAACGTCTTTAATAGTCTGGATGACTTGTATCATACATACAAGGTTCACAGCGATATAATTCAATTAAATGTTCTGTCATTGCAACAAAATTGTTAGCAAACACGCCTGGACGTGCACGCGTCGCGATGAAATCTGTACCGGCATGCGGCACTACAACGAGGCGCAGAGTAGGGCAGACACGTCTGCGTCGCACGTTCCTGCGCCGCAGCGTACGTAGCTCAATGACGATTCATGTTTTACAAAATATTCGCTGCCCTGCGCTGCGCTGTGCTGCGTCGCCTGTCACGCGTGCTCACTGCGCATTGGCACTTGCACAAAAAATAGTATGTAGTAGGTACGAGTACCTATGCAAAAGATGAACAGAGGTATGAACACATCATACACTTTTGACACAATAATGGTGGAATAAATGTGTTCCGGTGTTTAAAAGAGATAAAAAAGTTATGTTTTTTTATTCCTTTTATTCAAATGTTTATATCCATGAGTTATCTTAAGAGAGCTTTAATAGTGTCTCTGGAAACGGAAACCCCTTACAAAATTCTCAGTGTAATATATGTAAAAAATTCCTTGAACATGGGTGTCCCCAGTCATAAATAATTATAATAGATTCACATATTAACAAAAACTGTCGGTTTCCAAAATGTTCCCGTGGGGTCGCGGCTCCGATAAACGAATTACATTAAAGGTAGTGAATGGTGTCTCTTGCAAACAAAAATACGGGGTATTATGTACCGTGTGCAGTCTTCTTTTTTGGCTCAGGTGTCGTAGCAGGCGTTACTAATTGTGACTCCAATTCGGCAAAAAACTCCGTGAATACAGAAAGGGAAACGTAACACTAATAGGAAAAACAGCGTAGCATTCTTTTGACGCGAACTCGTTTTAATCTCGCGTGGCTCACATGCTGAGTGCTAATTTTTCGCCTCCACGGGGTTAACAAGTTACAAAGGAGTATCCGTTAGGAAATGTCAAAAGTTTAAGAATTAATAGGCGACAGATTCTTTTCTCCGACTGCTTTGTCTCGATACAAAGTATCTTTGTCTATTTTCGGCGCAATAATGGGCATGTTTAGCGTCAAATCTTTTGTTCAGTTTTTCGTAAAGCGATCGCTGTTCGTGAATAGGCCACGTGGAGTGAACACGCTGGGACTTTGAACTGGCTGATTCTTCTCGCACATTAGTCAACTCATAATAGTCGTAGTAAAAAAAAAACTAAGAAAACTTACACAATACACAGCGTTTGTTAAAGAATAGCGTATTACTTACTTCCTGCAGAGTATTATTAAGACAGCGAATTAAATCTTCTAAAGGCATCTATTACACTTGCTCTATTTAAATGTCTCCACTTGTTCCGTGGAATGGAAAGCGAGTAATATTGGCCTGAATGACATTATTACGTCAGCGAAATATCATGTTATTTACCAGTTTATTGTGGCGTGTTCGGAGGAAATGCGTGCAGTAAATGATAACAGTTTTGCGCTCAGACACGCTCTCTAAGGTGATCCGGTTTAGATGCAGACTTTTTTCAATCCAAACGACACTCGCTCAGTCGTAACATTCCCACAAATAGGCGAAATGGAAATCAATCGACCCGAAATTAGAAAATCGATCCGAACGATGCGATTTGAAAATAAACTTAATTCAACGTCTATTGGCGGTGAACAACTTTGTCTAATCAGATTTAAAGAAGTTGGGTCTAACATACAGACTTTAAATTTGCATTTAAATCGTTTAGTAACTCATGCTTTGATGAGATATCAGGGCAGAATGTATAAATGCCATTATAATAATCATACGCATTTGAATAGTTTCGTCATTCAATAAACATTAATTTGATAACTTTTAATCAATTACACTGGGAATTCCAGTGTTGATTAAAACATGGAAAAGGTGCCCACTAGAAAAACATACTATTGAAGTAATAGAAGAGTGTGAGAGTAAACTCTAGAGTGAGCAAATTGAAATTGCAATAAAACTTCGAGGGGATGACCATCTTAAGTCCGAGATGGATCTATAAACTCGGCTAACAAACACAATTCGTCGAATCTCCGCGGTTATTTATGTCTCCATAAAACAAGAGACCATTTAAGCACTATGTTATGACATCAGAACGCAAAATACCTCATCCACGACCGGAGAGCTATAAATCTGAGGCGCATACTTCGACGCGCTATTCTATTTTGCCACGAAATCGTTCCGAGAAAGTGAGACTGTTGCAAATGTTTAGACATAAAAAAATCCGACTGCAGAAAAGAAAATAAGTGTTGTGTACAAATGCTCTTAGCAACGGATTTAGACTTTGTGGCGTAGCCGTAGTGCATCTGCCTACCATGCATGAGGTTCAGAGTTCGAACCCCGGCTGGGGCCAATAAAAAATCCCCAGGTCTCGGATGTTTACATGTTTGTGATGTCGTTGTTTCTGGCTATTACGACCCAGGGTATCCTAGTGTGGGACCAAAATCAATATATGTGCCTATATGTAAATGTTAGGTTATGTTTTTTGCTATTTTACTACTTGAAGTTGAAGCTAAATTTCTACAGCGGATATTCTTGTTTTTAAAAGTAGACTCCTCTTTTTGTCTGTATATGGAGATTTCGTTATACCTTGTACACGTTCCATTTAAGGGTCCTTCTCTCAGAAAGTATATAGACCACCACGAAAGCAAATTATATTATGAAGTTCCTAAAACATGATGTGGACTTTTCTGGAATCAAGATAATAATTTCTGGTGCCTACGAAAGTTTGAAAGCAAAATCCACCCTGATGCCTAAGCTGCTGAAACTTTGCGTAGTATTCATTAAGTATGTATCAGTTTTATTGGTAGGTATTTCGGATTTTGACGATATTACCCTAGTGACACCCTATTGGAATATTTAGTGTCAATACAGATATCAGCCCAGGCTCTAGCTAGAATGTATCAACCAAAAAGTAGTACAGTACAGTCGACAGCGCATCAATCTTCAAATCCAAACTCTATTCAGTTGCACTACGGGTGATTCTGCAACTAGTGGTGGGAAGGGGATAATCACAATAATAGCACAGATAAAAAATAAACGTCAGAGTTATCTCTATTGAAACAATTAACAATGAACTCAAAATTTGTTGATAACAGTGGACAGCTATGTGAAGCTAATTGTCATGTATTAAAGTGTAATGTCTCGTCATACGATACCATTCTCACATTTGCTATTAAAATGTAAAGGTTCATGTACTGCCAACCCTATAAATTGACAATGACACTATCCAGACTAGTTAACACGGTCGGGTAAAACAGTCAGAAGACAATTGTGAACTCGCGTGGAATCCAAGGTACCTGGCTGGCCACAGGAAATACTTGCATTAACATAATGCATTTGGGTGCCGATATTTTACGACAGAGTGTACCTTTTGAATATTTTATAGCCGGAATAGACGTGGCGCCAGTCCGGAAGATAAAAACCAGAGTGTCTTAAGACTCAAGTGTAGCGTCAGAGATTTTGGTGGCAGTTGAAACGTGCTAATTAGTGGCTGGGCAAAGCCCGGTCAAAGCCGACTTAGCAGATGCTAATACTTCCTCCCCAGATAATGTTTTAGCATTCATTCATTGTTCAACCGCGGATTAGTACCTGGGAAAATGGGCTGGCAGCAAAACTTTTTTTCTTTCTTTTCTGTATTTTTTTCCTAATGCGTAATAATGGTTGCGTTCAACAATACATGGGAACGCGAAATTGGCCTCGGAAAATTGTTGAGATTCTCACTTCTTATCTCTGAGTGTTTGTTCTTGCTCACGTTGGCGATCGAACTCGACATGCAATGGTATAACAGCAGCATTCTTTCTTCAAACCCTAATAAGAAGGTTGTCAGTAGTTTTTGCGCTGGGTGACACTGTAACTACGTATAGGTATTTCACGTTACTTATTCGAACATCTTAGTCTTATGCTGAAAATATGTGACGGCAATGGAGCATGTTTCCTGATGACTTTAAAATGTTGTAAATCTTTGATAAGTAATAGAAACTGGAACGACTTCAATTGTGGCTTTATTTGTAGATATGTTTTACAATAAAACAGAAAACTGGACAAAAACGGATAAACAAGTAAATTAGTCAGATCTGGTCGAAGGGTAAAGTTGTAATGATGAAAAATGAGGGAAATCGAAAAATGTGTGACGTAATTTAAATATTTGAAAATGATAGATAGAAAAAGAAATAAAAAGGGTGTAAAGAGGTTTGCACCGTTTCAACTTTAGGCTGAGCATAAGGCCTTGCGCCATATTTAGTTTTTGAGTTTCACGAAATTGTAGCAATACCCCTCCCTAACTGTGCTAAGAAAAATATCATGAGGTGGTCAAATACGTTAGCACTTGAAACCCATTCTCTCTTTCTGAGAGAAGGCCTGTGGGATGGTTGTAGGCAACGAAAGAAAAATACATTGTATCGTTTTGGCAATAAACACAATTTCAGTTTCACTTATTTTGTCTTATACTATTTTTATTTTTAATGCACTAACCCGTGCTAAGGACAAATTTAAAAACCTGATGCCGGTGAGTCGCCCATTGGCTCAATTGGAAGAGCGCTGGCACGGATAGCCAGAGTTTGCGGGTTCGAATCCCGGCATGGGTGAAATTTTTAGCCTCTAAATAGGTTTTTATTTTGTCTTTTTAATAAAACAGCGAAAGATGTATGACAAGATAATTATCGTGTCCAGTGACGAGACTTGGTATCTGACTGCCTCTGCTGAACATAAGCGTGATGTTATTTGTCATTATGGATATGTATATGGGTGACAGTAACTTTAAGTATGTTTGTGCCGAAGCTATTACTTTACCTTTCACCATTCTTCTAACTCTATTAACTCTATGATTTACACAGACTGCATCCCACTTCAAATAAAACGTCTGAAAGGGCCCATAAAAATTAGCCCGACTATCTAATCGCTACCACATCCACTACTGTACAGCGTGTAGGATAATGACAAGTGGGAGGTTATCAAGACCGAGCTTATGAGTGCACTCATTGTAAGGTGCGCCCACCCACAGCGCTGTATGGTGTATGGACTGTGTCAAAAATGAGAAAGCCGCAGAAGTTCTAGATTCTCGGGTACGTAATTTATTTTTGCGGATGTAAACATTGAATAACGTGACAATAATGATATTTTGAAATATGCAATCCACAATAATAGGTTTGCTGGAAGAGAATGCTTCTTGCATTAAGCACGCCCTTGTACATTTACTCCAGGGCATTTACTCAGGGCAAAGGAGTGCATTTACTCCTTGTACATTACTCATGTAATTAGTGCAATAAAGAATTAAAATAATTTAGACCTGCAATAATAATAATTTACCCCCTATGATAGCACACCGTGGCGCTCTTTAGGGGAGGGCTATGTCCAGCAGTGGACTAGTATAGCCTGACGACGACGACGATACCTGCAAAATCCTTTCTTTACGGGGCTCTGTTTAAGTTTCTGATACTTAGAAGGTTACTTCCGACGCAGTTTGAAAAAAGTGTTAAGCACACTCTGCAAGGATTAGGAACAAAAAACAAATATGTCTGGTATTAAACAGTAGATTAATAGTAAAAGGTTTTTGAAGGAATATGTCTCGACAGATAGTTCGTTAAAAACTTTACTCTTGAAAAATATTACTCATGAATGAGTGTTGAATACAAGTATCTAACACTCCTTCATGCGCAATATTTTTGACGTTGAAAACTCTGTTATTTAAGATAAAACTATGTTTAAAAGAAAAAAAGTGTGACTTTCTTCTCCATATAATCTATTAATGGTGAAACTAAAAACTTCGACTTTAATTAAGAAAACATTTTGCTTTTACTATGAATTAGTTCGATTAAGGAAAAAAAAAAAAGAGAATGTAAGTGGTGGATGATAGATATAAGATGAATTTAACAGCAGTTCAAGTGGAGTGGTCTTTTTATTCTTCCAAGTTTAGGACTTGTATGAACCGTTGTGTTCAAAGCTTAGCAATGCATGTAATGTAAGTAGCTGTGGGAATATAATTGTCCAAAGTTGATTTAGTGTGAATGAGTGATTTCATGCGTTCTGTTGTGACGCTTGAAGATGTTTGATTTTATTACGCTTCGGATCATTTTGATAATTATCTTTAGCTAGCAAGCGGCGTTGTTCTATTGTATTGTTATCGTTATAACATCCTTATATTACAGCACTTGAAAATATTATTTGTTTGAAATTCGCGCTTTTGTCTACATAACAAGAGCTAGATAAGTTTCAGTCGTGTCCAGTTACCAATCCGGACTTGGCCCCTGTGCTGGAGTATGGCCTATATATTTCTCAGGGAAGAGACCCGTGCCCCACGGTGGGAACATAATGGGTTGATGATGAAGTTTCAGTCGGGACCGTGAGAGATGGCATTTGGAAGAAAAGGCCTGTACGGTGGTCTATTCAGCGGTGGGCTGGTGATGGTAATGATGATGATAAGCTACACAGTCAGCATTAATAGACGGGATAATAAAACTGACAAGTAAATAGTAACCTTTTGTGATGTGTACAAAACACGATTAAAGATTGTTCAGAGAAGGTTTTTATATAACCGTACAGGACTCTCAAAGCTGAAATAGTCTCTTGTACATCTATGTTGGCACATTACCGTTTATGGATGTGTCCTTTATAATTTTGCAGAAAAATCCACGACTCTGCATTATAACACAGGTTAACTAAAGATGCTGTAAATTGTCTTGAACTGTTATTTCAAATATACTTTAATTCTCCTAAGAGACTGTTTTGTCCAAAAGATTTCGGTACTAATCCTTCTATACCGAGATTCTGCCGTCACTACAATGCGCTCTCTAATTATTCCAAATTTTACATTGACATCTTTTCTTGTCTTAACACCTTCATGTCTGGTATTAGTTTTTACTACTACTAGCTACTTCTTAAAGTTATAAATAATTAACCCATAGACTAAAATTCACTAGTTACCCCTTTAATTTTAAGTTACATTAATTACTAATGTAATTTTTACTTCATGGGGCTAACCACGTAAAAGTATTTTTTGTAGTCACCTTATTATTACTAACGCATGTTGTGGTCGCCTGTAGGTAGGAGTGCACATAGCTTTTTAGAATTTTAGTTTTTATACTATGATTTTTTTCTGTAACTCTTGTCGGTGATTGACTGGCAAGCGAGAGCCCCAGGTTCGATCCCGAGTGCGGGCATGTACCAATGGCTTTGTTTAATTTCAAAGTTACGTACATTTGCGAATTTGTAGTCGCAATACCACACGCTAACGGTGAAGGAAAACATCGTGAGGAAACCCGCGGCTTGGTTGGCTCCGCACGTATTGACTAGTCTTTCCTGTGGGCTAGGCCGACTAAGCTGTCAGGGTGGTATAAGTGCTGGGCAAGCCTACACCATCTATAAAACCATGTCCCAGGCACTACAGCGTCGGAGTGGTCCCTTCACCCATCTAGTATGAGTGAAGATACCACTGGACGCTGTATAAATCATCTCATTAAGTAGATGCAAAAAGGCCAATAATAAAGGTCGGTGATCCTCAATAAAACAAAATAAATAAACAATATAGATATATTGTTAGATTGAGAACACTTCATTGCACAACCAGAAAAAAAAAATATAACTATGATTATAATATAATATCAGCCTTCTCTTACTAAAGGTAAAGGATGCATAGAAAGAAAGATTGCTCACGTGTAAACTGACTTTTGAAACGATAAATGGGAAGTGCAAAACTACTACCTACTACAAAATAAAGTCTAACAAGTACAAACAACGATCCGACGAAGGTGTGAAGCACATTAGCGCTGTACTCAAAGAAGCTTCGTCACGCGACGTCAATCAGACGAAGCTCTTTTAACGCTAAACATGTGTTACAGGCGCGAATAAACACATTATAGTGTGATATAAGTAAAACTTGTAAACCTCTTTACACCACTTTTTAGATTTATTTAATTCTGTGTATCATTTGCTTAGTGAAGTGTTCAGGCACTTACTGTACTCTTAAACATATAATTTGTGAAGAAAGAAATAAATAATTTACAAAATTTCAAATTTGCATCACCGGTTTTTGAAATTTCCCTCATTTTTTCCCTCATTATTACTTCACATTTCGACTAGACCAGACCTTATAAATCGCCTTTTATACGCTTTTTTTGTTTTTACCAAGTTATCTGTTTATATTATTAATAAAACACATGATAATTAAAACACACAGTTGAAGTAATTCCTGTTTATTATTATTTATAAAACGCTTTACAACATCACAAGGTGTATCTATTTTTTTATAAAGGCTATGTACAGCCATTACAGGGCACAGGCATTCTCTCAGAGAAAGTATGAGCTCACTTACCATTCTAGCCCACCGCGGCAATTTCAAGCGCTCAGGTACTTGAACACCTCAGACAGTCAGGTTTCGTCACGATGTTTTCCTTGACTGTTAGCGAGTGGTATTGCTAACATAACTATACAAATGTCCAAACTTAGAAAATGAAGTCATTGGTACTTCATTAGCAAATAATAACGCCATGCTACATTGAATTTGAGTGACAAAGTAAATGTGTTATGATTCTGTCGAGTTATCTCCTCTTATTTATATGCTTCAAATATCATAATATATTGCGTCTACGGTTTCAATTCGCATGGGCGAGAATCGGGTCCCTGGGTCTCACGCTTCCGAGTCCATAGTTCTGCCCACTCCAACCTACCGACCAATTGTCACATTAAACCATAAATAAATTGTAGTATTATTATACTTTGGTATTATGATATGCGGCCCTGGTGAACTATTAAGGATATATTTTGCGAGCGTGTGCGTATTACAATTAACCCAAGATGCGATGAAATTGATTACAGTGCGAATCCATATAAACGCAGTAGGCACAAAACCCTATTTCGTGCGAGATACTTTCGGACTACTAAATTTGGTCCGATTCGCGCTGTAATCGATTTCATCGCATCTCGTAACGCAGTTCCTGCAATGCAGGAAGAGACCCGTTCCCCAGCAGTGGGGACATACTAGGGTTGATAACGTAACGTAACGTAATGTAACGTAACGTAAGGTAACGTAACGTAACGCAATTGCAACTTCCACCTCTGAATGCTAAGTCAGTCAATATGACAAAAGTAATAAAATATAGCTAGATTAAAAGTGTCCAAAAGCGGATTATAACAAAACCAGTCAAGTTCAAGTCGGACTCGCGCACGAAGGGTTTCGTAACGATACATTACAAACAATGATCGATTAAAAACGGCCAAGGACCACGTTTCTTGTATGAAGGGCTCCATTCCCTTAAATATTAATTTAATTATTTATATTTGATGTGGATATACAATATAATATTCTGTGAATATTTCAAGCGTCTACTTGTTACTGTTATTAATGGCAAACCATTCAATTTTGTTCTATGGGCATCCTATTTGAATATTTATTTTATTCTGTTTATTAGTATTCATTGCGATAGCGATAACCAAATACATTAATTAAATTCACTCTCAATTTCTCTTTTGGCGATCTTACCGATGTAGAGGTGCCTGAAAGAATTTGCTATCAGTGACTAAGCCATTGTACCTCTTCTTTTCTAACTGTGGTCTCTGTAGTTATTGTAGTTATTTTCTGGCGTATACAATAAATAATATTTATATCTTATCAGTTGTGAAAATTTCAATTGTCTTACTATCATGGTCCACGAGACAGCCTAATGACAGACATTTAGACAGATAGACTTACAATGGAATCTTAGTAATAGATCCCCGTTTTTGCCTTTTGAGTACAGGGCCCTAAAAACTAAAGTAATTAAGGAGGATAAGGGGCCTTTACATATTAAACGCCTACAGTTTTATTGAATGTACTAACTGTTCATGACATGCTCCACACCAGAAGCATATAAGGAGCCTCCCCGCATGGCAACCGCCCTGAGCCCGTACGTCTGACGTACCCATGGCAACAATCAGCGGGTCTCTTACGCTGATTGGCAAATCATTTCGCCACTCTTCGTCTGCCAAGGAGATGACCACAACAGGGTCGAGTTTCGTAAAGCTGCAATTCATAATTTAATACTACAATTTAACGTAAATTGTGTAGCAGTCTTCTTGTTAATCTGTGGGTTAATCGAATTTGTGATATAGGTACATCGAATAAAGGTTGATACCCCTAGTTCTATTGAACAGGCCTCAGCAATCATTGGCACTATTTCGTAGTGAAATACGGTTCTACGTTCAAGGTCCAAAGTGCCTATACCAGGCGTATTAACTACTAAGTGGGTTCGTCGTCGTCAGGCGATACTAGTCCACTGCTGGACATACCCCTCCCCTAATGAACGCCATAGCGCCACAGGGCGCTATGTCTTCAGCTTGCCGCATCCAGTATCTGCCTGCTTTTCGCAGATCGTCAACCCACCTAGTCTGAGAGCGTCCTACACTACGTTTACCGAGTCGCGTTCTCCATTCAATGACACGCAGTGGACTGGTAAGAAATCCAAACTCTCGGCTGAGAAACTCGGGTTGCTGTCAAAAAGACGGGAAACCACCCAAGCGACTGAAAGGGGTTGCTAGCCTTTAATTAAAGTCACATTATTTTAGTAGATAGGTGTTTACGTCTCCGCCCAGAAATAAGCTGTAAAACATCTGGCTTCCAATCAATTAAATAACACTTTACTGAACATAAAAATGACATAGAAACAGATGCGCATCAGCAGCTAACATTTTTTAAGGCGCCAACAAACAACAACAAACCCGTTGTAATTTTCACATACAAGGTGTTAAAAAAGCGCCCGATGTAAAAACTGCAAACTTAGATCAATTATTTAATAAAAATGGGAGGAATTCGTTTGTTTGGGGTCATTATAATTTAAACAAAAAACGGTGAAGTACGTGTTTGAACACGTTCAGTGTAAGGTTCTGTAAATTGATATTAGGATATAATTTTACTTACATTAACTATTTGTTTTGAAAATAACTACTTTACCAATGTAATTTTCAACTAAATTTGTACGAACTTATCCTTTTATAAACTGGTCGACTACATTTCGTATACTTATAGAGCCTATTCAGCTATGGTTTTTCACTTAACTTTATTATAATTATGTGCTACAGCCATGATTTTTTTCTTTTTTAAGCTTTAATGGTTGATTTTGCAAATGGATTAATAAATTATAAAAGTATTTTCTGTTCCACCTACTATATTTTTGAATGACCTATCCAACTATTGGGGTAAACGCGAAAAATCATCCCTAATTTACGTCTAGGGTAGGTATCCTAAGCAAAAAAATATTTTACCGATTGGTTGGCGCGACTAATATCTCTGAGCGAAGCCGTAAACATATAGACTGACAGACACACACACGGAGGGACATAAACTAAACTATAAAGATTCCTTGGTGACTTCGGAACCCTAAAGATGTTCGTCGTCAGGGTATACTAGTCCACTGCTGGACATAGCCCTCCCCTAAAGAGCGCTACTTTGTGCTATCATAGGGGGTAATGCCCATAATCCCCACGCTGGGCATGCGGGTTGGGGGTCGCAGCTCGGTGGAATTGTACTGCAGGGGGCGCTGCTGCCCGACCCCCGGTTTGTGTCCCTTAGTCGCCTTTTACGACACCCGCGGGAAGATTTGGGTTGGTGCTATTCTCTAGGCCGACACCACACAGCAGAGATGATAAAGATGTTCGCACGAGTTCTTATAGCACGGAGAGCAAGTGTAAACCAGTCTTGTTTGAGATCCCGATGTTTCGAATACGTTTAACGTAAAAATATCAAATTTTTATAAAGAAACCTTTAAAATTTCGATAAGATTTCGTAAGCCATACTTGTCGCATTTCTACAAAAAATGTAATTGTTCAACTCAATATCGTCTCTCCCCGAGCAATAATATATTTGTGGTTTCCACATGGGAAAATAAATTAACACCCGGTATGAACGCGTGAGCATTTATTAAAAGTCCATTAGGTGGTACATAAACCAGCCAGTGTAACAAATGATTTACTAAAAACCTACAAAAACGAATTTATGCCTCTTTGGGGACGATCCTTTGCGGTGTCCATTACACGATATCCTAGTTGATTTATTAGAGGCCTGACCACCAACGGGTATAAAATAATACTGAGGGCTTATCTAGAACCAACCGACTGACTCATTTGGCTAGCGGCGACACGATTAGTTACCGGCATCGAAGTCGTAGTTTCGTTTGCCGGTGGGGGACGCCGTACTTCGTAGGAATGGCCTAGGTTTGGGTGTTTATCCATACTAATGACGCCATTATCTGGTTTATTTAGTACAAGGTATCCGGATAATCAGATAAGCGGTATTATCTCTGGTTACGACTCTCATTTTTCTAATATTATTTTATATTTCGTCACGAGCAATTTGTGATTCACAGTATGCGCCCGATTTGTATTACGTGCTTAGAATTACTTTTACAATTACTCTTACTTAGACAGTTGACATTGTGAAAGTATTAGTTATGAAGAAAAATCTTAATGACGATTATTTATTATTTAAGGCCTTTTTATTAAGATCAAAATAGTAGTATTTTTTGCATGTTCTCCATCTCCATTAACATTATGTATATATTGTTTGTGAGAGGCCCTCGAAACTGTAGGTCCCGGGTAGCGTTAAAAAGGTGAATAAAGCGCACTTTGACGCTCTTTATCACACACACGAAAAAGATAAATCGAATCCCAATTCGAGAAAATATTTTTGAAAATCCAACACCTAGGTGTTGCAGTTCGTAAGTAGGCAGATTACGCATTAGTAAGCAGTTCTAGAACTGCTTGAAATCTGCAGCTCCATAATTACACTCTTCGCAATATTGGTCCTGAGTTTTTACGGCATATTTTGACAGTGATTCATCGAGTCGTAGGAAAAAACATACGTAAGCAAAACCGCAAACGATGATACCACTTGAACTCGTACCGAAAAAGTATCACAACAAAAACCATAGCATTATGCAATGAGTGACAGGCCGTACCAAGAGTTCACGTTTCATCCCGACAATGACTCAGTTGAGCGGCGTTCAAGACTCTCATGTCGTGACCTTACCCGTGAACTTGAGGCACGAAACAAAAGCGGTCACGCTTTATAAACATAGTCCTCGAAGTATCCATCACTCAGCTGTTAAGCGTTGCCGTAGTCTTAAGACCGCTTCAGTAAAGACAGCCGATTGTCTGAAAACAAAGGCGAGCGCAACAATAGATCAAGAGACTACGGTGTCAGCGTCTAGCGGACGATACAGCGGCATGCCAATTATGAGGCTAACGTTGCCGCATCACGCGAAGCCCTTCCAGTCATTTTTGTGCTGGGAACCAAACTCCTCTACTTTATGTGAGCCTAGTATCCAGTTTATCTAGGCAAGTTTATGTTTCCCCTTTGTGAAGGCTTTAATGTAAAGTCTCTGATATATCCTTTAATTAAATACTGGTTGGAAGGAACGTTTCTTGCGCCACAGTTTCCTTATTGTCATCCCCATTAAAATACGGCTAAGCAGATTCTAATCATGTGGGGTGCGTATTGAAACCCCAGATTCCACCATTGAATTGCTAGAAAATACCAGACATAAGAAACAACGAATTGGGATGAAAAAAACTACCCATACCTGTAGTTGATATACGTCCAACATTGGGTATTAAATTCGACCGTTGGGCGCCTAATGTCTTTATAAGTGATGTCTGACATAAACTTAATGAAACGGCCAGTTTATTGATTTACCTGCGGGGTTGACACGAATCCTGTCCGCTCCTAGCCCCGCATTATTGTTTTTATTACAATTATTTTCCGTCTCTATCCTCCGTATCCAACTGTTAGGGAGGGAAAGGAATGCAACGTTAGTAAAGCCATTAACGGGAAGACATTTCATTTCTTGGGCACGAAACCGTCATCATTATAATCAGAATATACGAAGGTGAACCTTTCTGGGTTAGCCTGGTATTTTTTTATAATCATAGTGTACTGTTTATATCTGATATTTTTTTCTTTCAAAGAGCCACTCTAGTTTTGCTTCCTGCTTCACGTAGTTAGCATTTATTAACACTTATCTAACAAAAATGCATTAGCACCCGTCATATAATTATGGGGCCATATGCCGTGACGTATAATCGCATCACCCAGAACATTAAAGCACAATAATTTTATTGTAATTTATTGGTGAAAACCGACAAGCTGTCGACACCCGCATATGAGACAATTGAGTGCAATCATCACCAATAAGATTTTCGAGGGATTTGTAAAACGGACCGTAATTTCATTGGCCACAATAGAAACACTGTTATGGCCACTGTTCAATAATAATTCCACTCTTCAAACGTCTGCGGGTGGAGGACTTTATCAGGACCGCCATTGTGACGAACATAACTCAATTCTTAACTCTGTTTGGGGATAAACAAATCGAGAGCTTTATCGTAAAATTAATGCAACTATACGCCTAGCTAGCAGTTCAATAAAGTAATTTATTCCCTCGTCGATAGGGATTGATTTTAAACAAAGAGCAGAGCCTGGAGATAAATAATCTGTAACGAATGACAACGCTAACGCACATACTCGTAAATCAAAAGCCCGTGAAAAGGTCGGGCTGGTCACTGGCGATAAAAGAAATCTCTTGTATTCTAACGCAGACGTGTGTTTTCAAGATAAAAAGGACTTTCTGCCTCATGAATTTTAAGGCAATATAAAAATGTTTTATGTAAAATAGCTTTATTTGGAGTTAAACAATAGATTTTACCTCTTTTTTTTTAAATAACACTAACGGTGTTACCAGTTTTTATCGAGATGTGAAATGAAATGAAAAGGTTTTATTCAAAGTAGCACAGAAACTGCGGCTTAATGAACGTTACAATTCAAACTAGGTGTCCATTTCAAAATCTAGATCATTTTGGAGAAAAAAAGGACAAAAAAACTCCTAACTTAGTCTTTTCAAAGTCCTTAATTAACATAGTTTACATAATTATTATAAAACATAGAACTCTTACATTGTACTGGCTTTAATTTCAGACCTCATTGTCATCTAAATAATCCTTTATGTTATAGTAGCCCTTTTGGCACAAAGTGTGCTTTTCATATTTTTTGATCTGCGATTCAGGCTAGCTTAATATATCTTCAGGGATTTTATTATAGAAGCGTATACAATGCCCCATGAAGGATGTATTGACCTTTGCCAGACTAAATAGTGGGAACAAAAGTGTATGTTTATTTCTAGTATTTACATTGTGTTGGCTACATAGTTTTAAAGTTACTGATATTTTTCTTGTTAATTTCTTCTTAATTGTGAATCCTTTCAACTCAACAAGTGTTAAAATATCAAGCAATGCTCACTTCTTTGCAAAAGACCTAGAGCTCTATTTCAAAGTAGAACAAAAGCTGTACATAGTCTTATATTTAAATGAGGTTAGCGTTGTTAACACAAGGTTTGTATCTGGTCAGCCCGAATTGGGGGGTACAACAATAATTAAATTCCTAAGCGTCTGGTCTGGTAGGCACCAAATGGTTTAGCGTTAAAATGCCGCAATACACCAAGGCGTGGCGAACTGTAGGCTAAAGCGGAATAGGAACCCCGATTATGTTATGCCAATGGTAATGGTGAACTAAGTCTTAATCTAATGGGTAATCCGACTCTTCATAAAAAGCGAACTGTTAAATATATTACTTAGATAGAAGAACACTTTATGTCACATAAAAAAAAAATACGTTTATGGGCCTACGAGTACAAACGACGGCTTAGTGACTAAAAGTGATATTTCAGACAATCAATTAGTTACATACTACTGAAATATATTATTCAATTGTTACAGCTAAACAGCTGTCAATACATTTTAAATAAATTGACAATATTCCCATATAGTATAGTTGTATTACATTTCCGTCTTCCGTTTTTTTTACTTTTGTTCCTGATTAGAATATTTTTTTTTACCATTATGGCTATCATTTATAATATTCATGCGTTTTAAAACTCAAATTATCCCTTGCTAGAAGGATTTGGTATCTGTGGTGGAAATGTTTTGCAAATGAACATCATAATATTTCTTATCAATGACAAAAAGTTTCAGGTACCAACATTTCTATAAAATCTAGCACTTAATTTACATCGTTTTAAACGGAAATATTCTCCTTCCAACAAAGAGCAGTTCATGACGTCAGTACTCACCGTTTTAACGCAATTTGTAAAACTTTTTGAAACACCGGAACGTAGTGTAAGCGGAAGATAAAACACCGCATCTTGGGACATACAGGACCCACTATAAATCTAACCCGCACTTTCGTAGACCAACAAGGCGGTCAGATCCCAATAAAGATAGCCAGAAAACCCATTTCCATTGCAGTCAAATAATTGAGATGCAGGCCGAGGGGTCGCCGACAGCAGTACATTTATTTGCGGGTACCCAGAAAATGTACGGTAACTGTCCCAAAAGATTTATTCCCAAACACGCCGCAATCTTGTCTCTTGTGGGCGTAGCCACATTTGTTCCGAGAGCGGTACAACCACCCTTGTTGCTTGTATTCGGGCCCAGGCTTCGATAAGACCCGATCGCATATTCGGCGATAAGGCAAAATATGTTAATTCAACTCTAACAAGAGCCGATATGGCCTACTAAGTGATTGGGTTCCAGCAGTCTTCGTGAACTGAATCCGATTTTGCGCATGTATTCCTAAACTGGAGCCAATGTTTACAAATTGGTACGTTGAGTTAGGTTTAGTATTCTTTATTAGTCGGTGGATTTGGAATAATTTGATGATTTTCGGGCTTCGTAGGTGAGATAGGCTAGGCAATACTCCACCGAAAGGCTCGAAGTGCCAGGAATAAAATAAAGCAGCTGAGGCAGTTTGCGGAAAGAAAATTTTCGACGGTTGCAAATGAAAAATGCTGCCCAAACGAATGGCTTTTCTCACAATATGGTGCCGTTTAAATTTCCATCTTTTATGAAATATTTCAGATTACACCGACGACGAGGGCGTTTTGTGAAATCTAATTTTAATTAAAAAATAAGCAAACCGGTAATTAATTTCGTCTCTCTTCCCAAGGATACAATGGCGTTCATGGCGTTCCAATTAAATGGTTTTTAGGTGAAACAGACATGGATAAACATTGATCTATAATATCTGGCTCCTCTATTTGGTATTAACATAAACAATATCATTTTAGTGACGATTTTTTTGAAGTGGTTCATTACAGTTCATAATATTTTTGGACTAATGGACGTTGATGAAGCGAAGGTGATCTGTGAGGAGCGTGACAAGTGGCAGAGATATCTGCCTACCCTTCTGGGATACAAGCGTGATGTTATGTGGGATTTTAAAATTTACTGCTTGCTACTACTAATCGTGGCAAGTGGCAAACCTTAGTCATTGTCTATATTTCCGTGTTACTTCATAAAACTTGAAAAGTGATACCTACTTTTCAGAAAATAAGCTACTGCCTACTGCCAATAAGCACATATTAAAAAATTATTAATAAAATTTTATCCTTCAATCTTGAAACTTGACGGGGCCAACTTGAATTAAAAATAAATTAAAAATGCTTAACTTTTGCTCATGCAAATGTTGTTTTCATGTTGATAATGAGAAAATAGTTTTCAGGTCTTGCATTAATTCAAATACACGTAGTATAGATATACTATAATTATATTAAATGTTGTGCACTTTATTGCCCAACATTTGATGTTATACAATTGGCGGTGTTATTGCTAAGAGCGATCTCTTCCAGACAACCTTTGGATAGAGTGGATTACATGAGGAATATAGTCGGTAGATGTACACAAATAAATCGAAATTAAAATCGTACAAAATTAAATCGAAAATATATTTATACCAAGTAGCAAAAGTGTGTGAGAATGTGTAAGTACTTATAATTACATACGATATAAAGTACATATATTTAAATAATCATATACATAATAATCATATACCTAAAAAATAAATACATATACAATTAAATACTTAAAAACCTATTTAGAGGCTAAAAATTTTACCCATGCCGGGAATTTCACCCATGCCAGCGCTCTAACAATTGAATTGAGTTCAATTGGTAGAGCGCTGGCACGGATAGCCAGAGGTTGCGGGTTCGAATCCCGACATGGGTGAAATTTTTTGCCTCTAAATAGGTTTTTAAATTTGTCCTCAGCACGGGTTAGTGCATTAAAAATAAAAATAGTTTAATTAAATACTTATAAGCAACAGTTTTCCACTTTAAGCAGTGTAATTTCACCAATGCCTTAAAACAAGCCAAGGGCTTTGCTTTTCTCACTTCCACGGGCAGCTATAGTTACATGGTTAAACTTATCTATATAAGAATAACACGATCGGATCAAAGCGCATAGGTCAAATAGTCATTGAACTATTGTTCCATACATACAAGTAATTTAAGAAGCTGTTCTATTCTTTATTAATAAACAGCTCTATTAATGAAGTTCCAGAGTAATTTAAAAAAAAGTTTGGTGCACTTCTTCTAAAAATTGTGTTTTGTCCTTGAGTCCCCTGACCCTATTAATATGTATTCAGAAAACATAATACAATCTATTATGCTAATTTGTGACTTCGGCAGAAAGGGTAGGCTAGCTCGGTTATTCTTGCCCTGAGCGACCATCCACCCGGAATAAGTCTTATCAAGTCCTTCACCGGTCCGACCTCTTTCAGAAGGTAATCCCATTATATTCGTGTCATATTTTACTTTCATTCAGTCGTAGATTTCTTCTTACTGGACAATAATTCTATAATACGATAATCTCTGGTAGTTTTGCGGAATAATACAAGTTAGTATATTCCAAGCCTGGTACGTCGGTGAAACAAAACAAGAGACACATATGCTAGAACTGTGGAGGGGTAGGCAGAGGCAGAGTCAGTCCCGAAAATGCCTACCTAGTTATTCAACAGAGTCATATTAAATACCTATTTACAGCCTAAAAATTTCACCCATGCCGGGATTTGAACCCGCAACCTCTGGCTATCCGTGCCAGCGCTCTACCAATTGAGCCAATGGGTGACTCACCGGCATTAGTGAAATTTCGAACCTCTTTACACTATTCTCTGTATTACGTACAGGCAGCGACATCTGGCTTAAGCAAATTGCATCACTTACAGCCCCGACTACCTACTTTGCAGTTAGGTTTTACATCGGAACGATATCACTGTACCCACATGATTATACTATTTTTTATGATGCTGGTGAGTCGCCCATTGGCTCAATTGGTAGGGCGCTGGCACGGATAGCCAGAGGTTGCAGGTTCGAATCCCGGCATGGGTGAAATTTTTAGCCTCTAAATAGGTTTTTAAATTTGTCCTTAGCACGGGTTAGTGCATTAAAAATAAAAAATTGTATAATGGGCCAGGGCTCGTCAACATTCTCTTTTCCGTTAGAGGTTTTCTCTATTCTGATAAAGGACGAAAATACTTATACTATGGAAAAAATATAAAATTATTCTGATTTAAGAAATACCAATCCGCGATTCAAGCAAATGAATCCGGAATGAAGGTAATAATAAGTAGTGCTTAGGAAAGTTTTAGTTCGAAAATATCTGATTTGTATTTTTGACTTTACTATTATTTCTAAAAACTATTTGTTTACATCGTGAACGCCTAACTGGAACGGAATATACCTACCTAAGTTTTTAAACTCAAATTACGCTTCAACGATCTATCAAAATAGCCGTAATTAAACTGAGGATAAAATACAAAATAAATTAGCCCCACTTAAAAAATATTAAGGTAAGGTAAATTAAGAAGAAGAAATGAATTAATTAGAGAAGACGGCCCATAAACATTGGGGCCTAATAAAGTTGAGACATCTCAATTGCCGGATGCGCCTGCCGTTGTTTGGTATATCTCTTCCGACAGTTCATTCCGAAATAATTCCGTCGTGGATTTATTTGACGTCAATGTTGGAGGCGTGATTTACTGAATAATCCTTTCCGCATTTCCCCAAATGGGCAGATGGGATTGTATAAAATACTGTCCACAGACAGCTGACTAACCTTTATGTTTTCGTTGCAATGTCGCCCGTAATGCATTTGAGGGAATGCTTTAAAATGATGATATCCTTTTGAATAAACAGCAATTCTTCTCAATGCAGGGCACAGGTTTCTTTTGGACAGAGAGTACGGGCTTAATCACCACGCGGGCCCACCGCGGATTGGCAGTTTCAAGCGCTGAGGTATGTCTGTCTCAGGTAGGTATATATGTATGTCAGACATTCAGGATCCCTCACGGTGTTTGTCTTCACTGTTACCGAGTAGTATTGCTACTATAACGTCAAATATGTAGAACTATAGAATAAAGTCATGTAAAATAATGAGGTAATTATTTCAAAACGTTTAGATTCAAAGATAAGACGTAGCAAAGAATATGAATGGAACCTAGGTATAAATTTAGAAACTTCGCTCTTGTACCAAGAAGAAGGAGAGAGACCAGAGAGATCAAAGTTACCATGTTTACACATTTTACAATAGTGGTTTAAAAACCTATTTAGAGGCTAAAAATTTTACCCATGCCGGGATTCGAACCCGCAACCTCTGGCTATCCGTACCAGATACGGATAGCCAGAGGTTGCGGGTTCGAATCCCGGCATGGGTGAAATTTTTAGCCTCTAAATAGGTTTTTAAATTTGTTCCTTAGCACGGGTTAGTGCATTAAAAATAAAAATAGTGTAATAGTGGTTTATACAGAGTGCCAATTCTCACTTCATTAGTAAATAAGTCGTATATGACTCTTAAGACTTGAATTCCACATAAAAAGTCGAGCGACAGCCAAAATCTATATTCTGAAAGCCATGCCTGATTAAATTCGAATGAGAAAATAAATGTCTAATGACTCGGCCGTGTTATCTTATCTTATTTTCATGCGACCAGTGTCCAAGACTTCGAATAGTTTGCGTCTATGCTTTGAATCCGTATCGGCGAGAATGTCCTCCCTCCCTGTTTTTTGTTTGTATTGACAACCTCGAAAAGCAGATTGCAGAATTGGTTATACGCAAATAAAATTAAAAGGCATACAAACACATCAAGAAAGAGAAGCAGCTTTTATAAAAGCTTCACTTCATTCATGAAAATTATTAACTCTCAATGAAAAGCTGATAGTCGAACAGTACGGCAGCACAGGCAGCAAATCAACCTTTTATACTTGTACTCTAATAAGTAACGTTAAGAATGAAAAAGCGCTCGTGGCCTAGTCGAACCGAGTGATTAGAACCAATCTCTTGAGTTAAGCAACAACCGTCCGTCCCGTGACTACCGCTAGTGGCATTTTTCGAGCGCTTTCGTGCTTCGCAATGCACGTTAACTCGTTGGTGCCGGCTGTCATGCAATGACAGTCGTTAAGCCATGTCATAGGCCTTACGGGCGGCTTGATAGCTTCTGACAGTAAGGCCCGCCACTGCCTTACAATCCTCCACTATCCCGGACTTGGCCCCCGTGGTGGAGTATGGCCTAACATTCCTGCGATGCAGAAAGAGACCCGTGCCCCAACAGTGGGGACATAAAAGGGTTGATATCGATATCGAAAAGTGATTTTAGGGTAGACCAGGTGGTCTACAGTCACGATCTACAAGCACAGTCAATCGTAGTGAGGGTAGGTGCCCTTCAATATTTGACAATGCTCGTCTGTGCTATGATATTTGACCACGACAACTACAGCCGAAACTTCGGGAAGTAAGGTAATTGTGCCTTAAGGGTTGAATTGATTTCGAAGGATGACTTTGCCACAAAAGAGTAAGGTTGGACCTGCTTTAGACTCTTCTATTAAAACAGGTGAAAACATAGAATAAACATTTAACACAAATAGACATTTACCGACTCCCCGGTTAAGAAAATACTTTCGTTAATTCTGTTTTGGTTGGGGCGTCATGTCAATTAATCATCAAATCGATATAGGCGACGCAATGTATCGGCTCTATAAGCGTAATATTTAAGTATCTGTGTTAACAGATGATTACTTTATGCGAGTAAACACAAGTATACCATAAAAACAATCATCATAGAGAAAATTCAAAGTTCGACCAAAATTAGGTCAAGAATCAAGTGTCAAATGTGGAAACTTATCGAAATTACACAGACAAAGAGTTTACAGTTCTACACCTTTATAAGTTATCATCAACAAACAAAAACAAAAGAAACGCGTTTGGGACATAGAGGGCGGTTTGGTTATGGGATACCTCACTTTAAATGTACTTAAAGGTACTTTAAAGTAGAAATTTTTAACTATAAGTTACAATCTTTAACAAATGGTTTGGACATTATTTCTACTAATAGTAACTACTGATTATAATCAAGTCGTATGTAAAATTCCTACTTCCAACATGATGTTCTTCTTCTAACTTTGAAATGAGTATTTGGGGACCGAATTCGTATCTTCCGTATCAGAAACTACACAATACCTAACAGCTATCAAGATGTAGACTTTATTGCAACTAAGCAACACATTTTCTAAATAAAAAATGTACAATGCACATGTAGAAATTTAATACAGAGAGTATTGTAAAGAGGTGAGAAATTTCACTGATGCTGGTAATAGCTCAGTTGGGAGATCTCTGACACGGTTAGCCAGAGGTCGCGGGCTCGAGTTCCGGCATGGGTGGAATTTTAGCCTCTAAATAGGTTTTTAGTAATTTAATGTTTATTTACTGGTGGTAACTATTTCAAGCTGTTATGAATATTTTATGGTTCACTCATTCAATTATAATGAAGCAAGTCATTTACCAATTTGATGTATTTTTAGTAAATAAGGTTTATTTGAGTGCAGCTGTATCTTTTCTTATGGTGCGAAGTAGCACTGTTTATGTTAAAAACATTTTAAGTAGTTTAGGTATGTCACTTTGGTACTTGTGACTGAAAAAACATGTAAAGTTTCTTGCGACGAAATAAACGACAAAGAAGACCTATAAATATAACAGGTTTATGATAGTACAAAAGCACTAATAACGTCAAAAGATCAAGACCTCTGATTGGCAAAAATAGACTCCTACGGGATGTTTACGACGTAAAATGGGAAAGCATAATTTTGTCAAGGCAACACGCAAGATCACTATTTCCAGGTATACAGAAGACAAGGCTGTACTGAGCTGCTTATCATTAGTAATTGTAACTTGCTAGAGCTGCTTTTTGACATAGTTATCAATATTTTGAGGGAGTATACTTTTGAAATTGCAAATATTCGTGATTTCCTTTGGTGACTGTGAATTCAAATTCAAAGTGTTGGAAAGTACGGTAACAAAGTTCTATATTAACGGGTCTAATCGCGATTATTGATTAGGTAAAACGTAATTTCTCGAGGCCCGAGACGTTTTGGCCACTTTAACGCTGCCGAAACGTCGGGAAATAAGGTAATTACGTTTTACCTAATAAATAATCGCGATTAGACTCGTTTGATATACAACTATGTATGAGTATCTAGAATCATTAAGAAATATTTTTTTTTTTTCAATTAGATTGATAGATAGATAAAAAATTATTTACACATATACACCAACACTTAAATGAACTAAAGCAAATCAGCAAAAAAATCGTGCAACATACCAAATTAAAAATAATATTACATGCAAGGATGCAAGGTACGGTATGTACCTTCATCAGCACCCACAGTAATAGCATACTATGTGCTATTACTGTGTGTACGGCAAATGCAAAAAGGTACTGACTCAGCATGTGCTGTACCAGTACTCAGCATGTGTCAGTACCAAGTACCTACTTAATACTACTATATTACAATACAATACAAAATGTATATTTTAACCATAAAAACACAGCATTATCTTTATGTTACATCGAACATACAAGCAGACGGTTCATTTATAAAGGTGTTACAGTTTTTATGGCAAAGTTTACTACGAATCTAATTTGCTGTGGTCTCCGCACTAGGTTATACCGTATCGTGGAGACCAACTGCTTTATCAATGGTTTTATCAAGTCGTAGAAGGTACATTAGATTGCCAGACCTGTATATTATATATTAGAATTAAAATTTGCTTACAGTTGCTAGTTTTAATCTACTGAAGGTTACTTTAATTTTAGTTCAGTTCTGTGTGAGTTTTAATTAGTTGAAACTCACACAAAAAATGCTTAAATTTCTGTTGTTTGATATCCATAAACAAGAATAAGAAAAATTGCGTAGGCTGGCGCCAACCTTAAGACGCTCGATCCATAGTTTTTACTCGATTTTTATTTCTTTTCATTTTGACATTGTTCATCTTTAATCTTCCCAGTCCGAACCTAAAACGAGCCATCAGAACTGAGGAGTAGAATAATAAGAATTTTAAAATAATGTAAAGAAGTAATAGTTTTTTTATGCTACATACGTCCACGTATGGGCTTTATTGCCAAGTGACGTAATATAAGGTTGGAACGTTGTATATATTTATAAAAATAAATAAACTCTGGAACGACTTCAGGTGTGGTTTTATTTGTAGATTTATAATAACTTTAAAACAGAAAATTGGATAAAAAAACGGAGAAACAGGTAACAAGTCAGATCTGGTCAAAGCCTTAAAAAAGTAGTCGTGAAAAATGAGGGAAATCAAAGAATGTGTGACGTACATAATTTAAATATTTGAAAATGATAGATGGAAAAAGAAATAAAAATGGTGTGAAGAGGTTTGCACCGTTACAAGGTAAAAAAATATATTTAGGAACAGATTTTTTTTGCAAATATAAGGACGTATTCCAATGTTAATCTATATATACGCCAAATTTCCCAAAACTACAGCCATATGTTTCTAAGTCATGGTAAGAATGTCCCCTTAAAAGATTTCAAACGAATTCCGAGTCACCCTGTAGATATTATCTAGTTCCGTGAATCATAGTTGATCTGATCACATTCACAATATACTACGGTACCAGGTTCTTACTTAAACCGTGCTCCAACAAAGTCAACCTTGGAAAAATAGAGACTTGCTGTCTTATTTATAAAACACAATTCCTTACAAGCCTAGACAAACGCCAAATAAAATTGTCCATGGGACTTCACTAGGAAAACGAAACTACAAATATTCACACATACATACTATATTACACAAATCTCGCTAGCCCTATACTTACAACTAATGACTTGTGTTATAGGTGCTAACTCGACGATAGAACTAATATAATAAATACATAGATAACATCCAAGACCCGAGACAAACTAGAAAAGTTCGTTTCCTAGTTTAACCCTTCCGGGGATCAAACCCGAGACCTTCGGTTTTACAGTCAGCGTGCCAAACCGCTGCGCCACCGAGGCCGTCAAAAGCGTATCCTCAAATGAAAAAATCAAATGAAAAGTTTTTGTTTCAACGAATTTACATTCTGTTTGCTGAATGTCAATATACAATGTAAAGGCCTTCTCTTGGAAAGAGAGTATAGGCTTGATTGCAATACAATACAAAATGCGGATTGGCGATTCCAAGCGCTGAAGCATTTGAACATCTCAGGCACTCAGGTTTCTTCACGGTGTTTTCTTTCGCAGTTAGCGAGTGGTGTTGCCACTTTAACTTCACAAATGTACATAACTTACAAAACAAAGTCTTAGATACAAGCCTGCACTGGGAATCGAAATGTGTCTCCCGCTTTCTAGTTCATTTTTATACCCGCTTCGCAACCGCCACTCTCAAATAAACAAATAAATAAATAATAATCAATAAGTATTCATAGACATAATACACAGATCTCGTTAGCCCTATACTAAGTACAACTAAATGACTTGTGTTATAGGTTCTAACTCGACGCAAGATTTAATACAATAAATATATAGATAACATCCAAGACCCGAGATAAACTAGAAAAGTTCGTTTCCTAGTTTGACCTGGCCGGGGATCGAACCCGAGACCGTCAGTTTTACAGTCAGCGTGCCAAACCGCTGCGCCACCGAGGCATGTTAGAACATTATTATAATATGCCTACTTAATACGTTTATTGTAATTCCTGGTAGTTAATTTGCATACTTAAATTATAAGGATACGCTTCTAATAGGTATAATAATATTAGGAACTTAGGCATTAATACATTTCAATAGTGCGATACGAATCTTTGAGACTAGATAATAATTTGCGTACGTTTTATTTTGCTGACAGAAGTTGAGAAGGTTCTTGTATTTCGCCTGCTTAGACTGATATCTGATCAAACAGTTTGACTCGTAATTCTTAGATAAAAAATCTAGTTCCACCTAACATAGCTTAAAAACACGATAATAGATGATCAAATTTAAAACCTATTAACATTTCTGTCTGCTTCATTTAACTTCAACAAAACAAAACATTTTTAAAATTCATAATCAAAAACATAACTTACTACTTATTTATCGTATGGCATTTTAAAATGGCCTCACAACCAGACAAAAGGCCTTTATAATTAATAATAATGAAATGTCAAATATTTGAAGTCAAAATTTACAATTATTAAGGTACGTAACCGAGTCGCCGGAGAACTTTACTTACTACTAGTATTGTCTCTTAAACGTGAAGGTTTATGAAGATCTTTGGATATTTGGAAGTTTGTTACTCAATCACGCAATAACGGCTGAATGGTCTCGATATCAACCCTCGTATGTCACTGTTGGGGCACGGGTCTCTTCTTGCATCGCGGGAAGGTTAGGCCATATTCCACCACGGGGGCCAAGTCCGGTTTGGTGGAGGGTTGTAAGACAGTGGCGGGTCGTACTGTCAGAAGTTATCAAGCCGACCATGAGGCCTCTAACATGGCTTAACGACTGCCATTACATGAAAGCCGGCGCCAACGGCTTAACGTGCCTTGCGAGGCACGGAAGCGCACGGAAAAATGCCACTAGCGGTAGTCACAGGACGGTCACCCATCCGGCACCTTACCGCGCCTGTTGTTGCTTAACTCAAGTGATTGATTCCGATCACTCGGTTCGACTAGTCCGCTGAATGGAATTACATGAAACTTGGCATACAGATAGACAAAGATCTGAATTGAGACGTAGGATACTTGACATCCCGGTAATGCGTTCTCGTGGGATATTTCATTGTTACTGTAACCTTTTATGAAGCAATTCGTAAGTTATTTATTTATTGCGTTGCCATGGTAACAAGAATAGTATAAACGAATTCAGAATTTGTGAGTGCCGGTACTAAGTTCACCGGAATAGCTAGTATAAGTTATATATTAAACGGGTCAAATCGCGATTACCCTATTTCCCGACGTTTCGGCAGCGTTACAGCTGCCGTGGTCTCGGGTAGACAGTCAATTATTGTGGGTAGTCACTATTAATTTTTCGCAGCTGGCCGACACACAACACTCACTACGTCAACGGACCGGTCCGGTGATAAGGCGCGTGACTGGTAATAATTACTAATATAAAGTATCGCGAATCATTAAGAAATACTATAGCTACTATAAAATAAAAAAAACAGTCACTCGTCACTATTTGTACACAGCAAATTAACCTTTACATTTCAGTTGCAAGGTCGTCCGTAATCTAATCTAGTAGAAAGCACGCATGTTAAGACGCTTTTGGGTGCCCCACCAGTGAAATAAAAAACATGACTGGTTTTATAATACGTTTTCTTAAATGAAAACGCCATAAATCTTTATCACTATTGCAACTATTTTTAGAACCCATAGTCTAAAACCAGGACTTAAATCAATCTCCGTCAAAAATGGCCATTTTTGGCGGAAATCGATTAAACTCCTAGGATGTTGATATTACTTTCTAGACCATTCGCTCATTTGGCAGAATATTGACGCAAATGTCCTTTTTCCAATTTTACAGGAGAGACTTTTTAAAGTTTTTTTTTTGTTTGTTAAGAGCTTGTAGGATATTAGTGGAAGTTACCTATATTAAATACATCTTAAATTAAAACTACACTATTAAGTTAACGGAAAAAATAAGAACCTTTTTTTTAATTGTTTTATTTATTCCGTAATTCCAATTTAAAAAGGGGGGTACCTACATTTACGTCATTATGTTACCAGGGTCGAGCATATTTTCTTTTGTGACTTCCTTGTAAAAACTGTGACCTTATGACGAAATAAAAAATATATGTTACAGAAACGTAATCACTCTTTATTGAGTAATATTTTTTCAAGGTTTTAGTCTTTTAGACTTTTCCAAATAAAAAAAAAAATTGCGCTCAGTTTTACTTAAAACTAGAAAGTAATTAATCTTAAATTCTTATAAAACCAAAAAAAATACTTCTTAAATAATTATGAAAAATTGTAGAGGCTATTCACCTGACTCTAATACAAATCACGTCATACGAATGGAGAGAGCCCTAAGGAGCCTACAGTTACCTTTTTCCCCAATAGTCTTGCTATGATGTATAACTAAGGCTCTTATGAACCGGAATATAGAAAGGTATTCATAAATATCCGTTTGTAAATTCGTAACTTATTATTATTTTGTATGAAATGAAAATGCTTCGTTATTTTCAAACCACTAAAATACTATCACCAACATCACTTCTATTGGGTCAAGTAATTGAGAAATTAATCTATGGCATAATATTCAGCTTCAGCTGCTCAGCCGCGCCGAAAATTTGCACACATAAATCACAACCATGACAAATAATACTTTAAAACTTATTTCTAAATATTATAAAACCCTATTTAGAGGCTTAAATTTCCTCCCATACTGGGATTCAAACCCGCGACCTCTGGCTGTCCGTGCCAGCGCTCTTTCTAACTGAGGTAACGTAATACACAGAATATTGTAAAGAGGTTCGAAATTTCACTGATGCCGGTGAGTCACCCATTAGGTCAGTTGGAAAAAGCGCTGACATGGATAGCCAGAGGTCGCGGGATAGAATCCCGGCATGGGTGGAATTTTTAGCCTCTAAATAGGTTTTTAAAAATAAAGGTTCCTAAAAGGTACCTCAAGGTTCATGTAATATATAGGGTACGTTCTAGACGACCAATCTCCGGGATCAGATCGCAATCCTTCAAAATGACGAACGTTAGCCGCAGTCCCTTATTTACTAACTATGTCCCAAATGAAATTGACTCGATTGGGATAATGGAAGACGTCCTATTAATCACTGCCTTTCTAACAAATTACTGTCGGTATGTGCCCTCACAAATTTGATTCTAGAAGCGTGAGTTCTGTTGAAATGTCCTTTTCATGACACACTTTATTTAATTTCTTGACTGCATTTTTAAAAACCTATTTAGAGGCTAAAAATTCCACCCATGCCGGGATTAGAACCCGCGACCTCTGGCTATCCGTGCCAGCGCTCTTTCCAACTGAGCTAATGGGCGACTCACCGGCATCAGTGAAATTTCGAACCTCTTTACAATATTCTCTGTATTACGTACAGGCAGCGACATCTGGCTGAAGTAATTTGCATCACTTGCAGCCCCGAGTACCTACTTTGCAGTTAGGTTTTTAAATTTGTCCTCAGCACGGGTTCTTCTTCTTCTTCTGCAGGCTATACTAGTCCACTGCTGGACATAGCCCACCCCTAATGAGTGCCATAGCGCAAGGTTGTGCCATCATTGGGGGTAATGCCCATAATCCCCACGCTGGACATGCGGGTTGGGGATCGCAGTTTCGTGGATTTGTACTGCAGAGGGCGCTGCTGCCCACCCCCCAGTTTGTGTCCCTTAGTCGCTTAGTGTTAGCACGGGTTAATGCACTAAAAATAATATATTCTTGACTGCGGTTAAAGGGGTGTTTCCTTGGACATATATGTAGGGATGGTTTTTGAGTGTAAAAAAAGCTTACTGCGATGCAGTAAGAGACCCGTGCCCAGCAATGAGGACATACTCGTACAAAGAGTTTATATCATCATCAAAAAAAGCTTGTGAATTTCTTAATTTTTTTTCGAATCCACCCAAACACATCGTTTAACACATAATCCCAAATATTACTCTGCTCGTGCATAATTGCGCAACAAGAAATTGATCCACCAATAAGAAATTAGCGTCACGGGAAAATAAAATATCCTATGATACTATTGGAAGTGCCAAGAAGTAGTACCTAAGAAAATAAACGAATTATTGCACAATAAAAAAACATTGTTACATAGGCGTGCTTAACGCTATCAAGTATTTTCTTCCAGCTAACCTTTGGTCATGGGGATAATGGAAGTGGTAATTCCAGAGGACATTTATTGGGTTACATAATACACTAAGCGCTCGTGGCCAAGTGGAACCGAGTGATTGGAATCATTCACTTGAGTTAAGCTAAACCAGGCGCGGTCAAGTGCAGGTTGGGTGGCCGTCCCGTGACTACCGCTACTGGCATTTTTTTCGAGGGCGCCGTGCTTGGCAAGGCATGTTAAGCCGTTGGTGCCGGCTGTCATAATGGCAGTAGTTAAGCCATGTCGGAGGCCTTATGGGTGGGTGGGTTGATAACTTCTGACGGTAAGGCCCGCCACTGCCTTATTAATCCTCCACCAACCCGGACTTGGCCCCCGTGTTGGAGTATGGCCTAATCTGGCTGCGATGCAGGACGAGAACCGTGCCCCCGGCAGAGGGGACATACATGGGTTGTTATCTTATAAAAATAATCAACTGATAAACCTCTATGGGTTTCAGTGAGTAGAGATGTAGTGATTAGAATTGAGAAAGGAATGTTGCGTTGGTTTGGACATTTGGACAGGATGAAGGAAGAACGACTGGCGAAGCAAATATATATTGCAAATGTGAGTGGAAGGGCTAGTAAGGGACGTCCCTTGCGGGCATACATCGACCAACTAGGGGACATATTAGCAAAGGGGAAGATAAAAAGTACCCGGAACCGGCGTGCGTGCAACCAACGACTTATGAACGTTGATGAAGCGAAGGTTAACTGACAGGATCGTGGCAGTCCCTGTTCTCTGCCTACTCCTCTGGGATACAGGCGTGAGGTTATGTATGTATGAATGTAATACTAAATAGTGTTTTATTCTAGCCAACCAACAGGTGTTGTTATGTTATGTTTTTATCAACCCTTGGATATCCCCACTGCTGGGGCACGGGTCTCTTCCTGCATCGCAGGAAGGTTAGGCCATACTCCAACACGGGGACCAAGTTCGGTTGGTGGAGGATTGCAAGGCAGTGGCGGGCCTTATTGTCAGAAGTTATCAACCCGCCCATAAGGCCTCCGACATGGCTTAACCACTACCATCACATGACAGCCGGCACCAACGGCTTAACGAGCCTTGTGAAGCTCGGATGCTCTCGAAAAAAATGCCAACAGGTGACGGTTTCGAAATATTATTTCTATTAACTTCCTTTTCCTACACTCGCACAGCTAAGCACAAACTGGCCACAATTCCGCCACACGCCCTTTTATATAAGGATCGTTTTCTTTATGCCATTCCAGGCGAGTGGTGGATTTGGAAGGCTGGCCTACGTAGCCGCAATAAATATCGAAGTTATAGCTAGAGAGAGCCTTAACCCTTCGCTTAAGGCACACCGCAAGCGGATTATGGTCATTACTCATTCCCAGCGTCGCCGGTGGAATTGAAGAGTACAAACACAAAAAAAGAACTGGGTATGTAGTGTAGGTATATCAGTGAGTCTGGTTAGATCGACCTTCGCGAGGGATTACGTCGGGCCTCGTTATGAACTGAGTTATTTTTACGCTCGCTCTCTGCCGACAGAATGTTGTTCTTGTCTCGGTACTCTATCCAACTAAGTTGGACGTGCCAGCGATGTATTTATGCAGTGTTTTTTGAGGATGACACGTCAAGCCTCAATTGCTGAATCAAACAACTTCTTTATATTCTTTTAAATACACTGACCCGTGCTACAGACAATTTTTAATAAACTATTTAGAGGCTTAAAATTCCACCCATGCCGGGACTCGAACCTGCGACCTCTGGCTAACCGTGCCAGCACTCTCCCATTTGAGCTAATGGGCGACTACCCGGCATCCGTGGAATTTCGACACTCTTTACAATACTCTCTGTATTACGTACAGGCAGCAACATCTGGCTGAAGTAATTTGCATCACTTGCAGCCCTGAGTACCTACTTTGCAGTTAGGTTTTACATCGGATTGATATCGCTGTACCCGCAAGATTATTTTTTATGCACTAACCCGTGCTAAGGACTATTTTAAAAAACCTATTTGAGTCTAAAAATTCCACCCAAACAACTTGTGTAAAAAAATACTGCCGCGTTTGATCACAACGCCGGAGGTCGTGGGTTCGATTGACGCTGGGAGGTGGCTGTACAGTTCCACAGCCGTCTCTTAGCCCGCCTAAATAGATAGATAGATAGTTTTAGTGTAATTCCACGTTTGAGCCAACCTGGGATAGCCATAGCACAGGCTATCCTGTTTGGGACCACGAAAAGTGATTGTCATCATCGTCAGGCTATCCTAGTCCACTGCTGGAAATAGCCCTCCCCTAAAGAGCGCCACGTTGAGCTATCATAGGGGGTAATGCCCATAATCCCCACGCTGGGCATGCGGGTTGGGGATCGCAGTTCAGTGGAATTGTACTGTTGGGGGCGCTGCTGGCAACCCCCAGGTTTGTGTCCCTTAGTCACCTTTTACGACACCTGCGGGTAGAAATGGGTTGGTGCTATTTTCTAGGCTGAGACCACACAGCAAGTGATTGTGTTGTGTGGAATTTATTATTATAATAAATCTTTATCAAATATTTATAAATGGAGTCGTACCGGAGCGATAGAACGCCGGCTTCACATTCGGGAGGTCGTGGATTCAGATCCCGCATTGCAAAAATCATGTTGTTTCCTAGATTACGTTTGTGTAGTTGCAGTAGCAATGCCTACCACTCGCTAACTATGAAGGAACACTAAGTGAGGAATCCTGACGGTTGGTATGTGAACAACTGTCCGGAGTTTCCTCACAACCTGAGCGGTTGAAATTGGCAATTGCGGTGGGCTCGCGTGGAATTTATCGTTTTTCAAAGTGTCAGGACAATCTCGTAATTATGTTAATAGTAAAAATATTTTAAGTTGGCGGACCCAGGACTAAAAGTGTTAATCCAAAAACGGTCATTATTAGCCGCAATGATATCTAGTCCAAATTGCTGGTAACACGTTTGAAAAACTATAAAAACGATCTGTAAGAAAAATTTTTTTACATAGCCTATATACTTCCCACAGCAGGCACAAGCCTTCTCTCAGAAAGAGAGTATGAGCTGAATTAACACACGTACCGACCGCGGATTGGCAATTTTAAGCGCTGGGGTATTTGAACACCCGAGACAGTCAGGTTTCCTCACAATGTTTTTGTTCACGTTAGAGAGTGGTATTGCTACCACAACTTCACAAATGTACATAACTTAGAAGACAGTCATTGGTACATGCCCGTACTGGGAATCGAACCTGGGTCTCTCGCTTCCAAGTCCATCGTTCTACCCACTAGGCTACCACCGCAGAAGAAACCGCAGAAACAAAAGAGAAAACATCAATTTTTTCCCGTTGGGGGCACTAGTGTTGCCATAATAGTAGAAAATAGGTGGAAAAGGTTTTATTGATTACTGTAGGCGAGTTCCATTTCACTCCGACCCTAAAAGCGTATAACACGGGGTGTGAGTAAAAGCTTTGCTTACCACTTGATTGTTTGTGATATTGTGTGCTTCTACACCCGGAATCATTTGCCGGAGGAGAAACACACTTCCAATGATATATTTACCAACTAAAAGGGTTTTTCGGTTCATTTACTTAGTTAGTTTTTTTTTTATTTATTTACTTATTTATTTATGAAGGTTGATGAAGCGAAGGTGATCTGTTAGGATCGTGGCAAGTGGCAGTCCCTGGTCTCTGCCTACTCCTTTGGGATACAGGCGTGAGGTTATGAATGTATGTATTATTTATTTAGTTTCTGTGAAAGCGAACATATGTATTATTGTGTGGGTTGAAGACTCATTGTATTCATTTTATGATTTCGTATATTTCTCGAAGCGCTCGTGGCCTAGTCGAACCTAGTGATTGGAATCAATCACTCAAGTTAAGCAACAATAGGCGTAATTAAGTGCAGAATGGATGACCGTCCCGTGACTACCGCAAACTAGTGGCATTTTTCCGAGCGCTTCCGTGCTTCGGAAGACACGTTAAGCTGTTGGTGCCGGCTGTCATGTAATGGCAGTCGTTAAGCCATGTCAGAGGCCTTATGGGCGACTTGATAACTTCTGACAGTAAGCCCTGCCACTATCTTACAATCCTCCACCAACCCGGACTTGGCTCCCATGGTGGAGTATGGCCCAACCTTCCTGCGATGCAGGAAGAGACCCGTGCCCCAGCAGTGGGGATATACAAGGGTTGGTAAAGAAATATTTATAAATGGGGTCGTACCGGAGCAATAGAACGCCGGCCTCACATTCGGGAGGTCGTGGATTCAAATCCCGCATTGCACATTCATGTTGTTTCCTAGATTACGTTTGTGAAGTTGCAGTAGCAATGCCTACCACTCGGTAACTGTGAAGGAACACAAAGTGAGAAAACCTGAGTACCTGACGTGTTCAAAGATCTCAGCGCTTAAAACTGCCAATCCGCGGTGGGCACGCGTGGTAATTAAGCCCGTACTCTCTCTCTCTGAGAGGCCCGTGGCCAGCAGTGATACGCTTATAGCACAGTTTATAGGCTACATAAAAAAATACCGGATCGCAATGAAACTTTGCCAATACGCTAAGAGGTCATGAGTTGAGTTTTGATTGGCCCTGAAATTAACTATAAACTCATCCAAAAGAAATTATGTATGGCCTTGAAGTCTTTTCATTGACACTCTACATGCTATATTTCCTTTTTGATGATTCCGCGAACCAAGTGATTCGCGAATTCTTTTATAATAAGAACAGCAAAGTTGTGGAATACGCTGCCATCGTCTGTCTTTCCGGAGACATATAACCTGGGTGTCTTTAAAAGTAGAGGTAACCGGCATTTAACAGGTAAGCACCTAACATCGAAGACCGAGCATTCGGTCACCACCAAGCACCACTTCGGTTACCATCAGGCATGACTGGGGTCAAGTGTAACCTGTCCACCTAAAAAAATAAAATTTCTTCTTAGCACGTTCAAACCTAGATTTTTGTCCTGGTGACATTAGCAACGTATTTATTGCAATCCGGCGTGATGTTTGTAAATAAAAACCAAACTACGTTTGCATAGTAGTTGCTATTTGAGGGAGTGCCCCGCTTACCAGGCAATGTACTTTACAGGGCCACCTTAAATTGAACCCTATCAACTTGAAATAAAGACCAAAACCAATAAAAAAATCATACTACCCACGCCTGGCTAAGGGTTAAAAAAAATATAGTTGTAATTTCTCTCGTTCAGACCACAAATACATCCGACAGAGAACCAAAGTTATCGACATAGCTCTGAGAATTAGCGAGCTGAAGTGGCAGTGGGCTGGCCATATCTCGCGAAGAACCGACAAGCGTTGAAGTAAATGTGTTCTTGAGTAAAGACCACAACTCGGCAAACGTGGTGTAGGACGCCCTCGACCAGGTGGGATGACGATCTGCGAAAAACTGCAGGCAGATGCTGGATGCGGCAAGCTGAAGACAGGGCGCTATGGCGCTCATTAGGGGAGGGCTATATCTAGCAGTAGACTACATAATATAGCCTGAAGAAGAAGACCACAAAGACGGTGAATTTTGCGAACGAAAGAAAAATAGTTGCTCAGTTACTTTCTTTAATAATCTGCGCTTATTGTCTAATTGTACGAAAGTTTATTGTCTTAGGACAATGCAGGTATCTATCCCTGTGACATTATGCCGGACAAAAGTATGACAGATGAAGAATGCACGATGTTTACTTTGTACAAAAGTGTGCACAAAGGCATGTCATTTGCGGGCTTTTATCCCGAAGGATGTTCAAACAATTTGCTACGTTTGACAACTGACTATGACAAGAAGGATTAGGCCCCAAGTGAGCGTATTTTTTTAGCTGCACTCCTGAGTAAACAACGCTCGATGCGAAGAATGTTTATTTTTCAAATCGAATGCGATTTAAAGAAATACTGTCGCATCAACATAGATTGGATTTGCTCTCTTTGTTGGCGCGATTTCGTTAGTTCGGACAGATTCTCATGTGTCTCAGTAAAATAACTTTGTTTTCCATATTTTTCCAAGCACTATATTATAGCACCGGTACTTTTCCAAGCACTGCGTAGCGCTGAAATAATTCAAATCATTTCCTGCGAGTACCAAAGTTTCATTAGGCTTAACTTACACTAGCCCTTGCTCGTTAAAAAAACACGACGTGGCATGCTCGAGAACGGAACGTCGCTCAAGTGGGCTTACAATAATAACTTGCGTGTTTTTTCTCGAGTTTGTTTCTGAAGGAGATTACAAACAGCAAGCCCGTTCCCCATGCGCATGGCAAACTCTTCACTGCAATCGACATCGCCCTCTTCTCGCGACATCAAAACTATTTGTCTTGGAAATAACTTGGAGACTTTCTCTGGGGTTTGTTGCGCTATGAAATATGAAATATGGCGATGTCATCTGTATGAACACAGGTTCACTTGTCTGCCGCGATGCTCATATTTCATATCGTACGAGAGCCGGGTTGCTTCGATATTGAGTTATATCGTCATGTGACAACATAACATCCGTATTCAGTGCGTTTTTCTGCCAGCGAAAACGGGTAACAGTCGTTTAGTGGGCAATTTGGACGGTTTTAAAGTAACAATCATTGCACTGAGCTTGGACGTTCTCACGCGACTGTGAGTCGTTGGGGGCTTTAATAAAAATGCATACCAAAATAAATTGTTGTGAAATTCACGCCCGTGGGCAAGGGGAGCGGTCATTAAACGTGCGAGTGAAGCCGCTTATTAAAACAGCTTTGCTATGTCATTATTCAGGAAACGGTTGAACAAAAAACCCCTTCGGATTCGTACAGCCGCCACATATCACGGGAACTGGCACTTATGCGAGTAGTTTCTATCGTAAATCAAAGATATTAAACGGGATGGCGGAACCTTCGAGTTCACAATATAAATTATGGAGGCGCAAGACCTTGCCGCCAATAGGTCTTCTTGGACTTGTCGCCCGGCGTATTTCTTAAAATAGAAAACGAGATTAAGCTTGTACTTGGTAGGCTAACCAGAGTCTTTTTCTCTGAGGCAGCTAATCAGAATCTTTATTCTTATTCGTTTCGGGTTCTATACCAAATCTTGTTGGGGCAGACGTGAGTACCCAGGTGACTTTTATTAGAATAATAAGCTACTAAATAGTAAGATAAGAACATTCTTTATTGTACACCAGAGCACATATTCTTCTAGCACTTACTCTTCTAGATAATATCGTGTTGATATCATAAACATTGACGTCGAATTGAATCACAATGCCATTACAATATGTCAATCTGTGAAGCGACTTAAACTTTGCCATGCCTAATATAATACTCGTATACTCGCTAAAGCGCTTGTGGCCTAGGCGAACCGAGTGATTGAAATCAATCACTTGAGTTAAGCAACCACAGGCGCGGTCAGGTACGGGATGGGTGACCGTCCCGTGACTACCGCTAGTGGCGATTTTCCGAGCATTTCCGTGCTTTGCAAGGCACATTAAGCCGTTGGTGCCGGCTTTCATATAATGGCAGTCGTTAAGTCATGTCAGAGGCCCTGTTGGCAGCTTGATAACTTTTGACAGTAATGCCAGCCACTGTCTTACAATCCTCCACCAACCCGGACTTTGGCCCCCGTGGCGGTGTATGGCCTAACCTTCCTGCGATGCAGGAAGAGGCCCGTGCCCTAGCAGTGGGGACATACAAGGGTCAGTAACGAATATAATATACTCAATCTTGAGCAGAATCATTGTATTGTAAAATGAGTTTTTAAGAACTGCCTCGTAGATAATGTAATTATCAGTCTTTCTTTAATAATGTGTTACTGCTGTTAACAAATCTTTTGTCGCATATATTGTTGGTCAATATCAAAGATGCTCATGTATTAAGTTTATGATGACTTTAAAAAAGATGTTCAGTGTTGGTAAGTTAGCAACCCTCTTGCTCAATATTAAGTCGGTATAAAGGTAAAACTCATTAACTGCTTTTCCATTTTTTTATTTATAAACTGTTAATTATTTTTGCCCAAAAATAACACTATCTAGTTTACTCATAAAAAAAAACAACGATGGGTGAGCGTTTTTATTTCTGTGCTAGATATTATTTAGTATCTCAAATTCACATCAGCGCAGTTTCTACGATTAGGCTCATTTGCAGTTACTGAATTTTACCTTTATACCGACGATTTGTCGCAATGTGAACTTGCAAGAAAGATCGGTGTTTCTAAGTTAAACACCAGACTTTCAATCGAACGTGAAACTTCCACAGTCAAAGTGGATTACTCTTCTAGATAATATCATCAAAGAGAGTAATTGTCAATTTCGGAAGCGAACATTTCGGTAAGTAAATAGACTGTAGTGCTGTCTCTCCGAATTTCTCAAAAAGAGCGCGACAGAATGTTACTTATATATTTACTTACTAAAATTTTCACTTTAGAAACCGGCCCTGAATCTCGTCTATAATAAGTTATTCAGAACTACACTAAGTAAATACTGAAGTAATGTTCTGTCAAGCTTTTTTCTGGTAAATTCGAAGAGACGGCACTATAGTTAACTATATACTTATTAAAAGAGTAGGCGTACCCGCATTCTACCAAAACACGACATTAACACACTGACAAGGAACGCCCAGTTACACATCATTGATTAACAAGGTGCATTTTGTTTTGGAAACAATAAACCGCAGACAGATCGCGCTGGCTCCCGCCCAAAGTGCAAAGTTCTCACCCTACATCCACACCACACTCTCTGCGATGAAAATCAAGTGAAACAGTGTGGATGCCTGACTTTCGTCACTTCATCTCTCTTGATCACGGACAAAGAATCGCGCACGAGGATATTTTTACATATATACATAATCTCACGCCTGTATTACGGAGAGGTAAGCAGAGACCAGGGGCTGCCACTTGCCCCGAACCTGACAGATCACCTTCGCTTCATCAACGTTCATAAGTCGTTGTATGCACGCACGCTGGTTCCAAGTCCTTTTTATCTTCCCCTTTGCTAATACATCCCCTATTTGGTCGATGTAGGTATGTCCGCCTGGGATGTCCCTTACCAGCCCTTCCACTCACATATGCAATGTATATTTCTTCCGTCAATCTTTCTTCCTTCATCCTCTCCAAATGTCCAAGCCAACGCAATATTCCTTTGTCAATTCTTGTCACTACATTCTCTTTCAGTCCACAACTTTAAGAGTGTGAATCCGCCATCAAAATACTTTCGCTGTTGCGCACGCGTCCCGCGAACGTGATTGTGGCTCTGCGGTTAGTCCAATTTTAAATGGTCGATAACTGATCACTTCAACCATGATTTTGGATGGAAACCGAGCTGCTATTACGAAATACGAAAGATCGAATGGTAAAAAAATTGTAATCTGTTTATATAAAAAAAAAAACACACACTAAGTATTCTAGCTTTGGAAGATAAGAATGTTCTACATAACATGATAGTGCTTCCAGAGGTTGCTCTAAATCTATATATATATCAACGCCCAGCCCAAGCCGTTGGACGTAGGAAAATTTTGCACAGAGGGTCTATATATAATGTAGGCATGGAATAAGACCGGAGTTTTTGAAATTCAACCCCTAAGGGGGCGAAAAGAGTTGCCAAACTCTTTTGGGCTGGGCGTTGATGAGTGAGTCAGTCAGTCAGGACTTCGAATTTTATATGTTTAGATATTTGATTGAACAAGTGTTTCGCTGTTTTTTCTAAATTCAACCCGGGGAGTGAACGGGGTTGCAAAATTTTGCTGAATAACTAAAGTCCACGCAGACGGAGTCGCGGGCAAAAGCTAGTTAAAGATAAAATTTGACGATCATTCCACTCCCGAATTCCGGTGATACCGAGTTTGATAAAAATCTATTTTTTGTTAAGTCTTGTGTCGTATTACTTGCCGTAATGCCAGATGCCTGCCACTTTTATTGTTCGTCTTACCGCATCGACGGCAAAATCTCTCCATAAATTACCCTCAATAAATTGCATTATGCAGTGTTTGGAAGGAGCTCTTAAGTGCAGGAGTTAAGACACGCAGGGTAAGATTTAAGGCGAAAATTTACTTTTTATTACTATGCACGTAAAATCCGAATGAAATTGCAAAATGCACACATTTACTTGTACAAAAATTACCATCTACTGGACAAACTTAGGCAATTATTATTTCTAGAACAAGTGGACGTGCTTTTATGACTAGAAGCGCTTCACAAGCGCTCGTGGCCTAGTCGGACCGAGTGATAGAAATCAATCACTCGAGATAAGCAACAACAGGCGCGGTCAGGTGCACGATGGATGACCGTCCCGTTACTACCGCCAGTGGCATTTTTGCGAGCGCTTCGGTGCTTCGCAAGGCATATTATTATTAAGCCGTGGGTGCCGGCTGTCATGTAATGGCAGTCGAGTTGTTAAGCCATGTCAGAGGTATTATGGGCGGCTTGATAACTTCTGACAGTAAGGCCCGCCACTGTCTTACAATCCTCCACCAACCCGGACTTGGCTCCCGTGGTGCGTATGGCCTAACCTTCCTGCAATTCAGGAAGAGACTCGTGCCCCAGCAGTGGGGACATACAGAGTTGCAATCGTACTATCATACTTAAAAAATAACATGTACAAAGGCGAACTTATCTCTGTAAGAGATTTCTTCCAGCACACCTAAAGCATTACAGATCTTCTGCGCTATAATGCTTTAAGAAAACTAACCATGGTAATGCTCACTCTCGGTTTCGTTGATCAAAGCCTCATTTATTGAAACATCCAAATAACACCGCTTTGTGCGATAAAAGATTCCACTTAAAGATAAACGGAGCAATTGTAAAAAATCACTTTCACTTCTTCCAGGTTTTCTTTATAAAGTGTTTGGTGTGTTGGAGTCAAAATGATACGATTTCTGATAAAAATACCAGGTGTTCTATTCCAAGTCGCATTGTCATTCACTTTTACAAACAAATTTTGACTCTACGATTAATCTTAAATAATACTGTTTTATACAATACGTACAAGGGTTGATAACGATAATACTGTTTTATAGGTGAATTTGTACGCGGTGAAAACATTAAGCAATCCAAAGACAAACTAAAAGTATATTACAGGAATTCTGCGCCGTCTCACGGGTCGCCAATAATACCGAGCGCCGAAAAGAGCCGATTGAGGATTGAGTTATGCGGATTGATTGGGTATCCTACTATTATAAATATGAAAGTTTATTATGATGTTTGGATGTTTGTACCTCAATCACGGAATAGCGGCTGAGCGGATTGAGAGGAAACTTAGCGTACACATAGACAATCTGAAGTCAGACATAGGATACTTATCTTGGTAATGCGTTATCATGGGATAATTTCTAACACGGGCATAACCGCTAGTTTAAGCTGGTATTAAATAAAATTCACGATATTGTTTTGGCGACCGCGTGAAGACACGCAACACAGCTAAAGCTATGCACATTGCAATGACGAGTTTTTCATATTTTGCAGGTAAAACTCACTAGATTTTTTTTGTATATGACAAACTATAATGACTATACTATTTTTATTTTTAATGCACTAACCCGTGCTAAGGACATTTTTAAAAACCTATTTAGAGGCTAAAAATTCCACCCATGCCGTGATTCGAACCCGCACCTCTGGCTATCCGTGCCAGCGCTCTTTCCAACTGAGCTAATGGGCGACTCACCGGCATCAGTGAAATTTCGAACCTCTACACTATTCTCTGTATTACGTACAGGCAGCGACATCTGGCTGAAGTCAATTGCATTACTTACAGCCCCGTGTTCCTACTTTGCAGTTAGGTTTTGTACATCGGAATGATATCGCTGTACCCACATGATTATACTATTTTTATTTTTAATGCACTAACCCGTGCTAAGGACATTTTTAAAAACCTATTTTGAGGCTAAAAATTCCACCCATGCCGTGATTCGAACCCGCACCTCTGGCTATCCGTGCCAGCGCTCTTTCCAACTGAGCTAATGGGCGACTCACCGGCATCAGTGAAATTTCGAACCTCTACACTATTCTCTGTATTACGTACAGGCAGCGACATCTGGCTGAAGTCAATTGCATTACTTACAGCCCCGTGCTCCTACTTTGCAGTTAGGTTTTGTACATCGGAATGATATCGCTGTACCCACATGATTATACTATTTTTATTTTTAATGCACTAACCCGTGCTAAGGACATTTTTAAAAACCTATTTAGAGGCTCAAAATTCCATCGTCCATTAGCTCAGTTGGAAAGAGCGCTGGCACGGATAGCCAGAGGTGCGGGTTCGAATCACGGCATGGGTGGAATTTTTAGCCTCTAAATAGGTTTTTAAAAATGTCCTTAGCACGGGTTAGTGCATTAAAAATAAAAATAGTATAATCATGTGGGTACAGCGATATCATTCCGATGTACAAAACCTAACTGCAAAGTAGGAACACGGGGCTGTAAGTAATGCAATTGACTTCAGCCAGATGTCGCTGCCTGTACGTAATACAGAGAATAGTGTAGAGGTTCGAAATTTCACTGATGCCGGTGAGTCGCCCATTAGCTCAGTTGGAAAGAGCGCTGGCACGGATAGCCAGAGGTGCGGGTTCGAATCACGGCATGGGTGGAATTTTTAGCCTCTAAATAGGTTTTTAAAAATGTCCTTAGCACGGGTTAGTGCATTAAAAATAAAAATAGTATAATCATGTGGGTACAGCGATATCATTCCGATGTACAAAACCTAACTGCAAAGTAGGAACACGGGGCTGTAAGTAATGCAATTGACTTCAGCCAGATGTCGCTGCCTGTACGTAATACAGAGAATAGTGTAGAGGTTCGAAATTTCACTGATGCCGGTGAGTCGCCCATTAGCTCAGTTGAAAAGAGCGCTGGCACGGATAGCCAGAGGTGCGGGTTCGAATCACGGCATGGGTGGAATTTTTAGCCTCTAAATAGGTTTTTAAAAACTATAATGACGTTTTTTAGAAACTGAGCATTTTTCAGGTAAATCTGTAAGTTACACGATCTATACGGCGCCTAAATCAATTTCTATCTACTCTACAAAGGTAACGTATGCACTCATATGCTGTAGAGCCAGAAACATTATTTATGAAAGAGTAAGCTTTCAAAAAACACCTTGTTTTAATCCAACAAAGATCGGATCATAAAAGCAATATCATAACCAATATCTCCACTCCATTTAATCCAAGTCATTGGTTTTTTTAAGGTAGTGTTGTGTTGTTCAATTCGTGACAAGATTGTTTGGTGATAATCCACCGGCAATTACAACATTGCCTTCATTGACGCCACCTTTATTGAGACAATAACTAGTGTTTTTCCTTCGCTTTCTCTATTATATAACCAGGCATTTGCTGTCACATCACAATATCTACCAGATTCGTTTTGTGCCGTTTCTGATACGCAATTGCTGTATGGCGTCGGCCTAGAGAGTAGCACCAACCCAAATTTTTCCCGCAGGTGGCGAAAAGGCGACTAAGGGACACAAACTGAGGGGTGGGCAGCAGCGCCTCTTGCAGTACAATTTCACCAAACTGCTTTCCCCAACCCGCATGCCCAGCGTGGGGAATATGGGCATTACCCCCCCAATGATGGCACAACGTTGCGCTATGGCGCTCATTAGGGGAGGGCTATGTCCACCAGTGGACTAATATAGCCTAAAGAAGAAGAAGATACGTAAGCATGTCTATAATGGAAGCAAATCAGTTGTTGTATTTTCCTACATTTTAGGTCTTACAACCTTACTAAGGCACTGCTTTTGTGAAACCTGACAGTGTATTTAGGGTAACGGTACTCAGGGATCTTGAAAGTTTTCTGTAAATATTTGACGTTGCATAACCAAAAGAATGTAAAACCTCCAACTAGCACAAATTCCGGAAAACACCATTGGTAAGCGGTATTACGCTGGTCGCACTGTAAAGAGTCTGGATTCAACTCTATGACTTTGTTTTATAAGTAACCTACAAATGTGAATTGGTAGAACTTACGTAGTAATAAACATGCTGACCGTGAATAAAACTGAAGTGTACACATAACTTAGCACTTGAAATCGCCGATCCGCGAGCTCCACGATACGATACTGCAGTGGCACGTACATATACTGTTTGCATGGTGGTCACCAATTTCTACGTTAAAAAAAGAGTTTTGTTTTTATTTCCAGGTTGCCCAATAAATCCATCACCGAAATTAACCGAGCGTTTCCACGAACCGAAATACTCCTCCATCTAAATCCAGCTTGATGACGTCTTTCACCAGCGAAGACTTATGTGTTTTGATAGCGCGACATCTTTCCCTGTCTGCACACAAAGCGGCTTTATTTATAAGCGTCAATCCTATGCCGTCGATCGCGGTGGTAAATTGAAAAATATGTAAACGAGATGCGATATTGAAAGCGCCTGAAAAAGCATTGAGGGATAAAGAAGGGTGATACGAAAGTACCGCTTCATTTGACATTATCCTCAATGATGCCGGAAATTTTAGATTGTGAATGTACCTATTGCTAGACTACTTCATTAAAAGCATCGTTGCTTAAAAGAGTGATATTAGCACGACAACGGCTGTTTTAATCTCACAGTGATCAGATAATAGTCTATTGTTTGCTTTTACTAACCCATCGCATTCCATTGGTATAATATAGCCCGCCCACTTGGCAGCACGGGTGCTTCGGGTAAGTTTTCTATTACAATTTGGACGGGCCACGTATGACTAGCGATAGGCGGGAAAGAGTAGACCCAAATTGTCATAGCAAAAAAAGTGTCTCACAAATCTCTCAGTCATGTAAATTGTGATATTTACATTCATATCTGAGAGCCATTGGCTAAAAACCGAGGCGTAGCATTTGCGCTAAAATCTGTAATTTGCAGCACTGTGTTTTTGCACCCAGGTCATGGGTGCTTAAGACACATCTTACAAAAACGTAGTAAAAGATTTTTGTATTTTATTAACCTCAGTCAAGAAAAGCTTACAGAATTTGGAGCCCCGCCTGTAGGGTTTTCTTGACCAGTTGCAATGGGCATTCTGTGCCCCTCAATTTTGTGATGGAGGTGTCAGCGAGTTACGGCAGGCTTCGGAGCTAACTTAGATAAATCGGTCGTGAAGACGCCGATGCAGAGTCACCGCGCTGATACGTCTGCTTCCTTTAACGATCATGGCGCGGCAAAGTTGGTTGAGATAGGGGAATTCTATGCATATTATACCAGGGAATAATCCGTGCAAAGCTCATATCCATATGTGCACTTTCAGTCATATATCATTGTGAGGTTTCTTGCTTTAACGACTTATGGTGCGGAAGAGCTCGTTCAGGGGGTTACATGAATACTTATATACCAAAACGTATCCGTCCGTCCGAAACTCATATCAAAACCTAGAATATAAACAATAGTTTTTACGATAAAAGCAGTGTTACGGAAAAATGAGTTCGTTATAGTTATTTGATGCAATGCTCATATCCATATGTAGACTTTCAGTCAAATGATTAGGAGGTAAATTCCTTCCTTTAACGACTCATGGTGTGGCAAAGTTGGTTCAGATAGGGTAACTCTATGCACACTGTTAAGCACCGAATGGTGCCCTACTTTTCTGTTTTAATAAAAATAAAATATATTTCTATTATAAAATTCCGTGTTTATTCGAACATAATATTTTCACCAGACAATTAATACTACAGAAACTAAATTTAAAACTGACATAAGTAAGAAAGAAAATATGTACAAAAAGTCACAATAAACAATAAAAAGGTCTGTCGCCAACACACACTATACCAGAGAATAATCCGTGCAAATCTCATATCCATATATGGACTTTCAGTCACGTGATTATGCGTTTAACCACTCATGGTGCGGCAAAGTTGATTCAGATAAGGGAATTCATGGTGAGGTGATTTTTTTTCCTTTAACAATTTATGATGCGGCAGAGTTGGTTTACGGAGCTACATGCAGGGGTGCGATGCCAGATTACCTTCCCGTGTGCCCTTCCGCTTCCGTTCCTACTGATTCATCTTGAACCAGTGGGAAGGGTAAGTGGCAAGGGCTGGTGCACCCTGGGCGCTGGTCAGTGACTTCTCTTTATGGGATCTTGCTGGCCAGCGGCGAAAAATCTGGCGGGAGGGGTCGCGTGGGCCCTGTTTCACTTTGTGGAGCGGGACCCAGGCGACCAACCGAATGAAGGACCGACTGGGGGGGGCGCCGCTGCGCGGAAGCGCGCGCGCCTCGTACCAGTCGGACCAGAGTGCCCGCCGGGACGCGGAGGGTCGGGGGACTCTCCGCGTCCATCACAGCGGGCCGGAAAGCGCCCTTGCGTGTTCCGAGGGTGCCTTCTGGCACAGAGGGGGCCCGCGCGGTCGCTCACCGCCTTCTCTGCTTTCAGAGAGGCGCAGGTGGGCGACGCGACGGGCCTCGCGTGTGGGGCGTGTGGGGACCGTGATGCCTTGGCCCCCACGCGCCTCAACGAGGAGGTGCGCCGCCCTCTTCGTCTCATCGACCGGGTTGCGATGGGATGGAGGGGGCGGCGCGTTTGGGGCGTATGGGGGCCAAGATCATACGCACTTGGCCCCTATGCGCTCCAACGAAGAGATGCGGCGTTCTTTCGCCCTGTTCCTGCGGGCGGGCGGCGCCCGCAGACGGGGTCGCGGAAGTGTGCGCAAGCGTCTCCGTGGCCCCGTCCTTTGCGGTGCGGAGGAACACCCCAGGAGTTTTAGTCGGTATACCGCCCTTTTCAGGGCGGGGAGTCCGACATAACCACTGTGCTCCCCCGAGCCGGTGGTACCCGTAATTGGGGTTTCTCCTGGGTAAAAAAAAAGGGAGCTACATGCAGCCTTATATACCAGAACGTATTTGTCCATCCGAAACTCATATCAAAGACCTATAACAAGTACCATATTTTTTACGATAAAAGAAATGTCTCTTAAATGAGTTCGTTATTGTTATTTTTTACCACTCACTCGGTCCTAAGTTTGCATGTTTAATAATTTAACAGCTCGCGGTGACTTTAGCAACAGCTGACCTCAAACACGCGATATCACGAGTCATTTATAAAAAGGGGCAAAGCAACATTCCACCGCCCTATGTTTCTGTATACCTAGTGCCCCCACCGACAGCTTGCATATTTTCGACGAAAAGTTTACAAGGGGTAAATGGATGCAGATCTTGAGGTTTCAATGTGTGTGACCCGAATTCTGTCTAGTACGAAATATTAAATAAATAAATAAATAAATATTCATGGACATATTACACAGATCTCGTTAGCCCTATACTAAGTACAATTAAATGACTTGTGTTATAGGTGCTAACTGGACGATAGATTTAATACAATAAATACATAGATAACCCGATACAAACTAGAAAAGTTCGTTTCCTAGTTTGACCCGGCCGGGGATCGAACCCGAGACCTTCGGTTTTACAGTCAGCTTGCTAAACCTATTAAATTATCTAGTGTTATGCTCGCATTTATACAAATTTGTTTTTCGTGCAATAAAAAATTTCATTCATTCATTCATTCGTTCGTTCGTTCGTTCGTTCGTTCGTTCGTTCGTTCGTTCGTTCGTTCGTTCGTTCGTTCGTTCGTTCGTTCGTTCGTTCGTTCGGTCGGTCGGTCGGTCGGTCGGTCGGTCGGTCGGTCGTTCGTTCGTTCGTTCGTTCGTTAGTTCGTTCGTTCACTTACTCACTCACTCACTCTTTCACTCACTCACTCACTCACTCACTCACTCACTCACTCACTCAATCACTCACTCACTCACTCACTCACTCACTCACTCACTCATTCATCATCATAATCTCCTATCTCTTAGACACATCTCTGACTTGCAACGTAGGCTTACTCTACACGCCTTGTTCAATCTAGAAACTTATCTAGTAACACTGGAACTACCATTCTTGATTATATTATTTTTTGGTACATGCGGTTCTGTTGTTCTGATACACTGCTACTGTGGTAGTCATGAGCGTAAATAATGATGATGTCGCTTGATGATTTTATTTGCTCCAATAAACACTTTTTTTACTTTACTTCACTTCACTTCGCTTCGCTTCGCTTCACTTCACTTCACTTCACTTCACTTCACTTTACTTTACTTTACTTTTCAAAATACAAGCTTCTCCAAGAGAATTTCCAGTGTAGCTTAATGGGATTTTATTTTGGCTCATCAATACACGTACAAGAAAAGTTTTTAACGGAATTGCAAAATAAAAGGAGGGATAGGTTTTTTGCGCGCAGGGTTTTTGCGCGTATGTGTGCATGTTTGTATGTTTTTTCACCGATTTCAAACAGTATTTACGAGTAGCATATGAAAAACCACCAAAAAAACACCGATAAACCATCCAAATTCTTCCCGCGGCTGTCGTAAAAGGCGACTAAGGGACACAAACCGATGGGTGGGCAGCAGCGCCCCCTACAGTAATTCCACCAAACTACGAAATTCGACCCTAACCAGCATGCCCAGCGTGGGGATTATGGGCATTACCCCTCAACGATGGCACAACCTTGAGCTATGGAGCTCATTAGGGGAGGGCTATGTCCAGCAGTGGATTACTGAAGAAGAAGACATGAAAAATAAAATTGCAGGAGTTAGCAGCATGGCGTCTGTTAGTAAGAACCAAAACTCGATAAAAAAAACTGCACGCTAATTTTCTGAGATAATCCTAATTAAAAAAAAACTTATTTTGAAGCTATCAAAATTAGTATAAGGACCTATGAAGACTGAGCCTATAAGAAATAAAGCCAATTAAACTTTTTTTTCGGGAGTATGTGCATTGGCAGTACAGTCGACATCAGGTCAACCTTTTCCTTTTTGTAGCCAAGAAGATACACTAAGCTTGCCTGAAACGCGGTTCAAAAAATGTGAAAGTGTTTGTGCCAAACACTTTCACGTTTTTTGCCATTTTGTGCCAAAAGAACTACTTAACGTAAATAATTATTTAGATGACAACGATGAAGCCAGTACAATACATGAGATCTATGTTTTGTAATAATTATGTAAACTCTTTGTAAACTCAGTAAGGCCCGCCACTGTCTTACAATCCCCCACCAACCCGGACATGGCCCCCGTGGTGGAGTAAGGTCTAACCTTCCTGCGATGCAGGAAGAGACCCGTGCCCCAGCAGTGGGGACATACAAGGGTTGATAACGATGTAAACTCTTTGAAAAGACTAAGTTTGGAGTTTTTTTGGCCATTCATTCTCCAAAGCGATCTAGATTTTTAAAATGACTACCTAGTTTGTAACGTTCATCAACTCGCAGTTTCTGTGCTACTTTGAAGAAAACCGTTCCGATGTGATTGAGTCGTCCTAAGCCTAAGTGATTAGAGCGCATGAATGTAAACGTAGATGTGCTGTCGTCTGTACAACGAGCGGTATAACATTCGAAAGGCGTGTACATACCGAACCATTGGCGACGTTACATAGATTAATGTGCGTGCCACATCAAATGTGAAGAAAGATCATTGTGGGAACGTTCGGGAATGGAGCAAGCCGTCGGCTTATCGTCCTCTTGTCTTTGACACTCCCTTTCCTATTTGATTTATAGATTTCCACGTCTCTCTTCTGTCTCCACTGAGGCTTATTAATGAATTTATTTAAACGCTAATGAACAAGTTACGCTTGGGCAAGTGAAACTAATTTATCTGCATCCAAAAGTTTCTTTTTGGGGAGGCAATTTGGTGCGTCCGTGAATTCAATTTAGGTACTTTGCGTACTTGAACTCTCTTGACGTAAATTTAAGCAGGTCCCTCAGGATTTAATAGTATTTTCGAAAACGTATTTGCGCAGCTTTTAATTTGTAGGTATGTCGTTAGGATTAGATGAAGACTGAGCTGAGATTTACGAAAAACGGGTCTCTAATTGGGTTCCTTTTTTGCACCTCAGTTCGAGTCAAGTCTAGACAGATACTTTTAGCTCAAGATGGTGATACTTAAATAATTAGTTATTTAAGGAAATAACCAATCTATTTAAAATTAAACCAAAAATATCTCATTTGTGTTATGTGACCCAATGGTTGAAAATAAATTATATATTTTTTATGTAGGATACGTGGGTACATCCAACTGCTGAGCACAGACCATCTCTCAGAGAGAGAGAGAGACAGAAAGAGAGAAACAGAGAGAGAAAGAGAAAGAGAGAGAGAGTATGGGATTAATTATCACGTGTGCCCTCCACGCATTGGCAATTTAAAGCGTTGAAGTATGTAAACGATACTCTTCACTCTTTGATTACTGAACATTAAAAAGTTGGTAAATTAGTTTTTACTTTTAAGTGCATTACCAACAAAGGCGTAATGTATTTATCTCTCTAAGAGAAGGCCTGTGCCCTGTATTCTGACGTTTATAGGATACATAAAAAAACGCCTTTTGTAATAAAACATATTATTTCGAAAAAACGATGGAATAAAAGTAGCTTATAAATTGACAGTGAGAAAAAAAACGTGTTTCGTGTTGTACATGCGACTTTAATGTCTTTATTTAAAAAACGTAGTAGCGAAGCGGTAGACCACTGGCACACATTATCTAGGTCGTGGGTTTGAATCCTGGCATGTGCCAATAAATTTGTTACGTAGGTACATTTCTTATATAATATAATATTTTCTCATATAATATTTTATCTTTATTATTATTATTATTGACGATCTGCGAAAAACTGCAGGTAGATGCTGGATGCGGCAAGCTGAAGACAGGGCGCTATGGCGCTCATTAGGGGAGGGCTATGTCCAGCAGTGGACTAGTATAGCCTGACGATGACGATGATTATTATTATATTCTATCTTTCTTATATAATATTTTTCTCTGTTCTTTCTTTTCTTATTTGTCTGTATTATTTTAATATCGTTATGTATGTTATGTGTATTGTATCTTTGTGGCTTCAAATAAATGTCTCTCTCTCTCTCTCTCTTTCTTAAGTTGTAGTAGCAAACGCAATGGCTTACTATTGTAATTGTAACATGTTTGATGTTCGAGTTGAGATGTTTACATACCTCGGCGCTAGACATTCCTAATCAACGATGGGCACGCGTGGTATTTAAGCCCAAATTCAGTCTCGAAGAATGCGCCTGCGCCCTACAGTGATACATGTATTAGGCTAGGTACACAAAAAAAATAAGATAAACTTGTACACTCTTGTTGTACACGAGATGTCTTTATTCGACCTTTGATGTTTTTAAGATTAATTCACTCTATTTGTTACTAGCTAACCCGCAAACGTCATCCTGTCTCAATCCGCTATTTGACACGTATCAAATTTGACGCGATAAATTAATATTTCCTATAGTATTTAACGCAAGAAACCGAAATATATTGATTTCGCTAAGTAAAAATGCAGGATGGCTGCAAAATTTGCAAAGTAAAAAAATTTTTCCACGTTTAATTCGTAACGACGAAAACGCTATCCGCCATCTTGAAACCCTCTAAAGTATGTAAACAAACATCTTTTAGCCAGAGCCAGTGGACATTGATTATTATAGAACTCATATCAAAGTGATCTTCACATAAATACACCCGAGTTTCAATTGATAAAGAGTCGGGGTCTCTTTTGCAAGTTTGAGCCAAGTTTTTCGAATGTTAATTTCACTGTGTACACGAATCCACAACTTCCCGGGGCTCTTTATTGGTAATAATGATAATTGCTATATTTTGGATGTAAATTCGATGAAATCATGGTTGCGTTGTTGTTAGTTCACTATGCTCAGGGATCACTCACAGAAAATTGAATGTCAAAATTTGTTTAGAATTTTGGACTTCAAACCATAGACAAAAATGGCTTTTGGCTGTTTAGGATAATGAAGTTTTAAAATATATTTTTATGTTGCTTTTAGGTCCTCAAAAAATATACTAAAATATTTTTTGGTCTAATGGAAGAGTTATTTACCGTTTAAGACTTACTTGAAAAGAGAGTCAAATAGCGGATTCAGATCTTTGTTTATCTGTACGCCGAGTATTTCACGTACAGTCTTATTCATCCTTACTTGTCAATTTTAGTAAACAAGATTCTGCCGGTAAAGAATGACTTTTTTGTCGAAAACTGTCATATTGCCACAAACGAAGTAACATGGGACACTTTTTTAGATGACACGCTGACAATTTTATAAAAAAAAATCATGAACTTGCAACAAAATATCTAGTTTTGGCACCAAATGTCGATTTTGAAGTTAGAATATAACTCACTAAATTGGACAAGTAAGGATAAATAGACTGTACATCCTTTCAGCCATTATTGCATCATCATCATCAGCTATTTGACGCCTACTGTAGGTTATATACCTCTCTCACGGTTTTCCAAGCTTCACGGTCAAATTACTGACATTATTGCGTGATTGAGTGAAAAACATCCTTCAAACCTCTTCACTAAATTTCACATATCTAATGTGAGTAGGATTATTATTGGGAACGTTTGTCGCCCTCTCAGCATTCGTTCACCGGTTTTCGCGTACGATATACGATATCAACCCTTGCATGTAACCACTGCAGGGGCACCACGGGTCTCTTCCTCCATCGCAGGAAGGTTAGGCCATACTCCACCATGAGGGCCAAGTCTGGGTTGGTGGAGGATTGTAAGACAGTGGAAAGCCTTGCTGTCAGAAGTTATCAAGCCGCCCATAAGGCCTCTGTCATGACTTACGAATGTCATTACATGACAGCCTTAACGTGCCTTGCGAAGCACGGAAGCGCTCGGAAAAATGCTACTATAGTGGTAGACATGGGACGGTCACCCATTCTGCACCTTACCGCGCCTGTTGTTGCTTAAGTCAAGTGATTGATTCCAATCACTCGGTTCGCCTAGGCCACGTGCATGCTGTGTGGTGTCGGCTTAGAGAATACCACCAACCCAAATTCTTCCCGCGGGTGTCGTAAAAGGCGACTAAGAGACACAAACCGGGGGTGGGCAGCAGCGGCCCCTGCTGTACAATTCCACCAAACTGCGATTCCCAACCCGCATGCCCAGCGTGGGGATTATGGGCATTACCCCCCATTGATGGCACAACCTTGCGCTATGGCGCTCATTAGGGAAGGGCTATGTCCAGCAGTGGACTAATATAGCCTGAAAAAGAAGAAGAAGGCCACGAGCGTTTCTACGAGGTTGTCACGTGAATTCCTAGATTTATCTCACATTTACAACAGAAATTAGCTTGAGAGTTGCACACAACTAAAACTAATACAAAAGGCGTGTTAATTTAAAATCGCATCTCTCCGTCGGTGTCGTAAAGCATCAAAGAACATATTGCATCGGCAGCGCCTATTGAAAGCGCTGGCCCACAGACTAGAGGCTTTTTGCTAATGCTCTCAAAGAGTTAATTAACATCCTCTCTAGTGAATAGAGAATACTTTATTCAGCGCTGGGAGTTACTCGTACCTGCGCAGGCTGCTTAATTGAGGAGTCGGGGTTTGTTTCACTAACAAAGTTGTATTTCTACGGATTCGCGATATTCATACGTACAGTCTATTTATTCTTACTTGTCCAATTTAGTAAACAAGATTCTAACCTTAAAATTGAGATTAGATGCCTATAAACTGTAACTTTTTAGTTCAAAACTGCCATATTGCCATAAATGAAGTAACTTGGAACACTCTTTTAGATAACATGCTGCCAATTTTATAAACATAGTTCATGATAGTTCATGAATTTGCGAGAAAATGTCTAGTTTAGTAGATGCCTAAACTAGACATTTTCTCGCAAATTCATGAACTATCATGAACTATGTTTATAAAATTGGCAGCGTGTTATCTAAAAGAGTGTTCCAAGTTACTTCATTTATGGCAATATGGCAGTTTTGAACTAAAAAGTTACAGTTTACGGGTAGAATCTTGTTTACTAAATTGGACAAGTAAGAATAAATAGACTGTTGTTAAATATTAAATGGGTCTAATCGCGATTATTTATTACGTAATTATGTTTTATGTAATTCCACTTAATAAATTCGCCTTCATGATGAGAAAAGTGCTGTCTCCAAACTGCGCAGAATGTGAGGCAATTGAAGACGTACATCATATTTTAGTGGAATGTGTTCGAAACGAAACAGCAAGAAACTTAGTATGTAACAATGCGATATTTAGTACTACAGGAGGTTGTAACGTAGTTCTTGCATTTCCCAATTCAGAAGAGGCCAAAATTTTATACAAATTGGTAAAAACGGTTTAAAAGCTAGGAGAAATATTTAATCAACTTAAGTCATGTAAAGAGACTTATTACACAAGTATTACTGTATATAGCATTACTAGAACGACATGGTCGCTTTTCTTTTGTGTAGGTACCAAGTTCTTTAAATAAAGATTTTAAAAAAAGCTTTTACACCAGAAGAAGGTCAATCTTCACATTATTAACGAATGCCTCGTTAGTCGAGTGGTTGATACGCTTGACTACCAAGGCAGAGGTCACGGGTTTGATTTCTACTTCAGATCGCCATACTTGATTTGTGAAAGTGGCCTCGTCTTGCTAAGTAAATTTCTCAATTCAACATAATGTTTTTTATTTACCTAGATAGGAATTGAAAATCAATTTGATATGAAACGATGTATATTAGAAAATGGCATCGAACAATATTTAACAAGATAAATAGATATAGACAGAGAACACTTTATTGCACAACCAGAAAAATATTACAACCAACCAAAAAATAAATACACACAAAATCTTGCAAACATATAAAATAGAATTTGACTTTTTTCTCTTTGATATTCGCGATTATGTTTGGACAATTACAGTAATAATCTGATTTCCATTGTTCTTGAACTTGGATGATAATCCATGGCTACAAAATAATGCCGGCGCCAGACAGAAGTTCAAACAAGTGATCACATATGTGTGCACATATTGTGTGGCACGGACATTTAAGTGTTCAAATATGTGACAACAGTATCATATGTCCGTGCCACACATGTGCACACTTATGTGATCACTTGTTTGAACATCTATTTGGCGCTGGGGTAAGAAAAAAACGAAGCCACACCCGCAGAAACGAAGTATTACCAACAGAGTATTACAACCAGTCAGGCGGGTTTGCATGCAGCGATGAGAAAGTAAAAACTAAGCAGCTTAGTACCTGGCTAGCAAGTATTTCGTAACTCCTTAAGAAATTACCAAAGGAGGGTGCTACCTTCGCAATTTAATCAGGCAACCTTACACTTTCATTTGGCAAGGTAACTTTGATGCTCATAACGTTGAAGAATGGTGCCAAATTGAGTGAGCTCGTTGACGGGGCATGCGGGGGCACGTTCCCCGGTCATAGGGTTGCGACTCGAGTCGGTCGTGTTGCGACTCGATTCGGTCGAGTTGAGAAGGAATCGACTAGAGTATTAATGGAGTAGGGTGAGTTCACTTGATGACCGTCATTTAATTCCAAACATAAATTGCATACTTTCAAAAAACCTATTTAGAGGCTAAAAATTCCACCCATGCCAGGACTTGAACCCGCAACCTATGGCTAACCATGCCAGCGCTCTCCCAGCTGAGCTAATGGGCGACTTAATGGCATCAGTGAAATTTCGAACCTCTTTACAATACTCTCTGTATTACGTACAGGCAGCAAATACATACTTTCATTCGTATTTTGAACATGTATTTAATTTAATTAATTAATTTTTAATACAAATCTAAGCATTTATTTTTCATTAAAACGTGTAGTCCGTTTAGGCTATAACAGCAATGACATGATTTTGATTGTTTGCATTGTCCTGTTTCCTTGAACATGGATAGTACTTAATAAATACAATATACTAATAGCCCACAGAAACTAAGTATGACTAATCAGAGTTTTACGTTAAAGAATCCTGCCAAATTGAATGAGATTAGATTAAATTAGATTAATACTCTTTATCACACATCATACATTTTGACAGTATATGAAAATCTTAAAGTTATGAGCATCTTGAAGAAGCATGGAGTAGATAGAAATGACCATAAAAAAATATGTTGACAATATCGAGGTTAGTTTTAGAGAGTCGAGTACATCACTCGAAAAACAATCGAGTTGAAAGAAACACGTTAGTCAACACTACCAGCCTACCGCCGAATCCAATTTTAGGTTCCAAACTCAGACCCATCGGCGCGTCGACGATTTAGTGTTCATTTCGGTACCCATAAGTTATTCGCGCGAACATCTGCTACTGGAGGCTGATTTTAAATTGAAATGTTACATCGAAATTGGAAATTTCATTAACTCCTTGTTCTCGGTTAACACATTTTGGGAGGCTGGGAATTAAAGTTTTGTTCGCGACTTTTCATCGAATTGTACCGCAAGTAGGTTAAAACGCTCTTAATTGTAAGCCTGTCAAGTAAGTATGTGATTATTAAGGTTGGTTTTAGGTGTTTTGCAAAGCCACCGCTGTGTAATTCCCGAAATTAGTTCCGTAGAAATAATTTTGATTTAATTACTAATTACGTGTTAAATACTCTGAAATAGTGATATAAGTGAAGTTTAGTGATAATTACGACACGAAAACAGTGAATTATACCCGAAACTACAGAAATAGTAGTTCGAAAGAAAATACATGCTAGCCAGGTACTAAGCTGCTGCTAAGTTTTTACTTTCTCATCGCAGTATGCAAAGCGGCCTGACTGGTAGCATTTATTTCCAGTTTAGTGGTCATTTAGCTCCTTTGCATTAACAAGTCGGGTTTCACGGGTAGTCTAGTGTCGCAACATTTGCACATAAATTCCTATAAAATAAGACGTGAATAGTCCGCGATACGCGAGCAGAGGGCAAGATCAAAGAGCTCATTCAAGGAAGCCGGCAGCTCGATTCAGCATAGACGCGCTGGGTTTTGAATACACTGTATCCGTTATAGCCAAGATGGTTGGTAAAAGAGCAACTGAAAATGTTCTCCCATGACAGGAACGTAAAACATTAAAGTTATTTGTGAGTTGAAATTAAATTAAATGAAAAGGTTTTATTTAAAGTAGCGCAGAAACTGCGGCTTAGAGAATGTTACAAGTCAAACTGGGTGTCCATTTCAAAATCTAGATAATTTTGGAGAAAAAATGGACGAAGAAACTCCAAAACCCCAGTTAGAGTGAATAACTGAAAAACGGAATTATTTTAACGTTTACAAATGTAAGGAAATATTCGAAAGACATAATTTATAAGATTTTTATTAACTTCTTAGTGGCCGTGTGAGAACAGATTTTGTGAAATGACGATATGGTCTTATACTATGCGCAACAAATTCTGACGGATTTGTATCTGATGATGTGTGCTGATATTTTCTGTGTTAATTATTATCGAGAAATGGTAAATCATTAAGAATTCTTAAGGATGTATTGCGTTGGCTGCTATTTGGCTTAGAAATTTTGAATTTAACTTATGCTGGACAACCTCACACCATTTAATAAGTATTTTAAGTAGATTTAGTGTTTTTAGTGTGTTGAAACACGTTTTAAACGATCCCAGTATGTCAGCAAATCTCGCCAAGCTCGATAAGCTTATTATCTTATAAGCATATACATCTTATTATAAATGCTATTTCCTATGTAACATTCAGTTATACGTTTCATGAAATTATTATCTTACCGTTCGGGCACGTTGCGGTTTGCCTCAGAAATAAATGATTACACTTGTTTAATGTATAACCATCGGGAGTCATTAAGAATAGTGTATGTAGTGTAATAGTAGTTATGTATATTTACAAAGTTATAGTAGCAATACCACTACCTACCGATGAAGGAAAATATCGTAAGCAAACCGTATCCTGCAGTGTTCAAATACCTAAATCCTTAACATTTCCAATCTGCAGAATTACTCGTGGTAACTAAACCCATAATCTCTCTCTCTGAGAGAAAGCCTGTGCCTTGCAGTGGGACATTTATAGGCTACATAAAAATAATCTCTGCACATCACTTCGAAGATATTATGGCAAGCGTAGGTACAGCTTGATGTCATGACCAAACTGTTGATAATATCTCTGTACAACACTTTCTGTATTACGTACAGGCAGCAACATCTGGCTGAAGTACGTAATACAGAGAGTGTTGTAAAGAGGTTCGAAATTTCGCTGATGCCGATGAGTCGCACATTAGTCCACTTGGGAGAGCGCTGGCACGGTTAGCCAGAGGTCGCGGGTTTGAGTCCTGGCATGGGTGGAATTTTAAGCCTCGAACTGTTGATGTTGACGGATGCATTGTAGGCGACTTTTGAGCAAACGAAGCGGAGTGGAGCATACCGAACGAACGTTATGTTTTTTTTGCGGCGACTTGCGAGGTCTCCCCAGCCGCGGTTAATTAAAAACTGAATGGAGCTCTAACAGTCATATTGTGATAAATTGAATGACTCCTAATGAATTTCCGAATGAATTCAGCGAAGTAGGTCGGAAGCGGGAAGTCGCGTAATTGGTGGGAAGACGGGACCCAAGGGTCTACCGCGAGTCAACTGCAGTGACACTATGTGATCATAGAAATAAAAAAAAACGTTGTAACGGTTTTTAGAGTTTAACAAACAATTGTTGCGGCAATGCTGTCGGAACGTTGACTATTAAAGTAATTAAGTTAACCGAATAAACGATCGCAATTAGACCCGAACATGTATGACGAACTAAGTTTTCTTCATTGACTTCGTAAAGCAGCGTCGATACTTTGGCTGGTGACGTGAGTATACACGACTTGATAATTTGGTGATACGGCAAGACACTTCGCGAATTGATTTATAACTAGCTGACCCAGCGAATTTCGTACCGCCTAACAGTCGATTCAATTTTTTTTCTCTCCGTAAGAACCATCCTCGTAATTCAAGGAATATTTAAAAAAAGAATTAGCGAAATCGGTTCAGCTGCTCTCGAGATTTGCGCTTACCAACACATTTAGCGATTCATTTTTAAATTATAGAAGATAAGAACGGCAATGTTGTGGAATACGTTGCCGTCTTCTATCTTTCCGGAGAAATATAACCCGGGTGTCTTTAAAACTAGAGTCAACAGGCATTTAACTTTTCGTAGACCCCTATCTTTACTAACCATCAGGCGCAAGTGGAGTTACGTGTCAACCAGTCTAATAAAAAAAAAAAAAAGAAAACGAAAAAACTTTTCTGCGATTGTAACGTTAGCTCTGAATCGAGCAATTTTGGAATCAATACTATCTTTAGCCACTTTTCAAATTGAAATCGTATCGTTCGAATCGTGCTGGGCGCCGTACTGCGTCACAAGCTGCACCAATTTCGGTTTATTGTTTCGATAATTGCTCGGTGGAAATTTGCGAAGTGTTCCGGATTCGCTCAAAACTTTCCCAGGCCCGAGTGTTGTACTCGGCTCTTGGACGTTTAAGTAAACCGACACGGCCAAACTCCGCCTGTACCGTACAGTACACCCGTTTAAATTGTCTGCGGTGGCTCTGGCTCTTGACCCAAGAGAAAAGAGTATTTTGTCCGCTAGGCTACTTCTTAGCAAAGATACGTAAAAATAAAGATATTTATTTGCTAAAGCGATGTTGCATGTTTAAAATAAAATTTAAAAAATATTAATCCAAAAAGTAAAATTCTGACAACATAGTATGTTTCTTACTACAGCTAAGTATGAACGGCTAGAGAAAAGAGTATTTTATCCGCTTGGCTACTTCCTAGCGGAGATACGTCTAGAGAAAAAGAAATTGTCCGCTAAGATAACCCTAGAGAAAATAGTATTTTATCCGCTACGCATCAATTCTTAGTAAAGACACTTCTTCCTATTTCAACTAGTGATTTGGAATTACTTATAATTTTATATAATTACCTGATCCACAAATATTCGATCAAATGGCTTCGACTGCGCATGGTCGTGTTTTGAGACTCTTTAGCAAGGGACGCAAGATTGACCTTAGGATTAAATAATAAAAAAATATCCAGGCACGTTAAGCCGTTGGTGCCAACTGTCATGTAATGGCAGTCGTTAAGCCATGCCGGAGGCCTTATGGGTGGCTTGATAACTTCTGACAGTAAGGCCTGCCACTGTCTTACAATGCTCCACCAATCCGGACTTGGTACCTGAGGTGGAGTATGGCCTAACCTTCCTGCGATGCAGAAAGATACCCATGCCTCAGCAGTGGGGATATACAAAGGGTTGATATCGAATACCCACCGAAATTGTCATGCAAACGATGATGCGGGTAGCTATATTATAAGTGGAACATATGTCCATATGCACCTCTCTTTAGTACCTCTTCTATCGTAAGTGCGTATACTAGCATTTTTACGACAGTTACCGAAGACATCAACCTAAAATATTCGACTGCAACGTCGCACCTAAAAGATTAACTTCAAAGCTAAAGTGCAAAGAGCGTACAGTCGACAATACATTACATGCGTGCACTCTACTACATTGCGTAACGGGTGAATCTACGACAATTCTGTAATAGTATATTGTTAAACGAGGGTAGAAAGAATCAATTCCCGAGGTATTTAGAAGCCCGAGCGCAGCGAGGGCGGCTATAGTCCGAATAGGAATTGATTCTTTTACCCATGTTAAACACTATACTTTTCATTTCGAATATGAGAAAAATAAATACTCATTTTTAATATTCAAATCTTAGCATAAAAGATTATTACCTATTTTTTTGAATTCCGTCACAGATACTATAACGACTTTTTAAATTTTAAATATGGAACTCACCGCTTAATTGTTGCCGCTTATTCCGCTCCAAGAAGTTTGCGCTAAGTTCACACTGGCTGTTTAGAAACTCACATGGCCGCAGCATTTTTTTTAATTAGTTTTTTTAAGGTTATTTATTACATAAAACTCTTCACAGCTGACAGTAGTTCTATTTTTAAAGTTCATTCCGGCCCTTGGGTGGGAAGTAATTTGTATGAGTTTTTCCCTCCCTATGGAGGGAAGTAGCATTTTCCACTCAATAATCAGATCAAAACACCACTTTCCGAGTATAAGAAATGAAAAAGTTTTAACCAGAGACATTTTGGAAGCCAGCACGATCGACATGATATAGTCAGTAGGACACTGGAAAGCCCAAGTTATAGGTCAGTTGTCAAAAATCGTATGCGTATTTCTTTGTCAGCCTTAAGATAGTTTGTCTATATTGTGTAAGAGAGACAAAGACGTAAAGTCAACAGCATACCTTAACAATTGTGTTGCAAATTCACCCGTAACGCAATGAAGTAGAGTGCACGCAATTTTTGATCGAAAATTGCATGCTATAAAACTGGTAACACTTGCATCTTAATATTTCAAGGTATGTAGTGATTTTAAGTCTTATTTAATTGATATAATAGGCTGTCAGTATGATTATTGTTGTATTTCTCTTGATGCAAGTGTGTTTTACTTGAAATTGTGTTTTAATCTTAATTTCACAAAAATTGCCAATTGTACTTTGTATCATTACATGTTTTATCATATGTGCTATGGTGTAAAAAATATTCTTATTTTCACCCAAATAGTTTAATGCGTTTTTTGTGTATGAGTTTCCTTTTTTAGTGTTTAGTATTAATTTCATTCAAATGCTTTAATATGTGTTTTGTATATAAATAAAGCATTATCTTATCTTAATATGCTGCGACTGTACCCTTTTTGCAATTTAGCTCGCACACTTTTAATTGCAGTCAAATATTGTAGGTTATGTTTTAATCAGTTACGTTTAGGAAGCCTTTGCAACTAAAATGTATTATAGGTGGATGCACTATCGATTGTACCTGCTTGACAAATCTACATGACGAGAAAGTTGACCCGCAGAAGACTAAATATACGTATGCCTGGTTTTTTTTATCACCTAATGAATGCCTTCAAAGCGTCCACCTTCGACCTTCGCCCCTATTACGAGACATTAGAGGCGAAATTACAAATTGGCTTTAAATGTCGGTGGGTTAATCTGAGAGAAACTGGCGGGTGTCGTTACATTGAGTAATGCGCGCGCGCATTCTTGCCGCGGCAAGATAACTAGAGGCCTATCACGAATTTCTAAGCAATTTTTCTCGGTGTAGAGCGGTGGTAGAATGCTAACTGCTCATTCGGAAGGTCGTAGGTTCGAATCACGGCATGTGCCCAGGACTTTGTTTTCTAAGAGAGAGAGAGAGAGAGAGAGAGAGAGAGAGAGAACACTTTATTGTACATAAAAATGGAAATTACACAGATATTTCTTAACCTAAGAGTACAGACGGCGGCCTTATCACTAAAAGTGATCTCTTCCAGACAACCTTCGGATGAACTGGACTAATACATTAGAGAAGTTATGTAAGTACATTTGTAAAGTTATACTCGTAGTAGCAATACCACTCACTAAGGGGCAAGAAAAACATCGTCTAAAAACTATGTGTCTGAAAAGTGGCTTAGTAGCCACGTGTGCCCACCGTGGATTGGCAATTTCATGACATTTTGCATTCTTCACGGTGTTTTCCTTAGCATAGCAGTTAGCGTATCAAACTAACTCAAACAAAAAAGGTATATCGGTAAAGGTAAAGGTATAAAGGTAAGGTTGTCTGGAAGAGATCGCTCTTAGCGATAAGACCGCCAATTGTATAACATCACTTAGATTTAAGAATCATGGTTGTAATATTTTTTCTGGTTGTGCAATAAAGTGTTCTCTATCTATCTATCTATCTATCTATCTATCTATCTATCTATCTATAGATAGATAGATAGATTAATAGATATATAGATAGATAGATATATAGATAGATAACCTAACCTAACCTAACCTAACCTAACCTAACCTAACCTACCTACCTACCTACCTACCTACCTACCTACCTACCTACCTACCTACCTACCTACCTACCTACCTACCTACCTACCTACCTACCTACCTACCTACCTACCTACCTACCTACCTACCTACCTACCTACCTACCTACCTACCTACCTACCTACCTACCTACCTACCTACCTACCTACCTACCTACCTACCTACCTACCTACCTACCTACCTACCTACCTACCTACCTACCTACCTACCTACCTACCTACCTACCTACCTACCTACCTACCTACCTACCTACCTACCTACCTACCTACCTACCTACCTACCTACCTACCTACCTACCTACCTACCTACCTACCTACCTACCTACCTACCTACCTACCTACCTACCTACCTACCTACCTACCTACCTACCTACCTACCTACCTATCTATCTATCTATCTATATTATGAGTGATAGTAAATTAAAATTAAAACCTTACAGTCTTACTTTCAAAACACGATTGCTCTGAAACACTCCTCAAAGGCAGTTTAAATAATCTGTGGTTACGTCTTTTCCTTTACTACAAACTATTTCAGCTGCATCTGAGGAGAGTCATAAGAAATAACTTTATAATAAACACCAACCGCCTTATTATAAAAACCTGAATATGTCCTGGTTTAAACCAAGACTAAAAGATCTAGGATTGTTACGGTATCAAAGTTAGACCCAGATCAAATGTGTGTCGTTATTACAAATAGAAGACTATTCGAGGATCAGTTAAACCAGAGATCAGCCATGGTTCAAATAATATTCACTGATTCGTTCATTCAACGTTCATTCAATACTGCGTTCCGTTTCACTAAATGGATATAATCTTCACATTTTAAACGCAAAAATATTCATTATTGCGTTTAAAATACCTATACATCGTAAATTGTTCTTTGTTTAGGTTCCAATCTAACTAAAATGAGCAATAATTAATAAACGCTTCAATAATTATTATATTGTTATTGAAGCGTTTTTATAATCAAATGGCTACTCTCGTGTGAAATGTAGTGAAATATTCGACCGCGCGCGCCAATCCGAGACGTCAACAATTTTCTGATAGTTTCATACTGGGAATAGGTATTATTAATTTTTAAACTTTGGGCGGTTTCGTTGTTGATTATAATAATTATAATAATAAAATGGAACATTTGAAGAAAAACGTGAACCTATATTTGTATCGAAAATCTTCGTCACTTAATTTGAAGGGATTCACACGATGACGAAGTCCAAATCATGTCCCAATCGTCCAAATCATCGAAATCCATCATATCAATGGCGTCCATAATATCAATTATTTATTGCAACCTATCACACACACAAAACCAAACAAATTCAAACGTCAATTTGGAGGTTAGTCCACAGATAAACTAGGGGTATCAGAAGTTTAACTTTAGTACCATAGATAGTCCATGACGTAGCGATAAACTTCGTTTTGTAATAACATTTTACTTGGTCTATGATTTAAACCTGGTAACAATCCCAGTACTAAATTTAGACCGCGTTTTGGAATAAGGCTGCAAGTCGTTAAAGAACGAAAGACAACCTCTCACAACGATCTCTCTAACATTATCTTACATCCATCCATCAAAACTTTGATCCCAAATGTTAATCTTGTCTTTAAAAAAAACTGTTCAATTAAAAGCCGTTTTCAATAATGAATACTAACAGTTTTCAATTATAGCAATTTATATAGCCTAGAAATAAGGGGCAAGAAAGAAGAACTGTGTAATTGATTTCCGCTAAAAACGGATTTTGACCACAATGCCAACAATACCGTTAGTAGCGGATACATGAAACCGAAATAACCGTCGAGCAGCCCTGAAAAACGGTTAAAACAAACATAAGTCTGGATCAGGATGATCTCAATTGTGTGTGTATAGAAATTATAATTGTATTATGTAAGTTTATTAAAATTGCCCCAGAAATGGCGCAAACAAGGGTTGATCTCAATACAATCCTCCACCAACCCGGACTTAGCCCCCGTGGTGGAGTATGGACTAACCTTCCTGCAATGCAGGAAGAGATCCGTGCCCCAGCAGTGGGGACATACAAGGGTTGGTAACGAACCCATATTATGGAGGCTACATAAAAATAAAAGTCTTGCTTTCTAGCACATTTTGTTACTCTATTCCAGCTGACTTTAGACTCTTGTCTGGTTCATGCTAGACCCTTGATCCTGTACCATTTGTAGACGCCGGGCGCTATCACAAACTTCAACATTAAGACGGAACGGCGATTAATCGTGTCCACACAATATCTGGCCGTGATCATTCATTATTGAGGCATTACCTCAACGCATTGCTTCTCAACCTTTTTGTAACTAACCCTCGAAAGTTCCAAAGTAAAACAACCAAGGAAATTCAACATTACTGCTAAATAGCTTGTATCTGTATTCACATTGTAGTTTATTTCTGTATTAATAAAATGTTATCTTTACTAATGCAAACCAACCATTGACAACCAATGAAAATTCTGTCGACCTCGGAAAAGTATATCATGTGTCTTAATCCACTTACAGCGGTAGAAAGATAGCATGAATAAATTGTCTAGATGAGGTACACAGAAGGTACGCGTTTTAACAGCTAACTTCAATAATTTTGGTGGTGTACTATCGATACTAAATGCTTTCGAAAATATCAGAGTTCCAACCGGATTTCATACGCGCAATTAGGCCCCAGGACATGAGATTGTGTGGTACGATGTTATGTTCCCCAATATTGCCGGAAACTGGACATCGCTGTCTAGGAGCGACTACAAATACTACGGTTCTTAATCTAATAAGGGCACATCAAAATTAATATAACTTATAAAATACGCTTTCCGTTGGCTTCCGCACTAGGCGAACCTGTGACACACAGTTTGAGAAACGTCTTAATACATTTTTAGATGTCCCCGTGTTCCCTTAGCGGAATGATTAGGGACACCCACGTGCGTTATCAATAATCCATTACGGTGTGTAGCAAACAATGAGGTTTGTTATCACAGCACCTCGCATCGGCGCGAAAGATGAATGGCCGCAGAGGCGCATTAGAAAATGTCAATAAATAAAAAGTCGATATCGGACGGGTATCTCAGCTCCCAGTGAGAAACTCGAGATGGGGATATGACTGGCCCAGTGATGTATAGTCCGTCAAGTGGAGGAGCGCTTTTGTGTAAACATTGAGCTCTTTTGTGACTATTGTATCCTATTGATACAGGGTATCCTAGTGTGGGGCCAGATGCAATGTATGTGCCTGTATCTAAATGTTATGTAATGTTATGGTCCGATATTTGTATTTTAAAGCAATAAAATTATAGCTTTTTTTTAGACAGCCGTATTTGTGTCCCACTGCTGGGCAAAGGCCTTTCCCGTGAGTTTCCACTCCACCCTGTCTTGTGCAGTTATCTCTTATCCAGGCAAGAAGGTTGAGACATCGTCCCACCCATCTCCGCTTTTGCCGACCGCGTCTATTATTCCTTTTTTTTGTGTAAATAACAATCCATAGGTTGTTAGTAAAATGGCATTCAGAATTGGAACTAAATATGTTAGTGAGATTACAAGCCATATCTAAATTCAAAATTAAAATTAAATTAAATTTTTGAGCTGAAAATAAAATTGTAATTTTTAAGTTCAACTTCAAACTTATACTTTGGTTTATACGGTTGGGATGCGATTCCTACTGGGGGCCACCGTACATTTGTACGAGTGGTCTCAGTCTGGGTGTACTTTCAGGTTTGTGACGTTCTTGCCTGGTTACCATAGTACAAGGTATCCTCATTTGGGACCAGGTCAAGTGTGTGTGTGTGATGTGTGTTGTGTGGAAATTATTATTATTATTGTTCAGTATCGGCTCTGTGTACTCGTAATAACACAGAACTACAATTCATGGTTTATCATATTATATAAATAAGTAGGAGGACAATTGTATTAATCGGCTACGCAATGAGCATCGAAATAAAATAGTATCATTGAATGTAATTCAATGTAATTCAAATTCAATTTCAATATTAACAAAACTTTCCATCTCAATTTTTATTGTATTTCCATGTTGATAACTTAAATTCTCTATCAAATAAGCCTGTGAGTTGTTTCAATTTCTAAAAATTTTTTTTATTGAGTTCGGCTGTCAAAGCAGTCCACAGAAGTTGAACGGACTATACCACTAAAGAACCGGTAGCGCGGGCTTGAGCCGAGATAATTCTAAGTTATGCACCAGCGACCAAGTCCAACAGCGAGCTATCATGTTCAATCCTACGCGCTCAATTTGCTACGACAAACACTAGATGGTTGTTCGTCGTGCCCAATAGGGCATACCGAGCGAACTTCACCCGCGAACATTGTCTGACGAACAGAAATGGAAAACAGTGGTCGAAAATTTTAAATATTTTTTTTATCACGACTAGTGACATTTTTTAGACAAGTATTAGAAAAATTGGGAAAAGATAATCATTGAAAGATAGATAGAATGTTTATATTGTACCATTAAAAAAACTTATCATCTAAAGATTAAAAAATATTAGTAGATAGATGGTAAAGATTTAGTGGATAAACCAAAAACGGTTAATGAGACAAAATGTTAGTACATTTCTTCACCGAATTTTCAACGTTCTATAAATGTAGTTACGGTCACATATAGAAAAAAAATCCCGGCATGGGTGAAACTTTTAGCCTCTAAATAGGTTTTTAAATAAAGAGAAAACTCAAAGTTTGACAAATGCTTCACACGTTGTTATTGTGAAAGGACTGTGAGTGTACTCAGATAGTACGGCTGATGATGATGATGTTAAGTGTACTATGGATTCGGATGAATGTTTTGCTTTTGCTCGGTCTAAACTCGTCTTGACAATCAGTCAGATTAAATTAGAAATTGGAATCTAATCCGTAATCGAAGTTTCACTCAAACTTGGCGTTGAAACATCGCATTTAGGCAAACAACTTCCTGTTTGAATAAATGTGGAATTCAGATTATCTACATGAGGATAAACGTGACGTTACATACAGTTTTACTTAACCGTATGGCAGTAAAACAACCTATATTAATTCAAGCGGTTAGCACAGCTCTAGAACTTAGAAACCAGCCTTACATTCCGAAGGTCGTGGGTTCTAATTCCGGTACGTACCAATGACTATATTTTATAAGTTACCTACGAGTGGATTTACGACAAAACTGTGCCTTATGCTTCTTCTTATTTTGATATCGACCTACTAGTCAGACTTCAAGATAATGTAAAGCAAAAACACAATATTGAGAATTTTACACTTTGATAATGGTAATGTATGGGAACTGAAGAAATGGTTTCCCGCGTTTGCTTTACATCCATAACACGTTGTTGGTATCTGGATCGATGATTCAATCTCGGCGTTCAATGGAGCGTTTAATCACTGATAGCACGAGGTAATTAATAACAGCATTGTTTACACAGGAAGAGGCATTGTGCTGCAATTTAATATAGTCAGCGGCGGAGATACAAAAAACTTGGAGCACAGCAAGGTAGGGTTCCACAGGCAAGGCTTTTAAACTGTCAGGGCGAGTCTCTTAAAGGCACAGTTAAGTTTAATATTTTTTTTTTAGGATACCAACTAATTTTACACAGTAAATTATTACTTCCTAGAATGGACAAGCTTAATACCGAATTATAGGTTACCTCAGAAAATACAATGACAGCACTACACTGCACTGTACTGAGTATATGGTACTGTACAGTTATTCTGTAGAGTGATATTAATACGGTAATTGTCGTTGTCTGTATTTTGAAAGATTCGATAAAGGGTGATTGCTCGAAGGGCCGGTAAGGGACGTCAAGGAGGACCATACTTCGACTAAATATGGGATGCATTACAAAGGACAAGATAAAAAGTATCCATAACCGGCGTGGGTAGATGCAGAGACTAATGAATGTTGAGAAATTCGATCTTTTTCATGAGAAACGCCACTTATTTTGTCACTGGCACTCGAGTTTTGTTACAATTTTCCTTCGTAGTTATCATTTGGTATTGTTGCTAAATCCTCGCAAAAGTACTTCGAAAGTAAAGTCATTGTTACACTCTGAAATCGAACCTGGCACCTTGAAAATGCCCGCTTCTCGTGCATAATAGTATAATTCATTACAAGTGCGGAAAGGCTGTCATTGCAAAGAGTTCCGACAAATGTCTACCCGAGCCGAGGCGCAGCCGAAGGCGAGGGTTGACATTCGGAAAAAGTTGCAATGACGGTTCCGCATGTGTACTGAACGACTATTTTTAATACAGTTGCGAGAAAATGAATCATAAAATTATTTGGAAAATGGCGCCAAAAATAATATAAGCTGAGATTTTTTTCCTCACCCATTCTGGTAGGCAAAGGGAACTATGCCCATACAGCCAAGTCTTCAGTAGATTGTTTTTATTGATATGAAATGAATATGAAATTTCTTCTTCTTCTTCTTCAGGCTATAATAGTCCACTGCAGGAGATAGCCCTCCCCTAATGAGCGCCATAGCGCAAGGTTGTGCCATCATTGGGGGGTAATGCCCAAATAAAATTTAATGAGATGAAATGAAAAAAAACCTATCAATAATGTAATAAAACAAATTAGTAGCTTCTTTTTAGAAATACATATACGTATTTGCATGAATCATATTTTTTTTTAAATCATAAATGTGAATAATTTTTTTTAGTAAAAACTTAATGGTTGGTTTTTTTTCATATACATTATTTAACAGTTGGGAAAGGTAAAAAAAAGTACGAGTGTGTAATAGCCCACATCCCGCACGCTATACGTCCCTGCAATACGCCACTTTTCGAGCAACTGTTTTGAAAACTATTTTTTATACATTAGGAACATTTTTATACTTTACGATAGCTCAAAAACGAATAATGTTTTACTGCTTTCAAAGTACCACTAGCACCTTGTGACGTAACGAACTTCAAACAGTGCTTATAATTATTACCAAATCATAAATCTTTTCTGTGTCTGGGTCAATAAAAAAGCGTTTTTAACATCTAAGCGACGCCAAAGATGCAACGGTCCGCACCAGAGGCACCATTTTCCAATCAAGCACCATAAAGTAAACAATTGCGTCGAACAAAACAAACGTGCCGTAAAAGAAATTTTAATGGTAAATTAAGACATCCGCTAAGCTCGCACCGTGAATAATTAACAGAAAATCGTGGCTCCGTCGTTAAAAACATACTTCTTGTTCATCGCCCCCCTCCAGAGCGAAGATCCGTAATCAGAGCCCAGATTTTGTGGATGTATTGCAGTACGATTTCATTTCATTTGCGCTTCAAGCCTATGCACATAGTTTTGGTTTGTTAAGCTTTAAGTCCCCCTTTTTTAAGACGGTTCACTGTGATGGGTTCTCCTCTTAACGTTTTCAAAGTGGCAAAATAGATATGCATTTTTTGACAGTTGGAGTCTCATGAATAAAGTAAAAATCAACGTCACTTATCTCATTAGATAGGTACTTACATAATACATTCCCAGAGTTACTTCTTTTTGCCGAAAAGTAGGAAAACCGCTGTGAAAGATCTCTATTATTAGATTATAATGATTAGCTTTCAGTCCCCCTTTTATGTGACGGTCTACTGTGTTAGGTTGTCCATGTTAACGTTTTCGAAGTAACATAATTTTAAACTTTCGCGACTTGTGCACATAGTTAGAATATTTGTTTTCGAAGTGTCAAAATAGATATGCATTTGACAGCTGGAGTATCTTAAATAAAGTAAAAATCGACGTCACTCAACTCATTGGACACTTAGGTACGTAGTAGATTCCCAGAGCTACTCCTTTATATCGATAAATAGAAAAAACGCTGTGAAAGAAGACATCTCTTTTCTATCTAATATATAAAAATCTCGTGTCACAGTTTTTGTTATCGAACTCTTCCGATACGGCTTTTTATGATTACTTTTGATAGGTCTGACAATACGTTGAAGGGTTATTAATATAGTAAAACAACATATGCCGAGTCAGCCAGTAATACTATACAATATGCCAACATATTAAAATTAAATTCATTCCAAAAAACTTTCGTCAAACACAGAAAAAATAATACAAAACACGCGAAACGGAAAACACAAACGAAGAAAACACACTAGTGTTTTCTACATTATGTATACAAGTAAACACGATTCCACCATTACCCTCCTTCGTTGTTTTAATTGATCTGTGGTTACGTTTTTTTCCTTGAAACTTCACCACAGACTAATTTAGTGAGCGTTTTTGAAGTGTTATAAGGAATTGTCTTGTTATAAATAAAGCCAAAGGTAAGGCCTTCTTACTATATAGTTCGATAAACAGAAATGGAAATCCTCAAGAGAGTAATGATAATGACCATCGTAAGAGTATACAGACATTGTTAGTAGTGGCTCTAACGGTGCAGTAGTACAAACGTAAATAAGCTTCTTTTACAGATGATTCATAAATGCTTATCAATAAAAATCTTCGTATGAAGAATGGACTTACCTACGGTAGTGTGGCACATCGTTAAGATTTTATCCCCCATCCTCAACGAGAACTAATCTCTAATGTCGCAACGGTCTTCGGTACAAACTACAATAGAAGGGTTGAATAATGGAAAGATTTCATTTTATTTTTTATTACAAAAAAACCTCGAGAGACTCGGCGGACATGTCTCGTATGACAGATCGAGTGGCTTTTAGTTATAAAAAAGAAACTTTGTCACGCCAACTTCCCAGATCTCACAGCCGCAACTTCCATAAAGATTATGTTATTTTTTCTTAGCTGTCTTTCCCTTGATTTACCGCGTACTCTTTCTTTAGATATACGACTTGACTGAAACATAACTTTTAGCGAAACGTTTTTTTGCTAGATAGAACTGTTATTACTCTTTTATGGTACAGTGACATCATAAATAATGTAGGCGTTGTTCAATAAACAAGATATTAAAACACATGTAGCTGTAAATGTTTATCCAAAACATAATACAAATATTACAAAGCTTGTCTCGTTTGTATAACAGTTGGTTTGAGAACTTGGAGGTGCCACACACGTTTCTTCGATTAAAGACTTGGCCTTTACCGTCAAGACTGCTTATGATATGCCCGTAGCTAATTTAGGTAGCATTGTGTGACGCACAAGAGAGGAGCGCTTGAATAAGATTATCACGAGACCAGAAACCCGTTGGGAGTCATTGGTCATAAATCATAGCCCATAAGATGAGTCTGACAATAACCTCTTCCTAGGCGCACTTTTTGTCAGAGAAATCAGGTTTCTATTGATGTCAGATCAAGGTTCAACTTCGGACGGGGCGCCGAGGCTGGTTTGTGATGAGGTAAGAGAGGAGGGTCGTTAAAATGACAGGCGAACTTAATACTCCGTTTGATCGGACCAATTGTTGGCATTGTATTTACGTTGATTTATAGAAAGCGAAAAAAGAACGCCGGGAGTTTAATAAGCATGCAGTATTGTACCGGGTATTATACTAGGAATGTAGGATTGGAGGACATGCATCCATCAAGTTTGACGTCCAAACGTTTTCGGCTAACCTATCAAATGTAGCCGTGAATGATGTATGGAAAATGTGTTTGCGATGAGTCGTTGGTGTACCGTACCGTACCATGTCACTTGTTTTTTGCGAACTTTGAGTCTTGAGAGACAGCTGCCTATTTGCTTTGAATGACAACAATTATGCTAATTAACCGTTGATCTTCTAAAAACAAATTTATTTCAAACAGTTTACTCTCAAGCACTTAGTTGCTTAATTAAACCGCAATTTGCCTCTCCTGCTTTCTAAATAGTTGCTGAAGCTTTAAAAAAGTGGCAATTGAGTTCCAACAGTTGAAATGTAAAGGACCCATATAAAATACAAGTTATGGCAGTTAGTCACACGAACGTCTATTTTTAGCCTAACAACGAGCCATTAAGTTAAAGTTTGATAACAATATCGCTTACGATCCCGTTCTTTTATTACCGCATTTTGATGTCCCGGCCAAATTGGAATTCGTATAGGTTATTGTGGCTGAGGGAATTGGGATCCGCCGCATTCAAAACATCCCACTATCCTATTGAGTTCTCTCAGAAGGGAACTGGATCTGATAAGGTAGATCGTTGATAGGGCCCCCTTTTTCTTTGCGCGACACCTTTGTCATGACAAAGGGCTGTTTGGCTGGCGCGGTGGCATCTGAATGGACTTGCAATAACGCGTCCAGGCTTCAAGCTTCCCCGCGAGATCGGCCGCTGATATACCTCGCTCACTAAAGATTTATTAATCTCTCCGTTCACTGGAACAATGAGCTTTTTGGAAGGCACCTGGTAGTCTTTTTTTCCCCCAAGTATGCTCCGGGTTTGTATTAAGTTTTTGCTAGTCGCTCAAGTGGTGCCTTGAGTGCGGTTGGAAGTGCGCTTATTGTGGCTACTTTTATGGATAAAAAGCTGCCATGATTAAACTCTTAAATTCTTAACTCCTTTCGTGGTTTCAAGAAAAATCACGCGGTCCGAAGAAAACCACTTCGTCTAATGCCGAGTGTAGACTGACCGAACTAAAGCATGATTCAGTGTAGAAGAGCGAATTGACCTCCACAGTATTACTACTAGAGGTTATTGTAAACAAGTCTTAGTAGGATCTCATACAGAAATTACTTTTAAAAAAATTGTAGGCTACTGATTAGCAGTGTACAATGAATAGAAGCGGATTTAAATATGTTTATCGTTAAAATTCAATTATAAAAGTTTAAAGAGAAAAGATAAATTGTCTAGTCAGGCCGTTTGATAGTGTTGGAGTTTTTGTTTCCTCTGCCTTTTTCTCTGCTACAATACGGCCCGAAGGCAGCGGCTTACATTTTACATTAACATTTACAAACAGAATGTAAATTCTTTACATTGAAATAAATTGATTTGATTTTATTTGAATGGAACATTTTCAAACAATTCCACAGCCTCATAAAACTCCACAAAAATCAATATTTCACTGCTTCGTTACTTTTTCTTTATAAGACGCAGGATCGGCGTCATTTTGTTAGACTCAGCTACTAATAAAGATGAAATCGCAATAAATCTTCTTCATCTTAGTGAACTAAGACCGTGAAAACTGCTTTATTCGTCTCCAGCTACGTACTCTGCCGATCGATAATGGGCTCTTGTTCGCATTTGTTCGGTTGGTCTGCACGCATCATAACATGTTTACTTTACTCATGGGCTCAAGTTACGGGTTTAATTTGTCTAGGTCACGTTTGCAGGGACAAATGTTTTATTATTTAAGGAGAGATTTTTATCACATTCTCGCGTTACGTTGAGTTGAGCAGAAATTCCTCCACGTCCTTTAACGCTTCAAAGCTTATCAAGAGAAAATCTTATTCATTAGCCTTTTTCTATGAAAACATTTACGAAGAAGGATCAAAAAGATGGAAAAAGTTACGTCACAGGAATAATCTCTGAGGGAAGGTTAATTATTATGTGTTACTGCGAAACAGCTAAACTTCTTAAGCCATTAATTAATATTTGACTGCATTGTTGATAGAGTTAACACCATCGAAATATCAACACACGGATCGTAGGAAGCCTTTCTGATTTGAGAATTTCAGTAAGTTAGTAATTAACTAACTTTCTCTCACGCTCTTTTCTGAGAAATTCTAGGATTTGACAGTACTACAGTTAACTATTTACTTAACAAAATTCAAAATTGGTGGATATTTGAATAAAGAATGGGTATATCAAGAATCTAAAGAACTGCAATGTGCGCTCTATAATGGCGTCAACAATAGAATCAGCTGCATAGACAGCGCCTGTACATCTTGATAAGATGCCCCTATTTTGGCAAATATCTCTCAGCATGACGCCGTCACAATATTTTAGTATCTACAGATAAATCTGTATCGGTGCACAATTTTTTTATATTTAGAAGAGGGATACAAAAAAAAATGATTTAGGATTGAAGTTTTCGGCAAGGGAAAACGTGGTAAAAAGAAATGATTGTAACTTTTGAATTTAGTATTTTTTCCTGATAAACTAAAAATAATATTTTAGGTAATCTCAGGACAAAAGAGAAAAGTGTTTGATCGCTTTTAAATAAACGGAACATTGATTCGTTAATGAGGCTTTTTGGTAACGTGAATGAAAACATCGTGAGGAAATCTCCGAGCGTCAGATTGGTTCACATACTATTTACATACAAACAGTTTGACATTAAAATAGGTGCTTAACAAATCTGACTTGACAACGGGGATTGGTAATTTAAAGCCCTGAGGTACGCTTTAAAATACTAATCCACGTTGTCAAGCCAGACAGTTAAGTACCATAGTTCCACATTAAAATAGATTTTTAAGGAATCCGGCTTGGCAATGCGAATTGTTAATTTAACGTTTACTTCAGCAATTTAATTTACCAATCCGCGTTGTCAATCCAAAATTTATCGAACACCAATTTTGACGTGAAACTATAGTAACTGTATAAACCAACCAGTGTTTCTACTGGTACAGTTTTACAGAAACATCTCCCTGACATTATGTATTTTTTGTGTAACGCAACATCCACAATATGACATCTCTAAGCCCAAATAGAAGGAAATAAATTACGAAACTTTATACGTCCTTTCTTCTGTTTTGATCACTCCTCTTGTTCCCTGAACATTGCACAAAAGGGGAGTGGAATCTCTCGAAATTCGCTTAAAAAAAACTTTGGTTTGGGACTAAACCTCAAGCTTTTGTGTCGAGGCATTATATTAAACCGCCCTTTCCTAAATTTATTGTCGTAGAATGATATGATGTCTTTATGTTGTGGATCCATTGTGAAACACTTATCTGATCGTATCCCGTATTGTGTTTAATGGTCTGGAGTTTCAAGGTACTAGTCCTATTTTTTTGTGTGTTTTCTGTGTGTGACCAGGTTTTACCTTGGCATTGTACGACCTTAACTTTAATAAAAAATAGTACTGGAAATATCACGCTATAAAATTTTCCGGTCAGCGATAGCCCGGTGGAAAGATCAATGGACTCGGAACCGAGAGACCCAGGTTCGATTTCCAGTGCGAACCCATTAATGACATTTATAATGGTATAGTAGCAATACCACATGCTAACCGTAGCCGGGAAGGAACACAGCGTGAGGAGACCTGAGTGACTTAGGTATTCAAATATCTCATAGCTTGAAATAGTACCTTGCGAAGCACGGAAGCGCTCGGAAAAAATGCCACAATTGATTGCAAACAGCAAAACGTTTTCAATACAGTTTGGAATATTATAAAAGCTAACTAAACAAACGGAAAGTTATTTAATAACAAAACGTTGATAGAAATTTACCTGAATACAGGTTTTGATTTCGAAACTGGTGAAACAAATTGGAAACGCTTTGTTACAATGTTTTAGTGGGTACAGCGACTCTGAACAATGACATGGGTTTTTGCCTCGCTGTGTTTATGATAGTATGCTATACAGTTTTTGTTCGTGGTCGGAGCAAATATTTTGATTAGTATTCTGTGGTTGCGGTTCTGTCATCGGTTTATCCAATAACTTTTTTTTCAATATCAATTGTGTTTTTAAAATGCAGCGGCGCTTTTTCGTCCTCTTTTTTAGGGTATTAAAGCGTTTCACTATAAATTGTAGAATTAATTTATAGTAGATAGCTTCCATTTTATTTTTTGATGTTTCGTTGAAGTGCGTTTCATGTGATTGTAATCGAATTTCCTTTTGTACTGCAATCGAATCAATGGACTATACTGTTAATAAATGAATGCATAATAAACTTAACAGGCTTTAGTACGAAAGATGTATAAATAGTTGTTGTTCGTGTTTTGTTTTTTCTTTATTAGGAACGACGGCCTCGGTGGCACAGTGGTTTGGCACGCTGACTGTAACACGCGAAGGTCTCGGGTTCGTTACCCGGCCGGGTCAAACTAACAAACGAACTTTTCTAGTTTGTGTCGGGTCTTGGATGTTATCTATGTATTTATTGTTTTAAATCTATCGTCGAGTTAGCACCTATAACACAAGTCATTTAGTTGTACTTAGTATAGGGCTAACGAGGTCTGTGTAATATGTCCATGAATATTTATTTATTATTATTTATTTATAACTCTTACCATAGAAATACAACTTTACTGGTATGTGCACCAATTATAGTTGTTCACAGCTCTCGCCTCGCCAAGTTGAAAAAAGAATCATAATCATTTATCTATTGCACGTCATGGTAATAGTACTGGTGGTAATAATATTAATAAATCATTCTTGTTCTACATGACACCCTGTAAGTTCACTACAACTTTGCTAAAACTATTTACATATAAAATTACTTAACAACCTCAATTTTATTTACAATTTCTTTATCAATTGCAGTAACATTAAAAATTACTTACCAACTTAAAAATAACTAACTTTATGAAGAAGCCAAAGACTAAACCGACACTAAAATATATTAAGAAGATAAGTTACTTAAACTTTTTACAAGAGTAGGCTTAAAATAGACCCTCAGAAAGTACGTATATCAATGATTGCATTATTATTATGGTTATAATTATGTTGAATACATGCAAACATGTGGTGAGTGCATAATGCGACAACTTTGTAGACAAAACAGAGCTTTTATCTGATGTCTTGGCCTTGAATGCGAAATCTTTAGTCCTACTTCAGAAAGTAGAAAGTAGTTACCAACACTACTCTTGGGAAGCAATCGCTTAATTAAGGCTGAAGCTTTTAAACCAATGTAGTAAGAGAACCGGTTCTATTTTTGAAACATTATCTCGTAGCGAGACGGTTAATTGAGAAACTAAAATATCCCAGAAGAGGCTTTATCTATTTTATAACTGTATAAACTTTTAAGTCTCTTTCCAATTAAATGTGTGAATTCTCAGACGGTCGGGTTTAAAAAGTTCAGTTCGGGCCGATATTGGAAAGCGTTTAAAATGCAAATCGGCGGCAGCAGGTAAATTCATTTGAGGATTTTTGCTAAAGCGCAGTGATTAGAAAATCTCTACCTATCTGCTTTTATACACTGGAATGCATAGGGATATCCATATCCATGCTTTACAGTTCACATCGACACAACAATACGGAACGAAAACAAGGCATACTTAATACAATAATGGAGGCACCAAACCGTACAGTTAGCTCGCAAACGAAGTCAAAATAGAGTTGACATTACCATAACGGAGGCATTACTGTCTCACTAATGCTGTGTTCCTACATAGGTGCACCTTTGTTATGAATACCGGTCATGACCGCGCGCATTTGAATAATGTAAACCTGCCTTGATGGGAGGCTCGAGTTCGGGAGATGACTTGACATAATACGGCACCGGGAACTAGTTCTGCCGGAGCGAATTGATGCACTAAAGAGAGGCGCATATGGACACAAGTTCCACTTTTATAGTTGTTACCCGCGACGTCTTTTGCATAGAAATTTCTGTGGACAGTAACGAATGGACAGTAACGAGAGGGCACATACAAATGCATTTTTCCGAATTCATGTAATACACTCACACTCACATTAATACTTGACATTACGAGTACGTCAGGTCATGTACTGGGTGAGTGACCGTCCCGCGACTCCGTGCTTCGCAAGACACGTAAAACCGTCATGTAATGGTCGCATGTAACAGACGCTGAGCCATGTCAGAGGCCTTATGGGCGGCTTGATAACTTCTGACAGTAAAGCCCGCCACTGTCTTACAATCCTTCACCAACCCGGACTTGGCCCCCGTGGTTGAGCGTACTCCACGAAGGTTAGGCCATAGCCTAACCTTTGTGCGATGCAAGAAGATACCCGTGCCCCAGCAGTGGGGACATACAAAGGGTTGATAACGATAACAATGTCAGCATTTATCTGCCGTAAGCCTACATTAAAAAAGAATATCCGTACCAAGCTCTCCTAACAATCGCCGGCTGGCCTTCTCCCAGGAGCCTGCAGAAGGCAACAAATTATTCCACCCACATACTTATGTAACTGCAACTGAATCAATCAAAACCTCAGACCTACTCTGCCTTTATGATCGCATTATACGCAGCTCTGGCCCATTACGGCCTAGCTACGACTTCTGCATTGCGACTTGCAAATCTTACGATATTATGTTTTGTTTTCTGTGAAATTTCTTCCATTGAATGCGGCGTTGTGGGCTAAATATAAACAAATATAATATTTGTTTCATTAATTTTTGTCAACAGTTCCAGTGATACACATGTCATATATTTTAGTAATTTGTAAAATGGAGACTTAAGGCGCTTCGGGTTGCTGAAGAGCAAAAAAAATTATAACTTGTTTTATAATACGTATAATATAATACGTCAATACGTGCGGAGCCAACCAAGCCGCGGGTTTCCTCACGATGTTTTTCCTTCACCGTTAGCCTGTGGTATTGCGACTACAAATTCGCAAATGTACGTAACTTTGAAATTAAACAAAGATTTATTGACTTGTCTTTCCTGTGGGCTAGGCCGACTAAGCTGTCAGGATGGTATAGGTGCTGGGCAAGCCTTCACCATCTATGAAACCATGTCCCAGGCACTACAGCGTCGGAGTGGTCCCTTCACTCATCTAGTGTGAGTGAAGATACCACTGGACGCTGTATAAATCATCTCATTAAGTAGATGCAAAAAGGCCAATATTCATTCATTTATTCATTCATTCATAATATAATGAACATGAGTAATCTAAAATTTGATCTAGACTGTAGGTTCTAAAAATAGTTGTTACTCGTAAGAGTTTGAGATAGAAACGTATTATATTATAAGACAAGTTACGATATTTTTTCCGTTGGTTGCGCTGCTTAGCACCCCGAAGCGCCTTAAGGAAGCGACTCACGATGGTATTCCCAAGCAGACGTAGTTTGGTTTTCTTTCTCAAACGATATGCCTGATTGCCATAAAACTTTTTCCAATGATGAGCGTACACAAATGAAAGTTTGACGGGGTTTGAAATTGTAAATAAATTATATTTTAAACTTTCGCGACTTGTACACATAGGTACTCGTAGTTAGATGCGTGCGGGTGCCCGCCATCAGTCTTCTCGTGACCACGGTAGCTGTAACGTCGTCGAAACATCGAGGGGAAATAGCAATAAATTTAAAAACCTATTTAGAGGCTAAAAATTTCACCCATGCCGGGATTCGAACCCGCAACCTCTGGCTATCCGTACCAGCGCTCTACCAATTGAGCCAATGGGCGACTCACGGCATCAGTGAAATTTCGAACCTCTTTACAATATTCTCTGTATTACGTACAGGCAGCGACATCTGACTTAAGCAAATTGCATTACTTACAGCCCCGACTACCTACTTTGCAGTTAGGTTTAACATCGGAACGATATCACTGTACCCACATGATTACACTATTTTTATTTTATATATCCAGATATATATCCAGGATAGCCAGAGGTTGCGGGTTCGAATCCCGGCATGGGTGAAATTTTTAGCCTCTAAATAGGTTTTTAAATTTGTTCCTTAGCACGGGTAAGTGCATTAAAAATAAAAATAGTGTAGCAATAAATTACTACGCGATTAAGCCCCGAAAATATTCTAACTATGTAAATAAATTGATGCAAAACTAATAAGAGCTTTTAAAAATTTTCTACGTGACGCTTGTGAGACTCATCATTATTTTTTTAACTCTTCTTCTTCTTCTTCAGGCTATGTTAGTCCACTGCTGGACATAGCCCGCCCCTAATGAGCTTCATAGCGCAAGGTTGTGCCATCATTGGGGGGTAATGCCATAATCCCTACGCCATTTTATAATATCATTTTTAAATTCAAATATGAGAGCTCTCTAAACATAATTACTAAAGTTTCATTGAGATACCGCGAGTTATTCGCAAATTAAAACCAAACTACATTTGTGTGGGTATCGTTTCGTGTAGCGTCTTCCTAACTACCTCTGTGTTAGACTTTCTTAGGACGGTCCTAATATACTACTTAATAAAGTCAGAGGTAACATCTCTAAGGGCGCTCATACGAATATTGGGTGCTTATATTACGATGCTGTCCAAAAGTTAAAACAGCAACTCGGTAGCGCCCGAGAGCGATCTGCGAGGTCGGAGTGCTTTATTAATTCAGCCCTGCCTGTATTTTAATAATGACTAAGTTTTATATTATAAATTAAAGTCGTACGAAAGTACGGCACGATAATTACTGTGATTAGCAGACTCTAAAGTGGCCTAGTTTCCGAGTACTTAAACTAGGCTCGGTAATAGGCTTGTGGACTAAATAATTTATGAGTGAACCAATCATTTCCACTACTGCAACGTGGTAAGTAGCTTTGCAGTCAATAATTCAGGGTTCAACCTTTACATGACATTATAGGACTGCTCATCGATGGTTGTTATGCTTCATTACGCTGCGGGGAAAATTATAGCTCGCTACATTCTAAGCGAATGAAAGAATTTTTCGCGATTTGAAATTGGAATGCTTACCGATTGAGATCATACCTCTGCAGATAAAGAGAAAAAAATATTTTGAATTTGGAACGCGATATTTTCTTTTTTAGCCAACTGCGCTGGATATAATAAGGAGGTAAGGTAATAAGTTTCACTCGTATGTATGTATGTATGTATGTATGTATGTATGTATGTATGTATGTATGTATGTATGTATGTATGTATGTATGTATGTATGTATGTATGTATGTATGTATGTATGTATGTATGTATGTATGTATGTATGTATGTATGTATGTATGTATGTATGTATGTATGTATGTATGTATGTATGTATGTATGTATGTATGTATGTATGTATGTATGTATGTATGTATGTATGTATGTATTTATGTATGTATGTATGTTCGTTTATAAGATCATATGTCATTTCTTTATCAACTAGCCTTGCCCCGCGGTGTTACCTGCGGTTTATCGATTTTCCCATGAGAATAAGATACTATTCCGCAGTGAATTGTAGCCTATGTATTAAGTAGGGTGTCAGCTAACTCCATATAAAATTTTATCAAAATCGATCCAGCAGTTTCGACGCGAAGAAGTAACAAAAATACATACTCATAAACTGTCGCCTTTATAATTCATAGCATGATGTGATGTGATGAAAAAAAAAGAATAGTACGATTGTAATTATGGTCGTAAATCACAATATATATATATATATATATAGATAGATAGATAGATAGATAGATAGATATAGATATTCATCGACATATTACACAGATCTCATTCAAATTCATTCAAATGACTTGTGTTATAGGTGCTAACTCGACGATAGATTTAATACAATAAATACATGGATAACATCCAAAACCCGAGGCAACCTAGAAAAGTTCGTTTCCTAGCTTGGCCCGGCCGGGGATCGAACCCGATACCTTCGATTATACAGTCAGCATGCTAAAGCGCTGCGCCACCGAGGCCGTCAAAATCCCTTAACTACCTATTCCTCAGGCGATTTGTTTTTAGAAATAAGAAGCCTTAAGTAATGTTTGAAGCAGTTTTTTGTACCGTTTATTCTCATGGGTGTTCTCTGCCGTGCATTAGATAACAAAGAAGTTTCCATTTACATGTCAAAAGAAAATAGTTGAAGCTCAATTTTAAAGGTCAAAAAGGTTAAAAACTACGGCTGGCTCCTCTTTACATTTGGAACGAATCGTTTGAAGTCCTATTTTACAATGTAAACTCGGTGCATTCATTGTGTGACATTCTTAAAAATGTTATGTAATACATTTTTGTCTATGTATGAAATGAAAAAAGCGGTGGTAGCGGAGCGGTGTAGAACGTCGGCTTCTCAATCGAGAGGTCGTGGGATCGAACCCCGGCATGTACCAATGACTTTGTTTTGTAAGTTACGTAGGTACATTTGCGAAATTATAGTAGCAATACCACTCGCTGACGTGAAGGAAAACATCGTAAGGAAACCCTATTGTGTGAAGGATTAACGTACCTCAGCGCTTGCTACGTACATACAATGACTCAACTACGAAATGTTTCTTTCGCTTCTTAAGGGGTCACCAATGGAAAACAGTGAAGTTAAGTAAAAACAGTAAGAACTAGACAGCATTAACAACAAAAACGGCATTTTTTTGGAATAAAACCTAACCAATCCCCAGGTCTGTGATCTCGTTATCAACCCTTGTATGTCCCCACTGCTGGGGCACGGGTCTCTTCCTGCATCGCAGGAAGGGTAGGCCATACTCCACCACGGGGGCCAAGTCCGGGTTGGTGGAGGATTGTAAGGCAGTAGCAGGCCTTACTGTCAGAAGTTATCAATCCGCCCATAAGGCCTCTGACACGGCTTAACGACTGCCAATGCATGACAGCCGGCACTAACGGCTCAACGTGCCTTACGAAGCACGGAAGCGCTCGGAAAAATGCCACTAGCGACGTCACCCATCTTGCACCTGACCGCGCCTGTTGTTGCTTAACTCAAGTGATTGATTCCAATCGCTCGGTTCGGCTAGGCCACGAGCGCTTCTGTGTTCTCAGTTGTGGATAATAATAATCAGTATTAACTTATTTGAGAGAATAGTCTGACAATTTTTGGAATAACGATCTGTAAAATGATATGATTTTTGTTCGATTCGTGATCTTTTAATGTTACTCCATGGAGCATGTCCAAAGGAAAAAAGTCGTTATGAAATGAATCGAAATATAAAAAGAAACATGAGTTCAGTGTTTATCATAGGTATTATAAACAAGCTATCCGTGCCATAAAACTGGCTAGTAAAAAATCGTACTACCTATTTCAGATTGGCAGAGAAAAAAAACTAACCTGGAGACGACCCGGTTAAGTCAGTACACCTCGGCTCGTAAAAACATATTTTTCAATTTCAATCATAAACGGATGCCAATCGAAAAATCAAAGTCGCCATAAAGCAATCAACTCAACACACATGCAACAAATAGCATAGCAGCAGTGGCTAATCAGATACATCTTATTAATATAGAAATACCTATCTACGGTTTTTTAATTGGCACGTTTTAATTGGCACGTCTATTGAGATGCGTTATAAAGAATTATTGTCTTATGTTTATCTGTAATATACAGCAGTTTCTATACTTCTTTTAGTTGTTACTTTTGTGATCCGAGCATCGGGAGAAAGCTCTTGTCAAAAACTCAACAAAAAGAATATAATCATGTGGGTAGCAGCGATATTATTCCGATGTAAAACCTAACTGCAAAGTAGGTACTCGGGGCTGCAAGTGATGCAAATTACTTCAGCCAGATGACACTGCCTGTAAGTAATACAGAGAGTATTGTAAAGAGGTTCGAAATTTCACTGATGCCGGTATTTGCCTATTAGCTCAGTTGGGAGGGCGCTGGCACTGTTAGCCAGAGGTCGCGGGTTCAAGTCCCGGCATGGGTAGAATTTTTTGCCACTAAATAGGTTTTTAAAATTGTCCTTAACACGGGTTAGTGCAACAAAAAGAATAAAAACTTAACATTTTTACATACAACCCGGACCGAGTTTCATAAAACTACAATCAGTAGTTTATTATTAGAACTTGATGTACATTGCTCAGCAGTCTTTCTACATGTTAATCTGTGCATTAGTCGGCTTTGCAATGTACATCGAATTTTCATAGTAAACCGTGTACAGTCTGTTAGCTTTTAGAATATACCTCGGGCTCTAGAGTAGGCTTCGATTTTCGCCGAAAGCACACGAGTGTAATACGACTTCCTGCTTTGTATAAAACGTTTCTTTATTTAATTAAGTGATTTCTATTACACGAATATATTTCATTCTATCCGATAGTAGCCGAGGTATATTCTAAAAGTTAACAGTCTGTAGTTCTATGAAACAGGAATCTGGAGCGCTATTTCATAAGTAATATATAATAATAATATGGATACATTGTGTCTGAAACAAAAATAACTTTTCCGCTGTATAGACTCGTAAGATTTAACCGAACTTTGAACTGTCAAATACACACATACTTTTACAATTCGGTCACGTCAAAGTCGATAACCTAATAATAATAGCAATAACTTCCACGCTCACTTCATTTCGCTAACGGTGAAAGAAAACATCTTGAGAAAACCTGAGTGTCTGAGGTTCCAATACCTCAGCGCTTGAAATTGCCAATCCGCGGTGGGCACGCGTGGTAATTACTCCCATAATATCTCAAGAAGGGAAGGCCTGTGCCTTGCAATAGGACGTTTTAGGCTACATAAAAAAAACTCAATCCCAAACTAGGATACCCTGTGCTATGGAAACCAGGTTAATATATTACAAACATAACACTGATAAAGTCCCCAAGATACAGACCTCGCCTAGTTTGTGGACTGCCGTTGAACCGTGTATTATGCACCTACCCACCTCTTCCGTATATTAATTAATTATGTTACACCTGCTGCTGTAACTTTAATTTCAATAAACGCACTTACTTACTCACTCACTCACTCACTCACTCACTCACTGACTCACTCACTCACTCACTCACTCACTTACATGAAAATACACCGAGGCGGCGGCGGCCCTCAGTGGGGATCGAACATAATATATCCTCCGGTATGGTATTCAGACGTACAGTGGACAGATACAGAATAAGCAAGCTTGTCTTCGGCTGTATTACAATATCCAAGACACTGAAAGGACTTCGGTATTCTATATAGCCACCGACAACCTGGATATCCAATCTAACCCTGTAGCTACACATAACTCCGCTGTTACAGAATACGAAGAATATTTTAGAAGAACAACTCAGAAGTGAAGTTTACAATGTCTTCGTCACCGTAAATTATACCATTTTACTAGTTTCAATTACTTTTAACTACAGAACAAGTGGACAGCGCCTAAACATTGATCTAAAAAGTAATATTTTCTTTCATAATTTCTCAGTCCTAGCTTTGATGGTAATAATAGATTTCTACTGTTATTTTCAAGGTCAGAACTAAAGAGGTTGGTACACTTCTGCAATAATCGTCATAGTTGCTTAGAACCTAGAACCTAAGGCCAAGAAACCAGGATCCAAAAGCATATTTTCCAAAAATCTTTACATCGGCTTTGATTTTTTTCACAATTTTTTTTTCAAGTTCATTTATTTCAAGTGGGATGTGAAATAAAAGACAAGATTATACAGAGTTTATCAAAATATAAAAAGAACGTGTTACTTTTTTCAAATATACTGATCCATTTATAAATATTACTAACGCCATCTATTAGCAGTTCTAAATATCAATCTTGTGCGGAGAACTGTTTTCCGTATTCGGATTTAAGTTTTTAAAATTTGGCTCCTGGCCCTTCTGGATATTCCTTTTAAGCGTCCCTACACAACTTCATTGTTCAGCTCAGATTGCTCCGCATCGTGCCGATTGGCGCTATTTATAGGTCAGTCGCGAACGCTTCCGACAGTGGTAATTATACGTACACGCTGGCGTGAGGGTTCCGCCTCAGCAGCTAGTGATGTGGGGATTACATAATTGATCTGCACAGAAACTAATTACTAGGTGTAGGGGAAAATTTCCGAGATCTGGAAGCCGTAGAGTTTGCGGCATAATGCAACTGGGAAGTGCTTATCGTTGATACCGTTAAGTAAAACATGCAAGTACCACAGTAGTGATTAAAATCTGTTGTTAGTATCCGAAGGGAGGTGTGCTCTGAGCTGAGTACAATCATAGAAAACGCGAAAGCCTACCTGAATACAGTAGGTAAGCATAATTTTATTACGATTAACGTGGTATTCATATACGAGCCGTATAGAGCATAATCTATTTAAAAAAACCTGAGATGTAACGAAGTCTCTACCAATTTTAAAAGTTTTGGACTAATTGGACTTTGAAGTAATTTAAGTCTTTCACTAAGTTCACTCTAACATATTTGGCAGATCAAACAAGTAGTGCTCGTTATATTTTATTGCGGGTACCTGTTCGATTATAACGTCTCAACGTTTTTAATGGGACGAAAAGAGCCATTACAGTAGCTCAATCTAAAGCAGTCGTTAACACATTCACGTCTCTCAATATCAACTATTTCTAACTACGCTAGCAAATTTACTTAATACTTCTTCCCCTGCGATATACTCGTAAGACCCCGGGATGGCCGCATGTGCGCAGACATGGGTGGGTCTCGAAAGATTTGTAGTTGACAACGGAAATAAGGAATGTCACTTACTGTATCGACCGGAGCTACGAATGGAATCCGGGGAGGCTGGAGTGGGCATATTACGTGGGAGAAGAATTGACAGTCTTCTCAGGTGGACTCTTTCTTCCTTAAATTTTATAAAAAAAATACTTCTTCCATAAGAATGGTGAACTTTCATCAAAGTCTAATATGCAAAAATATCGATCAAAAAATTTTATAAAAGATATCTCAGAACTCAAATTAAAACTCCATACGTCATATAGAGAACCTATGACAGAACTCTAATGAAGTATCTAAAGATCGAATAGTGTTCTCCTAAAAGCTTTTTGGCATTCTGCAAACAACTTCCTAACTATAATCGACAACTCACTAACGAAACTCCAAAAGTTGACACTGAACTGTGTAACCTTTTAGATCATCTCACGTTCATCCAGATCATCCTTGAGAGTTAAAAATTGCTGATTAACTCATAAGACCCCAACAAAACGATTCATTTTTCTTAGCTCCATGTTGTAGGCGTTGACAGTTTCTGTGGGGGTTTGAAAATATTTCGAACCTTTAATTTATGCTCCAACATTGTCTTTGTCGTGTCGAACATTTGTTTCAAGAGGACTCTGTGTAATCTGTGAAATAGATTGCCGTGAATGAATCTTCGACGGAGATAAGTTTCTTATGACATCATATTTTATACTCGCTGGCCTATCCCAGACTTGTCAGTCGTAAGCAAGGCAGCTGCGGTCGGTGCCCCAATCAGTTTTTAAAGATGGTTTACGTCATGTTCATGGTGCGACTTTGATTTTGAGTAAAGCATTAAATTTACTAGATTTTACAGCCGATAGCGAAAGTTGCGTTTTGTGTAGTTAAGTAGAGCACTACGCAAATAAATCGCGAGTTATTGTGGTATAAGTAGTAAACTTACCATATCATAGAATTTGGGACATTTAGTACGGAAAAAGCCGCTTTCTGGCCAAGTGTAGACATAAAAAGATGTACACAACACGGGAGGTAATAAAGAAAGCTCTCGATCGCATATTTACGAGTACGTCCCTCGCTTGCAGCTCGGGCCGCAAACTTTTGCGATCTCGGCCTTTCTTTGTATTACCACCCTAGTTGTGTAATGTACTATACACAACACAATTAGTTGTCCTGGACCAAAAAAACATTGCAAGCTGAATCCCAAGATTAGCCGTTTTGTCGAGTTAAGTGGGTCGATATCGGGAGCCAGGCGCAAATTCCTAACTTGTTTGTTACTATGAGTGGTATGTCTTGTCTTTCCTGTAATGTATAAATATATCTTTCTTGTTCCAATAAATCCCTCTCTCTCTCCCTTCCCCCTGTCTCTCTTTCTTAGATGCAATAAAACATTGCAAGCCCAAAAATACTCTGTTTGTCGGGCTAGGTGGGTTGATATCGAGAAGAGAGGCGCTTATTCCCTCTTTGTTTGTACTATGAGTGGTATATTTTTTTTCCTGTGATATTTTAATTTGTTCCAAAAAATCTCTCTCTCCTTCACTATTCCTGACCACACTCTCTCTTTCTTAGATGCAATAAAACAGTGTAATCTCAATACTAGGAATACTCGTAATTCGGGCGTTATTCAACCCACCTAGGTTGATATCGGGAGAGCACATTCACTCCTTGTTTGTCTTTTGTTTCCTGTGATGTATTAATTTGTACCCAACCCGCATGCCCAGCGTGGGGATTACGGGCATTACCCCCCAAAGATGGCATAACCTTGCCCTACGGTACTCATTAGGGGAGGGCTATGTCTAGCAGTGGACTAATATAGCCTGAAGAAGAATAAATCTCTCCCCCTTTCTTTCTCTTCCTATACCTCTCTCTCTCTCTCTCTTCCTTACTTGTGCTATGAAACAGTGCAATCTCAATCCCAAGAATAGTCTATTTGTCGGGCTGGGTACGTTTGCCGAAAAAGGCCATCAGTAGCGGATCTTTTATACCCAGTTCCACATCCGAATGGCGACCTGACAAAAAACGAGCGGCGCAAAACGTATCAAGGCGGGGTTATTATTCGCGACTACTGCCATACGACTATATTTGAATGAGCCGTTATCTTGCACAAATGCACAAAGCACTTCATAGATGGTGTTTATGGGGATGGCGTAAACTACAGCCACCGTTTAGTGGGCCGAAGTGTAGTGGAGAAAAACGCAGTGGAAAAAAACTCCACCCCGACCATCTTTCTTCAAATCATTTTAAATCTAATACTTCAGATGCTACCTATACGTATGAGATTCCAAAATTGCCTTCAATATACTTTCAAAAGATTAAAAAAGAAGTGGCTCCTAGATTATTGTTTTATAGTTTGAAAGAGTTTATGGAGTATGATATTGAATAATTTTATTGTGTAGCTAAGTGTGTCGCTATTGTTAGATACGCAGCTATTTAGTTTTTAAGATGATCTCATATAGTTAAGGATTTTTATTTAATAATGTGGTAATGTAACAAATCAGAACTGTAATTTCTGATTTGTTACTGTTTCCATCATATATGTAAAACATATTTACATATGTAAAGGATGGATGAATGTGAGTACACCTGTTAAGGTAAGATTTGGTGATTCTGTAACCCATGTCTATGCTTACAATAAATATTCTTATTCTTAACTTTAAATGCCAAAACATTAGGTAATTTTCTTACAAAGTAAGGAAAACATTAACACTGCAGCGAGACACGAACAGCACTAGTTCACGAGCATAGCGCAGGGGACACCCATCACCGGTCTCAACCATTTTGGAGGGAGAAACGACCACGCCACTACACCACGAATGACCTTCAGAAAACTTGGAAATGGAGTTATTGTTAGTTTTAAAATGTAAGTACGATATAGTTATTAATACTCAACCAATTCGTCTATACTAAAAGCACTCAAAACACAAAAAATAAATGCTCACTAAAATAGTCTGATCTTAAGGGTTGGGTTCGATTCCCATTTGTACAAATAACTTCAGTCTATGTGTAGTGTCATGTTTGTGATGTGTTTGCCTGCTTACTACAAATATCACAGGCTATTATTATTATACTTTGCACACAAAAACACATAGGTTATCCTAGTTTGGAACCAGAATAGGTAACTTATTGTGTTGTGTTTTAGTCATTATTTTAGTACGCTATGAATTTTATTGTAGTTGTATGAAACAGGGTCCTGCCCGATAATAATTATTCACGGGTATAACGTCCTACACAACGCTGTAATCGTGATATTTTACGATATGTGGTGAGCGTAATCAAGTGTCCGTACCGCGTACATTTCTACGAGTACGTTCTCACTCGGAAGTTTCAGTTCCAATCTCCCATTCGTTTCGGTGCTGTGGATTCGCTTGTTTTTCTCACGAAAATGCCCACTGCATTTTTCCTAGTATGTTTTCAATGTCTTTTCCATATGAAGGCTTAACAGTATTTAAATGTGGCAGCGAGCGATGCCACACGGGCGTTGCGACAACGCAACTTTCTGCGTTGCTATCAGCAACGCTGCGTTCGTCACAACGCAGTGATTTCAATGCATCTATCGTCTTAAAAATAAACTACATAAATATCACATTGTGTGTCATGTCGTTCTGATTTATAGTCAGATGCAGCGCTAAAGCAATGATTAGACAACGCTCGAGTGGCACCTTTTTAAGCCGTTTTTTTCATAATTTTTTCAATACTTTTTTGGATAGGCACGATTTGTTTTTCTTGGTTGTAAACAACATACGGTCCTCACATTGGCCCACCAAAAGCAATACTATTGCAATCACCGCCTTTACTCGCCCCATATTCTAACACACATCAAAGCAATCTCACCAACCTGTCCTGAGGCAATTTCTCCGTCCGCTGGCTCTACCAAGACCTTAAAAGAGCCACAAAGGTTGCGTTAGACAGAGTAAGCCGCAGCACAGAATAAAAGTAAAATTCTTACCCTTTACTTACGCAAGTAGCAGATTCTTTAAATCCTTATGGTGGCAAAAAGTAGACACTTGAAAGCCGACGGTTTGCACGACGATGATTTTTATCTAAAGTAAAATAAGTAGCCAAATAATAATATAGGTGTCCTGCCTTTTCGCAGAAAATTGTTACGCTGATTATCACTTGCCAACCAACGTTTCACCTATTTTTTACGTTGACAACAAACGATTTACAAATTTTTGTATCGCAATGTTTCATTTGGTAGGATTATTGTTAAGCTGATTATTATAATGACACAAAACGTTTTGGGAATTTATTATTTGTCAAGTCTTTTACTAGGCAAACAACTATTAGATGAATAAAGTTTCGTCAGTGTAAGTTCCCTTTTCATACATTGATTTTATGATAAACAAAACTTATTTGCATTTTTAATTTAAGAAAAATATTACTGGGAATGGAAATATTACTGGCTAGAGGGGTGGCCGACGAGACTCAATCTGCGACAAAAATATAGATGCGACGAAGCGCGTAGCGTAGCGGAGCGCGAAGGAGCGTGTTAGGTTGAACATGTAAGACCGAAGGTTCTCTGCCTTTTTGCAGAAAAAATTTTGGCCGACAGAATCAATATTACGCGTAAAATATACGCTACTTAAATATACGCTACGCTAGTTGGCATTTTGAAAGATTTTATTATAAAAAGCAAACCAAACAAACAGTTGGCAACTACGAGGTTGGGAAATCAAAAAAAAATATAAGAATAGTTGGCAAATGATTATTCCGCAAAATAATATTATTTGAAACGTTAGTTGCCAAATGATAATCGGCCGAAATTTTTTCTGCAAAAAGGCAGAGAACCAATAATATAATATTCGTAGTAAAAAACATCTACGTAATGAAATGATTTATACAGCGTCCAGTGGCGCCGTCACTCAACTAGATGAGTGAAGGGACCACTAAGACTCAAGTGCCTGGGACATTGTTTTAAATGAAATTAGCTGGCCTAGAATGGATGGTCAATATAGGTATCTTGATTAAAACTGTTTTAATACGGATTTCACTCCTTTATTATATTTTTACAATTTACCGACGGTTCGGCACTTTTACAGGTGCCGTGGTCTCGGATGATGGGTCAAGACCACGGCACACAAAACTGTTTTAATTATGTCTAGTACTCGTGTTAAGCTTAGAAAATACTATAGGTATCTTGACCATCCATTCAGGTTCTTACTCAAATAATCTTAATAATCAAATGCTCAATACTTTCAAGAGATAGTTCATATTATAACTAGTATCACAAAGCTGAATTGTCCTTGCCTCCAGGTTCTATAGCCGAACATAGACTTCAATGCAGTGGACTCTCTGTCTAAAGTTGTCCTTTATGTGAGAGCGACGTAAGCTGGCAATCTAACTCTTTGTGCAACCTTTGGAGCTTGTAATAGTGAACACGTAAAAAGCAACTGTCTTTGCACAGTATTTCACGTTAAGCTATGGGATAAAAAAACCGCCTTTTGTCTGACATTTGAATTTAAGTTATGCGTATTTATTGCTTACCCAGTTGCCCGTAACTTTACAATGTTGAAAAATGTCTTAGCGAGATGAAAGATGAAGTATGGTAACTTTAGCTTTAATTCAAAAGTCAACAATGTCATATTAAACTAAGTCTAGTACAATTAAACTGTACGCGATGCATATTTTTTGATACAAGCAAATAACACATGAGTCTATGCACTGCTATCCATTGTTCAAGCTATCGCTTGACCTACCATGCGAGAGGTCCTGGGTTCGGACCACGGCTGGAGACAAAAAATACCCCAGTTCTTGGATATTTACTTGTTTGAGATGTCGCTATTTCTGGTTCCCACGACATAGGGTATGTTAGTATAGGGGCAGAACCAATCTATTTGCGTGTATGATAATGTTACGTTATCCTATCGCTTTATGTCGCTACCAAACGAAAACATACTAGAGAGCAGAGTCGCCCAGAGTTTAGTGTGGAATGTAGCGGTGGTAACCCAGTGGCTAAATTGGACTCGTAAGCGAGGACCCAGCTTCGATTCCCAGTGCGGGCACGTACCTATGACTTTATTCATTTTCAAATATACGTACATCTGCAATTTTTTTTAGCAATACCACGCGCTAACAGTGTAGAAAAACATCGTGAGAAAACCCCCATCTTGGCTGGCTCCGCACGTATTGACGTGGTTTTTCTGCTCTCTAGGCCATGTAAGCTGTCAGGGTGGTAGATGTGCTGGGCAAGTCTTCTCTATTTAAAACAAAGTTCAAAGCACTGCAGCGACCGAGTGTTCTCTTCACTCATTTATAGTAAGTGAAGGTACCACTGGACGCTGCATAAATCTTCTCATTACGTAGATGCAAAGGCCAAGATATTTTTGTGTTCATACCTACAACCCTAAAACATAAAGAGTAAAGTAATTGGCTGCCTATTACTCCTATTCCGATCTTATTATTGCGAGTAATTTCTGTGGCAGGTACATCAGAAACACTCGAAAACACGAAATTAAAGGCGGTAATGCGGAAAAAGCCCACATCATTAGGGCCAGTGGTTTGTGAAAACGTTGAAGATACCCGACGCAGCAGCTTGATTACGTTTAATTCGATTTTCAAGTGAAAGTTCCATCGTCAACAGCATTAAATAAACGCGTATGGAAGCACCACTTAGATCGATGGTAACCAGTACCGCGCTGACTTACTCGAAGCGCGATTCAACGCCTTTGCTCACATGAGCAGGCATCAGTGGTTAACATGGTCGATTTAAGACCTGGGAGCAGATTCTCGCCCATGCAAAATGAAAGCGTAGACGCGAAATAGCCGAAGGCTTAGGCATTTGTCTAATAAAAATAAGATAAGATAAAACAACAGACTCATTAGACATTTATTTTCTCATTCGAATTCAATCTAGCATGGCGTTCAAAATACAGATTTTGACTGTTGCTCGACTTTTTACGTAGAATTCCAAAACATAAGCCTTAGAGTCTTATACGATTTATTTGCTAATGAAGTGAGAATTGGCTCCCAGGCATCGTTTATCCCTCCAGCAACTGATAGTGCATATTTTACATAATATATACATTCACGCCTGCATTTCAGAAGGATAGGCAGGAACCAGCCAGTATAGAAGTGTTTGTTCAGTGAGCAGTAGCTGGTCAAATAAGCCATAGTTTTACAATACAGAACACAGGCATTCTCAGTTCTATGCTTTACAAAGATTAGATCTATTTAGGCGTTGATAAGAATTTCTCTGGCTAAACTGTATTTTGTTCATGTTTTTCATAGCTAGGCGTTTTGCTTCGTAGCTTTAACCATTTCCAATACTAGTTATATGCTAGTCAGGGCAGGAGTTTGGTAAAATATAGTATCAGGGCGCAGGGCAGCTTAAAAAATGCACCGCATCAGTCCCATGCTTTCGCAATTGGATAAAAAGGTGATATTGATCCAAAAACTTTATATCATCGTTTATTCTACAGTAGCAGATCAACTTTTCCAACCAGCATTCCACTCGACAATTTAGTAGTAAATTATTTAATGGTACGTTAGATCTCAATAGTAAAACCACTCTCAGTAAAACCTGAGGTAATCCAAAATGGTCTTTCTGTCTCATCATTTCATAAAAAGAACGCCGCGGCGTTCTTCGGTCGTGATTCGCGTAAATGACAATAAATACTTTGTTCCACATTCTTTAGAATGATGATCGCGAATGCCTTGTTATAATATCATTACAAAAGTATTTGCTTAACTAAGTGGTTAAATTGATTTGTTTTTAGGAGGAAACATTGCTTTGAAATATAATTGGACCTCGTCATACATACATGAGTAAAAGTTATGACGTATAACTTTTAAAAGTCTGTGTATAAAGATCGCCATGCCATTTAATTTATTAGACACTAAAAGTAACACGTATGACTTATAAGGACTTATGGTTGACTTATGATTACCTGGTTCGAGTAGTTTCAGAACGTTATTGCATGAAACAAAGAAAATTTAAAAATAACTTATATGTTGTTTCACGTACTAAATTACAAATACTTACTATGTCAAACGTAATAATAAATTGTTTGTATATATTTCACAATGTGCAAGGTTATTAAAGCGTTTCATTTTTCGCTGACAAATAAGTTATTATATCCTACAGTAGATTCACAATCGTTCAATCAAGATAGAGATCTAATACAAAAGCATATGTGTGTTGTACCATCTGGTAATGGGGATGAAGGTTTCAATGGCAACAAAACACGATGACTGGCGTTACTCGGAAATCTATTAAAACAATTTAGTAGCTTCTTTTGTCGGGAGTTAATAGACAAACCCGACTGAGGTATCCCATAGCGAATTATAATGAGTTTGTCGAGGTATAAGAAGTTGAAGAGACGTGTTCATCAGTGGTAGTTTGATGTGAAATCGATAGCATATGTGTAACACAACACAATAACAACAAACAAAAGCACTGATGGCTTTAAAATAAAATGATGATCGTGCAAAATATCGTAAAGCTTTTGTTTCCGGATGAATATCGTGATGTGTGAAAGCGTTACATAAATATCACTTAACAAAGGACGGTTAAAATTACACTTTAAAATACAAAACAATACGACACCAAAACCTACTTCTAAGTGACCGGTGACTTGGTAACGCCTTAAGAAAACAATGGTCGACAGAAACCGTAAGCCAGTATTAAAATAACCGAAAGGATAAGTTGATACTTCAAATGTGACCATTCACGCGGCGTGCGGTAGGCAGCGTTTATAAAATATAAGGTTATTATGTTTTGCTCGCCCACACGCAAAGGCTGTAAGTAAGTACGTACGTGCCATGACGGAAAAAACAAGCCGAGGAAAAGTGAACAAAAACAATTTGTAGAGTTGGGCCTCGACACGTAAGCAGTTTGATTTTTGGAGAACGACAAAATGCACTCGAAGAAAATTTTCTGTTTGTAGGCTAAGACTTTCGTAAGCACAACACATTGTAGACATTTAGTCCGGATCTACTTACGGGTGTTGTTATATCGGAAGAGTCCCACCAGGTTTCGCTCCGATTCGCAGAGCTTAATCATGGTGAGCAGAGACGGAGCTCGCGTCGTCAGTTGCACGTCTCACACTGCGGGCAACAACACCTGTAAGTAGATCCGGACTAAAAGTCTGCAATGTTTGTAGGCTTTTTGTACTTATGAGTAGGACTTGTAGATTGGGTTTCCAATGGCGTCATCCATCGCTGGTCAAAAGTCGATGATCTTGGGGACAGAGTCTCGAGATTGAAGTGGAACTGTGCAGGACACCTGGTGAGGCGGGAATAAGGCATGTGGACCAGGGCAATCACAGAGAAGCGGCCGTGAACAGGATGATGGTCAATGGGCAGACCAGCAGTCATCAGGCTGCTTCTGCCCATTGACATTGGTAGAACGATGTAGTTGAGGGGAAAGTCCGTGGATGCGGTTGGCAAGGGTCCATGAGAGATGGTATTTGAGGTAAGAGGCCTATACCCAGCGGTGGGCTGATGATGATGACAATGACTTATATATTACTTATTTACTGTTTAAAAACCTATTTAGAGGCTAAAAATTTCACCCATGCCGAAATTCGAACCCGCAACCTCTGGCTATCCGTACCAGTGGCTGGTACGGATAGCCAGAGGTTGCGTGTTCGAATCCCGGCATGGGTGAAATTTTTAGCCTCTAAATAGGTTTTTAAATTTGTTCCTGAGCACGGGTTAGTGCATTAAAAATAAAAATAGTGTAATTATTTACTGTTGTAAGGGTGTATTCCCAATGTTCAACTTTTAACTTTTCTAGAGTCTAAAAATGCACCATCTTTCAATACGCATGTTTGACAAATAAAAATCTTTTATCTTTATTTTTTATCTGGAGCCGTATTTGGGTATTTATATTGAATTATATTTAAAAAAAATCTCGAAAGAAAGTCAAAAAAAAAATTGGCAATTTGAATTGGAATTTGCATTGGTACTGCCGTGCCGACTTAAACAGCGTACCGTGACACCTTCATTCATACAAGATGGGTGAATGGTGAAGGTCTCGGCTGCTGCAGTTCCAGGGACATTATTTTTAAATATGGATCATGACATCTTAGTTGGCTTAGCATACAGAAAAGACAAATCGATACGTGGAGAGCCAATCAAACCGCGCGTTTGTTCTGTTCATGATGTGTTTCTAGACCGTAGTAAGAAATATCTTTGGAATAATTTAAACTGGTGGTCTGCCACGTCGTCGGTAGCCATCGCACGGGACCCAATTAGTGACGATTTTCACCCACCTTTCCGGCTCCATACGTCTGACATGGCCAGCCCAGCTCCACTTGAACTTAGTGGTCAAATAAAATTAAAAAAACATATTTTTACAATAGACGCATCGAATTAGGAACATCGAAAACACGACTAAGAGTACATCTTACGTTGGTATAAATCTAATTGATTTCATATGTATTGCCACTTCTTTGGTACGATATTAGTACGATCCCACAAAACATTCTCACTTGACGACAAAATCCTACGTAATCATACCCTTAAAGGGTAGTAACGGATTCACCCCAATTCTGAATATTTAAAAGCTTCCCAAGGACAAAAGTTAAAATTCATAACATTCCACTGACTACTTTAAGGTTTGGACCCAGTACAATGATAATGACCCATTTGATAACAAATTGGATTTCGCCGCATTTAATCGGCCGAGTCAAAAGAGCCTTATCTTTTGAATCGAGGCTACCTTTCTTTTTCGAAAATTCCTTTTGTTCCAACTCGAAATATGTTCCGTTCATGATAAAGTGGATGATACAAATGTACCCTTCCTCGTATTGTGAATTAAAACAATGGTTCGAGTATCGCGATAGCTCTGACCTTGGCTGTTGCGCGGAAAGGGATAGTATCCAATTAAGAGCTTTCACTGCGTATTAATAATTCTCAATTTATTTGCCTTAACCCTTTGTTCAAAGGAAATAACACTCCTATGTACTCAAGCCGGAATGGTCTACTTTGAACATTTTGTCGAGGCCGTAGTTATTTAATGGGTCTAATTGCGATTGTTTATTAAGTATTCTAGCATCTGTTCTAGCAGTTACACTGTTATGAAGGTTGGTATTTATAATTATATTTCTTTCTATAATCCTCTTCAGTTTGTTTGCGTAGTTATTTAAACAGGGTCCTAGTCTTTCGTTTGTGGCAATGGAGTCTCTCAATTTTCTCAAATTTCGTGACTGTGTTACTTTAGAATCGAACTCGAACCCTGTCACTTCTGAATAAAGTTAAATCCTTTACTTAAAAAGTACATAGCATTTATACGGATTTTTCTACCGAACTTTAAAAGACCATTACATATCTTGACGAATGAAAGGATCTTTATTTAAGTTTATTTATCGTTTATCTACCTCCTTGAAAGTCTTGGGAAATAAAAATTGAATTTATTTGCCTACTCCGCTCACCTTTTTTTTTAAAATCCAAAATTTTTGATTGATGACAGGAAAAAAATCTGTTGAAATAAGACCGCCTTTGTACATAATTGATATATCACATTGTATATTATTTAAGTTTTATTGTGCAATAAACAACCATACACACATATCTTTGTTATCGTTTGCCCGTTCTAGTTCATACATTTTACAAATATAAACCCTATATACCTACGCTGGTTTTAAAACCGCAGTTATGTAATTAGTAATATAAAATGGCATCGTATATAAAATAAATTAAGTTGAGAAATTGTGTTAAAAAAAATCGCGAACATTAGTAACATCTCTCCGTTTATCGGAACAATAACCTGCGGCTCCGCGACACGCAAGCACACTCTGATTGATGGCTATGGTTCTGTTAATTTTGCTATGGCTTTCAAACTCCCAAAAATTATGGTGTATACCTATCCCTATATAATATTTCTTGACTTTAATAGTCAAAAGCGAAAATAAATATAGAAAAGAGACGAATCCAACGGAGTAAATTTTCCAAGCAAAAACAATTGCCAACAGCGGCGGAGTGCTCGGCTGGCTGCATTCGAAAAGTAGGTCTCGCGTCCACTGTTTTATTGCTACGTCAGTGCTTTTAATTATTGCCCGCGCCCGTCGCATTGCCACCATATCGCGCTGACGATCTGCAGTGGGCAACACGCCCACTTCCTCCACGGTTAGCTTTCCGAACTGCTTCGATTGTGTTGAATTTGCGGGGCTTAAACTTGCATTCGTTGCAAGGGAATTAATTGATAAAATCGGGCGCGGGTGATTACAGTGGTCGCTTCGGTAGCTTACCTCCTCGACAGCAGATTAAGCAAATTCCGTGAGCTCCGTAAAACTAACACAAGGCTAGTTTGAAGATTGCTGTCTTCCAAAATACACAAACGTCTATTATAAAAATTTGCACTTTTATTAGGTAGAATTGAGTTGCTAAAAACAATAAAATGGTTGGAAAAATTCTCACGCCTCCGTTCGTTATCTAACAGTTATCTAAAGCAGCCTGGACAAAAAACTCGCTGCATTGGTCCCAGTTCACACCGTTCAAGGTATTCAAAGATGGGCCCCCAAGAATCACAATTCTTAAAAACTCACCTTATCAGGCGTGTTTATCGTGGCACATTAGTCTTAAGACGTTACGGACATCGGCTGACTCTTAAATGAATTTTAATCTCATCCTCAAGGAAGGTACCGCGAATTCATAAAACAAAATCGCATAATTTAGACCCGAGTCCTATCTGAAGATCTCATGTGAGGCTGTTTGTTTTGTGAAGGCTGCCTTATGAGTCGAGCTTTACGAGGAGAAGAAACTCTCGCGCCCTGACAAGAATATTAATTTCTTCAAGGATAATTTAATAAATTATCTCGTGTGATAAGAGAATGATATAGTGCGGAAGAAAATCCTTAATGAAGGTCACGTCTTAACAAAGTTACCGCTGAGTATGCTCTCACCTAAAAGCCCTTTCAAATTTCAGTAACTCTGCTCTACTTTGTTTACAAAACTCGGGAGGTACCAAACAGTATTTGCTTGCGTTTCGAAATAGGGAAACTACAAGCTTCGGAAGACAAAGTTTTCGCTTGTTAGCGGATTTTCATGAAAGAACTTTGAATAATGCCTTCAGTTCCCGTTTCTTTCAGTTTGAAGTATTTTTTGTCTATCTTGTGAACGACTTTTTGATCGCATTACTTTTTATATAAAGAAGAACTCTCATCTTAATAACTTCCAAAATGTACTTACCCACTTCTTTTATATTGGCGGAACACTCGTTATTACTTTGAAGCGCCGTGCCCAAAACTTAATTTTTACACATTAATATTGACGCAGTCTGTCTATCTATTTTCATTGTAGTAAATTAACTCGTTAAATGGAAATTTCCGATAATTTAGTGTCAATTAACGTTGATAGATTAATGGACTCATCAAAAATTAAGAACAAATACAATTCCATTTATATCTACAAAAGCAAATATTCGATACGTACCTTTACTGTAAGTATCAGTTATTTGCCGAAAACGATTAATTTCGTGGACAATTTAATCGAAATGGAAAACAAACATGGGACTGTCACAACACCGCGCAGATAAGTTCTTTATTGTTCATACAGTCGCCCCCAAAAGTGTTTAATATACATTGTTTCTATGGGGCGAAAAACAAAGGACAACTGACCACAAAGCACTTTTTGCAGGAAGTGTAAAGAGAGATGTATTCACGCGGTGCTATCGAGCTGATATCATAAAGAATGCACCCGAAAACGTGCTGACAGAATATAATTTCTAACTTATCGCCGATTGACCCCTGCTGCGTGGGTCCGCGCAAAAACCAAAACAGAATTCCAACGACGACACTTAAAATTGTACATCATAAATTGAGCACTTTTACGGCTTGCTACATCTTTATTTGTTTAATGTTTACATAAATTGGTTACGGTGCATGACTTTTTATGACTTTGAGTAGTCTTCGCATAAATAATCAAAATACGTTCTTGAGAATCCCATCGAAAAATTATCTATGAAAATAAAAATGTCATCTGACCCTCGAAACCTATTCTCAAAAGCTTTTCCGTGGGAAGTAGAGCATGTTTATTTTTGCATAAGTGCTCGCCTCACAAATAGGTAACATCTTTGTCGTGGTCTTGCACAAAGGGTGGGACTCAAGCGTCCACAACTGGGTCAGTCTGCTAGAGGTATCTTGCTGTATAATGAGCTTTGGATATGTGTATGTTTGGTACCAGGTCAGTGAAACCAATGTGTTTATTCGCTAGGAAATTTGGCAAGGCATATTTCGCTGTCTAGGCTACGAATGTCAAACATGTAGGTAGGTATGACGTAGATAGCCATTAGATAGCTAGTATATTGCAATTGCAACAAATGATATCTGCCATGTATGTAAAGTGGACTTTTATTGCACGTGCGTGAATACATAGAATAACTTTATACTTGCTTCTAATGTGAATGTGAGCAGGGTGTTGCGACTTTGCCAGACTTTGTCGAATCTCTCAAAAGTGATAAAGAATGTGAGACTCATGCTGTCAAGACTGTATTTAGATAAGGTGATTGTTGTAGAACGCATAGTAGATTAACATTGCATCGGCTTGTTAATTTGGCAAGTTCGATCGATCGATATCGATATCAGCCCTTGTATGTCTCCACTGCTGGGGCTCGGGTCTCTTCCTGCATCGCAGAAAGGTTATGCCATACTCCACTATTGGGACCAAGTCCGTGTTGGTGGAGTGTTAAAAGACAGTGGCGAGCCTTACTGTCTGAAGTTATCGAGCCGCCCGTAAGGCCTCTGACATGGCTTAACGGCTGCCATTACATGACAACCAGCACCAACGGCTTAACGTGCCTTACGAAGCACGGAAGCACTCGGAAAAATGCCACTAGCGGTAGTCACGGGACGGTCACCCATCCAGCACCTGCCCGCGCCTGTTGTTGCTTAAGTCAAGTGATTGATTCCAATCACTCGGTTCGAGTGAGCCACGAGCGCTTCCCAAGCTTGCCAAGCTCACTTTCCGACAAAATGCCCAAGTAAAACCGTGAAGTGTGTCGTCAACCACTCGGCTCAAAGGACCGGAGCTAGTTAAGGCATTAATTGTGACGAGAAGTAGACGGGAGAGGAATAATAGAACAAGGATGTACTAGAAAACTCTATTGTACCTACTCATGATCATATATTTTCTCTTTTTTTCGTGAAGAGAAAATATACGGGTCAAAGACTAACTTTGAAGTTTTGTGTCCATTATCCTCCAAAATGATCTAGGGTTTTAAATGGACATTTAGTTTAACTTGTAACGTTCACTAGGCGGCTATTTTAAATAAAACCTTTTTGATTGATTGAAGAGCAGCTGGAACAGGCCTCAACACAAGTCAACACATTTTTCTGTCCTGTGCCAGCTCTAGAGTAGGCCATATTGGAATTCACGCAGCTGCTAGGTTGATTCTTATATATATATATATATATATATATATATATATATATATATATATATATATATAAATATATATATATATATATATATATATATATAGATCATTCACTGATCTGACGATGAGGTAGATACAGATAGATAACATTTGAAATGTTATGAGATACACATCACGTCACAATTTGTGGAGTTATTTCTAGAGACAGAAGGGTCAATGATCAGTTCCAACAAGTCTGTAACTGATTACCGTTGTATTTATTTGCCGATTGTCTTTTAAAGCTCCACGCCTCACTGGCCCTTTGGTAACGCTGGAATGGTTTTGTCGTATTTTGTTACTTGGCGTTCTTTTTGGAAAACACATTCGGAACGATGAATCTCATTTACTCGATGAAAGTTTTGTCTAACTCATCATGTACCTACAGATTTGTGTTCATGGTCTAATTAATTATTACACTTTAATGCACACAAACATTTCACAGGACATAACATGTATGAAGGCGAGCTTATCTCTGTAAAGGATTTCTTCCATCAAACTTTAGAAAATAGGTCTAATGTAGAGTTAAACATGTTAAATTCCGTAAGTAGTAGTAAAAACTTTAACAACGAATTAAAGTGTTACATTTGAGCTCATGCATGATGCGAGTTAATTACAAAGCCGTTCGATGAATTCATCCTGAATTTACATGTCGGAAATTATTTATTTTCACTCGCAGAATATTTAACCGGCAAAAGATTAATGAATGTTGGAAAACAAACCTGCGTCCAGTGACTTGAAGCTTCAAGCTATTTCTATAAAACAGAGGGTCTTTAGAAGAGATATTGTGATCGGTGATGCGACCCCTTCTGTGTCTCCAATATATCGGAGCAAAAACTTACCCGGGCCATGAACACCGGAATCAGGAAATAGGCAGCGGCAAAACGAAATGTACGCAAAGCCGCTTGGAACCAAAGATTAAAGATACAGAACATACATTGTGCAAATATATTTCTGAAGTCAGTTCTCGATAAGAAGTGTTTATGACCGTTGATACAATCTTATCAGACAGTCCTGGTGTACAATAAAGAATATTCTTATCTTATCTTACTGGGTCAAATTTACTACATTTCGGGAATAATTCATAACTTCAGTCACACAAGAGCGACTATCGCTATTTAAGGTTTTTATCTCGTTTTATGTTTTTTTTGGTTTAAGAATATTCCTATGTTATGTTACAAATAAGTCTTATAAATAGCATTAAAAATCCAGGGAAAACTAAACCACAGAAATTGTGCCCCTACCTACGATTTGGCATCATAAAATGTCACCAGAGTGTACTTTTATGAAGTTATTAGTTCTATGAAGCAACTAAAAACCCTTTCCTTCCACGAAACTCTAAAAAGTGCAGGTTTTTATTTTTTTGCCACTCCAGCTTCCAAATACACTTATTTTGGCATTTCAGAAACGTAGAGAGGCTGGTCTTACTAGCCTGTGGCGTCTGTACAGTTAATAATCTTTGCCCGTGTTGCTATCGGTACACCGCAAGGGGCAGCGGCGCGGCGGCGCGTGCGTTCAGTCGACCGTCCTTCAATGCTGCCTGGCGTGGCCATTGATATTGCCGTCCCGACGCACGATTTACCACTACGCGCTATTAGATAGTGGAGCTATTAACCGTGTAGGGTAATGTGCCGCCCACCGTGTGGTGATGTATTGGGTATAGTGTGACATCGTTCTTTTGTTTGTGTTGAGTCTTACGCTAGAAACGGTGCTGCCAAAATTTTTGCACTTTTAAAATACAGTATTTAAATCTCACAAAACAGGATTGTTTTATATTCTTTTTAATGCACTAATCCGTGCTAAGGACAATTTTTAAAACCTATTTAGAGGCTAAAAATTCCACCCATGCCGGGATTCGAACCCGCGACCTCTGGCTATCCGTACCAGCGCTCTTTCCAACTGAGCTAATGGGTAGAATCCCGGCATGGGTGGAATTTTTAGCCTCTAAATAGGTTTTAAGGATTGTTTTAACTTATGAGCAACGTGGACTTATTTCTACAGAAATTTTATTTAGCTAGGATTTATTGATTTGAAATTGTAGACGATACTTATTTGCCTGGAGCAGCTTTTGTAAACCGATATTACTATTATAAAATGCAGAAAGGTTACCTTTCACCATAAAAAAATCAGCATGTTAGATTACTATTCTTCCGCATACTGCGCATTAGCTGGATAAAGAATAATAAAGAATAATAGGTATTATCCATCCTCCACTTTGCAACACGTCCATCCTACCGGATGTCTTGCTCTTGGATGTTGAATTATTTGCTACCAAAAAATAAATCATTGCATTATCACATCAAAACCATATGGTACCTATTTGTACCTATGTTCTGTCTGTTACTATATTGACTCGCGGCCTCTTTTGCAACCAAAATGAGGTTGGTATTGGTATTTGTGGTTTGCACAAATAACCTAAAACATGGTAATGCACCTAATTACCATGTTTTTTTATGATGTTGTATAGAATCAGGCGTTACTTTGCGGAAATCCATAATAGCATTAAAAAGTTAAAATTACTTTGCTAAATTTCGCCAAAAATCCCACAAGCACCATGCGGTTAGCTAATGCACCGCCCTTCCTCCCACTTTTTCAATCAGTAGCAAGACACGAACACACCACCACCAACACCAATGGGATTTTTGGCGGAATTTACCAAAGTAATTTTTAACTTTTTAATGCTATGTTTTTTATGTCCTGGCTTGGTTACCATAACGCAGGATAAAAAATATCCACGTCAAGTGTACAAATAAAATAGATGTATTTTTCATTTACATAAATAAATCAGCCCTTATTATATTACTTTAATAGGCTCTTTATCGCACACCATTCATCGTTCCCGCATTCGGCTACTGCGGGATATAATCCTCCTCCAAGGCAAACCACTATTTTCTGCCCATATCCATCCTCACCCAGCCTCAGCCGGTTATTTTATCTGTCAATAGCGAGATAACTCATCCGATAGCACGAGCCAAAAAGATACATCACAGAAAAGACAAAAACATGAAGATCTCATCACCAAAGGAGCAGGATAAAACTGCATAGAAGCTGTCCAATATGTTACGCCCGATGTGGCGCTTTTTCTTTCCGAACGAATAACTTACAATTAGACGCAAAAAATGTCCGCTCAGTAAGCGCTTTTTGATGTGAAACGCGCAGTTGTTTGCTAGACGGACACGATTTCATTAGTGAACTACATGGAGGAATGAATGTGTTTGTCTTGATGCGGTAGTTTGGCCACTGTGTCTCTCTGCGATTTCCGGTGCGTGCTGTGACTATGACTGATAGAAATCCCAGCCAAATGTTATATGTCTCGTATGAGTCTGAGCCGCGGCCGTTGAATCCAATCGATATGTGGCAGGCTTCAAGCTTTTCGTTTTGGCACAAATACAGAAGCAAATTCTGTCCATGTCTGACGCTGACAATTTCACTGAGTCAGAATTTGTCCACAGAACTTGCATTTAGAAACGTACATAAACTCTTGCAGGAGTAGGCAGATACCAGCATAGATAGGTAGCATGACGATGCAAGTCACACGTTTTGAATGTCAAAATCACGAAATTTCAGTACATTAACTGTCAAATTCTGTTATTTTAGCGCGACAACACTCCTGTGCTGTGTTTTTCACTTGCCAAGATCCTGAGAAATCTATTTCGTTTCAACGTGAGATTTATTAGCTGCTGCGTGCACTCATGCCTTCTTTCGGGTACTTTGCGTGTACCTCAAATTTTATATCGATTGCTTACTAATCAATATAACTGTAAGCTTGAAAACCTTTTTACTAACTACAAAATAGTTGCGGACCGCATTGCAGTTACGTAAATTTTGCGGGAGGTTGCCGCAATCTTGACTGGTGGTTATATGAAAGAAAGAAAGAAAATGTATTTATTTGACGACACAATACTCAAAACAAAACCAAAAAAACACACAAAACCAATTACAAAAAAAAAAAAAGATTACACATAGCAAAAAAAACAAAAGACACAGCTAAAAAATAAATCAACTTTACAACACGAAAACAACATAATTTAATACATAGGTTTTAAGTATTGAGCCCCCAAAATGGGCCCGACTCAGCATAATGTAGCAACAGACTTGTCAGTTGCAACGCTGATTTTCAGTCGGGTCCAAGCTGCGGTTAGCCATGTACGTGAGAAAAAAAAAATAATAATAATAAGCTGCCCGTGGTGTGAAATATACAATAGAATACAATACTTAAATATTATACTGTGCAGTGTTTGTGAAGAGTGAAGGTAATAAATACATAATATAATCGGATAAACAGTGAAACAAATAAGTCAGTGATATAATTCAATGGAGATATACAAATATTATGTTGATAGACTTACGGGTAAGCGAATAAAATACAAACGAGAGAAGTTCAGTACGTGAAGTGGTGACCTGCGAGAAAACATCCCGTTCACTCTAATATGGACCGTAAAGTGCATGCCATTAGAACGTGTACGCGAACACAGACCGTGGACAAGGAATGCAGGTGCGAGGCAACCTGTCAGTGAGTAACTAACTACTACTACTTTTACATGGGCGTATTGAGGGTTTTTTCCAAGGGGCCCCAACCGTATGTTGCGATGATATGCTACACCGAACTCTTACCAGACCATCCCAGAGTGGGACGAGCCTGCACGTCCCCCTCTAATATATATATTTGATTACTAAATAAATAAATATATATATATATATATGCAGTTTGGTTAATTTTTTTTTATTTATAATGTTATAAAAAATACACATATCGTTCGTTTACTGCTCCGTTAAACATTGCTGGTTTGTCTCGAAGCTAAAGACAAACGACTTCCGGATCGCAGTGACACTTTACTACTAAGATGACACAACTCAAGGTTTGCTCGAGTTGTGTGAGAGTGAGAGAATTTTACTTTGTCATTCTCAACTGAGAATAACAAATTAAAATAATATTAGAGCCTCACAAGTCTTTTCATAGAAACTAATCACTAGGCTATAATTTATTTTAGATAGGTTTGTTTACAATTCTAAGTACGATCAAACACCGATTTGAGGCCTCTAAACGTGGCTGATCTTTTCTAAAAAAAACTGCGTTTGTATGAGAATCACTTAGTAAGGAGCTTTCTTAAAAGATAAAGCCCGATAGGTCAGTCAGACAGACAGGCGCTGTGGGCATATTAATAGATTCCCAATTGCATCCTTCGGTCACGAAACCCTAAAAACTGTAGTGTTTACTCGTAAACAATTGAATGAGAGCTGCCGCAAAGCATTAACGACTCTTCGACCGCCTTTGTTTGCTAATTTCGGTACTTGAACATCCCGTACTTTTTGCCCTATCCAATCAGTGACGCCATATCGGTTTTTCTACTGCATTCCCGAATCGTGCACCAACTTTTTGCGTCTTCCGCGGCCGCATTCGAGTTGTCCGCGCAGTTTTTACCCGTCGGCGATCCCGCCAGAGGGTTTTTTGCTGAATCTCATCGGGCCCTACCGAAGTACCCACAATTTGGCTTGTCACCGGACGGCGGACATTGTCCCGCAATTGATTTGCTGTAAATAAAGTCCAATTTGACTCGTATTTGCGAAACTCCAGTTTTTACTTGCCCGAATCGCATCGGCGTTTCTTGAAGGCGGAAAAAATCTTTGTTTTGGCTGCAATGGGCATCGCAGACTTTTGAGCAATCGGTATAATTTATTTTCCACTTACAGGAGACAGTTCTTGTATTAATTTAATTAACCGAGAATACTGAGAATAACTTCCAAAACATGAAAACGTAAAGTCAGATTATTCCAATTTCCAATACGAAAGTTATTGTTAAAAAGAAATGAAAAAAAAAACATATCACCGGCCGCTGGCCGACAACATCAATTCAAAAATAATATCTACACGATGCATCGATAAGCGAAAGCAATCATCCAAACCTCGAAAGAAGGCGTGAACGGGTAACTTATAACGACAATAAATCCCGCAAAATCAACATGCGGACTCCGCATTGATTCCGATTGGCTGAACCTTTCAATTAAAGCTCCTCAGTTTTGAACACATATCGGATATTGAACAAATGCCGAACGAGATCGTATCGTCGTTTTAATAAAACATCCGCAGCACGTTGCAGTAGCACAAAGAACAGTACTAAACTTGATTATACGATTGCCTTTCATTGCGGGTTGTCCCACAGTTTCTAGATTGAGACAGGCGTTGCCTTCGTATCGTCATATAGGAAGATCTTTATGACGGTGAGAGGGAATATGACTTCCTTTTCCTGATATGAACTTATGTATTCTAGCTCTAGCGAAGCCACGTAAGATGGCTTTTTCATTCATATCACTGTATCGATAATTTCTTCGACATTTGACTAATGCGTAGAATCTGCAAGTAGTGCAAGTCTACATGTCTCACTTTATCAATCGTATGAAAAGGTAAACAGAATAGCCAAACGCAATTTAGACTCATACATCTAAGGTTTAACAAAAATATTATATTGATGATGATGAAAATTAATATTATAGAAATCAAAACTAGAATAGCTAAATAAAAATCTGTGCCCTGCTCTTTTATAACGCGCACATTATGGAGAGCAATCAAATCATCTGTTTAATTTTACACTAATACTACCTGAGCCCGCAAATGTTGTCTTGCCACATTAATTAGCCTACTACCTATACTCAAACCTACGAAATATAGATAGACCAACATAATTCGATCGATATCAACCCTTTATAGATCTCTGGTGTCCTCCTGCATCGCAAGAAGGTTAGGTCATACTCCACACCGGCCGCCAAGTCCGGGTTGGTGGAGGATTGCAAGGCAGTGACGGGCCCTTACTGTTAGAAGTTATCAAGCCGCCCATAAGGCCTCTGACATGGCTAAACGACTATTACAAAAATGTGTTTTATTATATTTCAGTTTGGGCCTCGCAGAGGGAGTATGACTTAGATTTGCCCAGTTTTCATTATTTTACGATAAAAAATAGGGACCTGTGAAATATAAAAGAGAATAAAAAACGCGTAATAAGTAATGTAAAAGTAATTAAGATTATTTAATAGACAATCGCAAGTAGACCCGTGTCACGTATTTACGACGCAATAATAATAAATTTACATGCCCATAATTATTTAGTCAACTTTTTATGTACGATGCAGTGTTAACTTTTTATCTAACATATTTTATAAACTCGTTGAATAGAAAAAAAAATTGTACAATAATTTATCTTTCTAATATTTTTTGGGTAAGCAACTGTAATACCACATAATCTCTGAAAATTTCGACAGATTAACTATTAGGGTCAAGAGAAAACCCCCTTTGGAGGACCGAGTGACAGACAAGCTTCTCATAGGAATATTAAGAGAAGTTCGTTGTTAAAACCCTAATAAAAACAAAAAGAGTCCTTCGGAAAGGCTGTGATAATAGAAACAAAGGCAGCGGCATTAAAAGGGGTTTTCGTGCTCTTATTTGAGAACATCCAGACTTATTCAAGGTTTCGATTACGCTTTCAAGGGAAACGACTTTCTTTTGTCTGTAAAGCATATTTTGCAAAGATTACTTTACATTTTTGTGTCGCACTGGCCTTTAAAATTTGAAACAATATCTTCTTTTTTGTTGTAACGCTTTTGACAGGTCGGGAGTTCATAATGTCGTGTTATTGTGAGCTGATGCTGGGTGCTTCACGACGTTCTGCTATTCCTCTCTGTAAGAAGCTGTTTTGGTGCATTCGTGCAGCAGCATGCCGTAGACCTACCTTGATCAGTCCATCGCATTAGTGTCGAACCGCAAGCGTTGGTGCTCTCAAAAACTAAATGAATTCATATCTTTAAGCGCTCATGGCCTAGGCGAACGAAGTGTTCGTGGCCTACGCGAACCGAGTGATTGGAATCAATCACTTGGTTAAGCAACAACAGGCGCGGTCAGGTACGGGATGGGTGAGCGTCCCGTGACTACCGCTATTGGCATTTTTGCGAGCGCTTCCGTGCTTCGCAAGGCACGCTAAGCCGTTGGTGCCGGCTGTCATATAATGGCAGTTGTTAAACCATGTCAGAGGCCTTATGGGCGGCTTGATAACTTCTGACAGTAAGGCCTGCCACGGTCTTACAATCCTCCACCAACCCGGACTTGGCCCCCGTGGTGGAGTGTGGCCTTAACCTTCCAGTGATGCAGGAAGAGACCCGTGCCCCAGCAGTGGGGACATCCAAGGGTTGATAACAAACGATAGGTTTTCTTTTGCTGAAAAAGTAAACAAACACATACGCCACCAATCGAATAAATATCGTGATTTTTTTTCAAAAAGTGAACATCTCAAATCTTAGCTGTGACAATTGCTTTTAGAACCTCCAGTCTGGAGCGACCAGATGAGCTAGGGCTTTAATCGATTTCCGCTAAAAACGGCCATTTTCGGAAAACATGCTCGTAGATTTTTGGTCCTAGCTTCTGAAAATTACTACTATATTAAAAAATAACGGTCGATTCTTTATTTTTTTTATCTTTCTCTCCGTAGGAATTATCCTCGTACTTCAAGGAATGTTCTAAAAAAAGAATTAGCGAAATCGGCTCAGCTGCTCTCGAGGTTTGCGCTTACCAACACATTCAGCGATTCATTTTTATACTATAGAAGATATGATGTTAAGTTTTACCAAAACATAACATAATACTCGTATGTTTTTTGTACATTCGTGGCGATAGTTAGCACGTCATAGCGCTTTAATCTGAACATCTCAAAGTATGCGATGCGACGATATGGCTAAACAATCGCAGAGTTCGATTTTGACGTAAAACGCCTTTCAGGTAGATAGTACGGGGTCGACTGCGAAAACCGCATGCAACGAAAACATGTCACCTCGGCGAAGGCTGTAGCTCCGAAGGTGCGTGTCGTGTGCAATAAATGTATATATTTTTGAGTAGAACAAAGCAGCAGTAATCAGGACTACTTGATTCGTGCCGGGAGATGGCGCCAGTGCCGCGTAACACTGAGCAGTTTGTGCTAAAAATTTACTCATATAGACGATAGACGTTTCAGGTTAACCCAACGGCTGTGAAACCCGACACAGCCGCACCCGCTTTTATAACACAGTTAATAGACGCGGCTCCATACAAAGTTCTGTAAGTTTGGAAATATTAGCGCGGAACTCTGCCCACAATATTCGCAATTTTTTTCTCAAGCTCTATCTGTCTAGAGCTTCTACTTCGATTTCGTTATTAGGAATGAAGGTGTTTTTAATACAGTTGCTCAAAAAGTGGCGTATTGCAGGGACGTATAGCGTGCGGGATGTGGGCTTTTACACACTCGTGCTTTTTTTTACCTTTCCCCAACCTCGTGCGTTCTCTTCCCCAACTGTCAAAATATTGTCTATTAAATACAAAAACCAACCATGAAGTTTTTACTAAAAAAATTCATAGAAGTTTTTATGATTCATGCAAATACGTATATTTCTAAAAAGAAGCTACTAATTTGTTTCAATATCAGATTTAATGATTTGATTGAATGAGTTAGGTTAGGTTTCATTTTATTTCTCTACAGCGTACCTCTTGAAATATTGAAAAATTCTGGATGACTATATTCAAACAAAAATTAACATTGAGCCGTTTTCAGCACAAGTTCACAAATAAATTCATAGATGACGCTTACAGGCGTGGCCATAGAAGAACCGGAATACGGCTGTCAATATTAATCTGCGCAAAGTGAAATTTGACAGCCGTGTCCCTGTACTTGTATGTAAAATAATATGAAATAATGTCTCATATATTTCATTATTGTGTAGGTACATGCTGTCCCTTGCATGTTATAATGTTAGATTTATTACGAGTTGTCATGTCATTGTCTCTACTTATTGGTGGCTGTTTTGGTTTTGTACATTTACGAATGTAATATTACCAAAATAAGTAGAAAAGTGTATTCGCTTTGGAAAAATCGTGTTTCAAGGTGACTCCTTTTTATATTTCAGTGGTATAGCTTGGATAAAAACGTAACTTTTTAAACGTTGTAAACGCACCAAGTCACTGTTACATATTAATAACCTTAGGCTAAGTTCTTTATTTATTGCTACTAATATAACACTAGACCACGTTGGCTGTAAAAAAAAATACTTTGATAGGTAGAGTAGGCGATTGGATCGTGCCAGACTAAACTATACAGCGTACCTCTTGAAATATCAGTAATCACATCACAATAAAGGCAAAAGTTTGTGAGTGTCTATGTTTGTTACTTCTTCACATTTAAACGGCTGGAGCGATTTTAATAAAATTTGGTATGAAGTTAGCTGACACCCTGGATTTACACATAAGCTAAGTTTTACAGCAAGAAAATATCTTATTCCCATGTGGAAATCGATACACCACGGGTAACACCGCGGGGCGCAGTTAGTATGTGAAATAAACCTTAAAAGTAAAGTTTGATAGGTAGAGTAGGCGATTGGATCGTGCCAGACTAAACTCTACAGCGTACCTCTTGAAATATCAATAATCACATCACAATAAAGGCGAAAGTTTCTGAGAGTCTATGTTTGTTACTTCTTCACGTTTAAACGGCTGGAGCGATTTAAATAAAATTTGGTATGGAGTTAGCTGACACCCTGGATTTACACATAAGCTAAGTTGATTTGACAGTCAAAAGTTAGTTTCGAAGTAAAATACTACTACTGCTCCTATTAGCAAAGTGGAATGGCCTGTCCTTATGCTGGGACATTCCTATAAGAAAAACCCACCATAATTGAGTACTTAGAAGCACGCTAGTGAGCGTGACCATTCGTGGTGACAATTTGAATTCTTAATTAAGTAAAAAAATACGAAATAGCACTTCGTTCCGCCCTAGCAATAGCTTACTCACTCTTTGTTTTACGAGATTCCTTTTTGTTTTAACGCAAACTAGCATATAAACCAACAAAGAGTATGTACCTAAGTTTCTTACTACAAAAATGTATATGTTTTTGTACCCAAAAAATACCGCAATTTGCATAGACGGTATTCAAAGAAAATGAATGAACAGCTCAATTTGTATAACGCTATTATTATTTAAGTCCGGTCTTACATGCGTGAGTAATGTTTCCCAAAATTCTAAACAAGATTGTAAACGAATCGATACAGTCAACGACAGGGCGACTGTGGAACAAAAATGTAAAGGTTGAACTGCTGTCGACTTTACATCGAAAACAACATCCTACTTCCTATAAAAGGTCACACTACGCTCTCACACAGAAAGTAAAAAAAAATTAATTCCATTACAGAGTCAACCAGCCCTAGTATCAAAAGAGGGTTTATCACAAAGTTGTCGTTAAATAGAAGGTATTAATTTATGAATAATCTCTCTCCCGAATAATACTCTCGGAAAAGTTTGCGAGGTAATTTTTCGGTGTTAGTACATACTCGTAGATAGAGAACATTTTATTGTACATAAAAATGGAAATTACACTGATATGAGAAAGGTATTTATAGTTTTTTACTGATATTGGTTAGTGATTAGAGTGCTTGCAAGATTTGTTAAAGGCGTGGCTTCCGCTTCAGCTTAAAAATGCTTAACAAATTTGTACATTTATTGTTATTTTTTTTTAGCCTTTTTTAGCCTCTAAATGGGTTTTTTACAAACATTTATTATTCTGTATAAAATATGTCAAACATGGTTTATTTACTAGTGACAATGTTAGATGATCTTAATGATACAACGTGGCCTAGTCGAACCGCGAGTGATTTGAATCAATCACCTGAGGTAAGCAACAACAGGTGCGGTCAGGTGCAGGATGGGTGACCGTCCCGTGACCAATGCTAGAGGCATTTTTCCGAGCGCTTCCGTTCTTTGCCCGGCACGTCAAGCCGTTGGTCTCGGCAGTCATGCAATGGCAGACGGTAAGCCATGTCACAGGCATTATGGACATCTTGATATGTAACTTCTGACAGTAAGGCCCGCCACTGTCTCACAAGCCTCCACCAACCTGGACTTGGCACCTGTGGTGGAGTGTGGCCTTACTTTCCTGCAATTTAGGAAGAAACCATTTCCCCTGCAGTGGGGACATACAAGGGTTGATATCGATACAACGTAAAGAAGCCCACATCGACAGCTTAGACTTACAAGGTGTTGCAGATATAATTCTTCCTCTTCTTCTTCTTCAGGCTTTAAGCCCTCCCCTAATGAGCGCTATAGCATAAGGTTGTGCTATCATCATCCCTCTTCTTAGCTGTTGCTATTTTTTTTTATCTGTAATTTTGACGAAACTTTTAGCGGATATTGTATGGCGCATGTTTTTTTCTTCTGTAATTTCTCATTTTATATATGACATCTTTTTCGTAAAAAAAAAACTCATAATTGTTCTGAAAAAATAAAAATGTTAGAAAGTCAAGAGGGAGGCCTTTGCCCAGCATTGGGTCACAAACACAGAGGCTACGTAAAAATAATGTGGAGCAAAACAGCGAATGCATGAACAACAGGAGCCTTAAGTTCTCGTCTCGTTATCACAAAGTCAAGCTCTTGATAGGTCCACGGGCCGACATCGGCACAGAGTTGCGTGACAAACCAAGCCGCACGCACACTGTCAAATGATAACTTCATGTCTATCAATTTTCAGCCCAATGCGAACGCTACGGAGTGCTTAATGTCCCAACCTGTATTTTATAGTCAAAGGAAAATGACCTCTACTACGCCTGTTCTGAAAGTTAGAGATATTTATTTTGGGTTAGTTTATTACAGCCTCCTGTGGCATTTCAGGGCATAAGTAACAGTCAAATACTAGTCCCTTGGCTTGTTTGTTTTCGTTGAAATATTGTATCGTGGCATACAAAGTACGAAGACATTTTTAGGTCGTAAACAGTAAATTGAATTGAATTATTTACTAGGAGGGTTATGAAAGGTTTATAGAACATACTTTCTGACAATACCAAATAGGTAGCAATTCAGTATCTGGCATCAACCCTTTGTATGTCCGCACTGCTGGGGCACGAGTCTCTTTCGGCATCGCAGGAAGACCTATTTAGTATAGGGACTATAGTAAAATCCGATCAAATTAAGTTAATGAGTATTTTGGGATTTAAAGTTCAAGTTTTGTAGTGACTCTTTATATCAGAGTACATCAATACTGGATCTTATTTTTATTTAATCTTTATTATTGAAGTAACTATAAGTATGTATCAATATTCAAATTTGCACTGGCTACCCGTCTTTCTAATTTCCTTCAGCAACTTTCCATCGTAAGGTTGTCTGGAAGAAATTGCTTTTAGCAATAAGGCCGCCAATTGTACTATGTATATTTGCAATTGTTTTGTATTTGTTGTTTTTCCAGTGTACAATAAAGAATATTCTTATCTTAACTTTTGTTAGAAACACCGTGTCATTGAAAGAATGCAAAAGATGGGAACCTATTTTTTAGTTAGAATATTTTCGGGGCTTAATTGCGTAGTAATTTATTGCTATTTTACCTATTCTTTAGTATTTTATTTTGCACTATTCTTTATAAGACGATGTTTCATTTATGGACTACCGTATACAAAAAACTTCCTATAACGTAGACTTAGGAAAGTTGATTGTTAAATGGAATGAAATTTTAGTATGGGGCAATTTCTGCACGGTAATTGTATGAAACAGGGTTTAGCAAAGGCCCTAAATGTTTTCTCATCATCCTTATTAATGGGAACAAATTAAACCTCGTTTAAGCCGAGAACACCCAATTTTTCTCTCTCAGTCCGCAAATTAACTACAACGAAAGCTACTTAAGCCCTACAGGTGAAGGATTGTACATTTAAAAAGTTACCTTTTCGAAATGTGCCGGGACTCGAGACCCGCAAAAATTATAACATAGAAGATGCTTTCAGAATAAGTAAACATTGTTTTATTTTTCTTCATTTAAAAAGCGAACTTCACTTGTCTTGCTCTAAAAAGGTTACATAATAAAATCATTTTTCCTTTTTTTACCGAGTCAGCTCTCGGAACACTGGCTGATTTTATTTTTTTGTGCGCGTGGCTGGTCAAATTACTTTGGGCGATTGTCGCGGATGCGTGTGACAGGTGGCGCGAGCAATAATTGCAGACGGGCGACTCATTGTAGTGCCTTTGCACGAAAATTATCGTTATTGGGATTTATTAGCGAAGGGCAAGGTAAACCGTGTATTGTTCGTAGCCCCGGCTGCCTGATGGATATTAAACGATCACGAAGGTTAAGCACCATAGGGCGCGTTCAGTTTCTGGATGGGTGGCCGTCTATGACTAACGCTAGTGGTATTTTGCCGAGCGGTTCCGTGCTTCGCAAGGCACGCTAAGCAGTTGGTGCCGGCTATCGTCGATAGATGGCAGTCGTTAAGCGAAGTCAGAGGCCTTAGGGCGGCTTGAAAACATGTGACAGTATGTCCAGCCACTAGTCTTGCAAGCCTCCACCAACCCGGACTTGGCTCCCGTAGTGGAGGAGTTTGGATAACCTTCCTGCGATGCAGTAAAAGACCCGTGCCCCAGCAGTGGGGATACACAAGGGTCGATATCAAAATTTTATTTCAGCTTGAAACAATAAAGGTTTGGAAATAAACCTACAAATTTTCTGCCGCAGGGCTCGCCTAAATATCTTACTTTCCTAAGGATTCTCACAAAAGAAGCGTCATTGATTTCTGTAGTCATTGTTTCTGTAATTTTAACAGTCGAATTGATTGTAGCGGCCGAATATCTATGGATTCTTACAAAAGAAGCGTTATTGATTTCTGTAGCCGTTAATAGCGGTGGCAGCTCAGTGGGTAGAACAGTGGACTCGCAAGAGAGACCCTGGTTCGATCCCCAGTACCAACGACTTTGTTTAATTATATTCTTTTTAATGCACTAACCCGTGCCAATGACAATTTTAAAAACCTATTTGGAGACTAAAAAATCCACCTATGCCGGGACTCAAACCCGCGACCTCTAGCATGGTTAGCAAGAGGACGCGGGTTCGAGACCCGGCATGGGTGGAATATTTAGCCTCTAAATAGCTTTTTAAGACATTGTTTAATTTTAAAGCTACGTACATCTGCGAATCCGCAGTCGCAATACCACACGCTTACTGTGAAGGAAAACATCGCGAGGAAACCCGAGGTTTGGTTGGTGCCGCGCGTAGGTATTGACTAGTCTTTCCTGTGGGCTAGGCGTACTAAGCTGTGAGGATGGTTTGCTGGGCAAACCTACACTGTGAGTGAAGATGTTCCTGGACTTCACTCACAGTGTATCATCTCATTACGTAGATGCAGAGCCTAATGTTGTATTTCGGTAATTTTAAACTAAACGGTCGTAAACAGCCCTACAAAAAGCTAAGACTGAAATAATTTACGGAAAATTTACAATGCCTCGAGAGCATGGTTGGGCCAAATTTGGGCATTTAATTTTTAAAGTTCGAAGGAACGCATTTTCTTTAGCGAGAGGATTTGACTGACAGCTGTCTGAGGGTTGGCTTTAAGGCGCTAAGCGGTGCTAACTAACGACATCAATGGCATAAAAATCATGTCTTTTTATAATTTGCTTTTTTTTTCAAAAAGTTCAATATCGATATCAAGCCTTCTATGTCTCCACTGCTGAGGCACGGGTCTCTTCCTGCATCGCAAAAGGGTAGGCCATACTCCACCACGGCGGTCAATTCCGGGTTGGTGGAGGTTTGGAAGACATTGGCGGGCCTTGCTGCCAGCAGAAGTTATCAAGGCGCCCATAAAGCCTCTGACATGGCTCAACGACTGCCACTACATGACAGCCGGCACCCACCGTTTAACGTGCGTTGAAAAGCACGGAAAGTAAAACGTAAACATCAAGAATCTTAATACCTTTGATAACAATTTTTAGAATATACATCATAGAACGTAGTATCAACATCCTGGACTTCAATCGATTTCCGCTGTGAACGCCTGTTTTTGGCGGAAATCGATTAAAGTCCTAGGTTGTCGATCCTAGGTTCTAGACCGTAGGTTCTTAAAATAGTTGTCATAGTGGTTAAGATTTATGATGGTTACTTTTTGAAAAAAAAAACGACAATCAAAGTAATTTACTATTTTTATTTTTAATGCACTAACCCGTGCTAAGGACAATTTTAAAAAACCTATTTAGAGGCTAAAAATTCAACCCATGCCGGGATTCGAACCCGTGACCTCTGGCTATCCGTGCCAGATACTATCAGATATCCGTGGCACGGATAGCCAGAGGTTGCGGGTTCGAATCCCGGCATGGGTGGAATTTTTAGCCTCTAAATAGGTTTTCAAAGTGTTTTATTCAAAATTACATAGAAACTGTGACTTTTTGAACGTTAGAAAACAAACTGGGAGTGCATTTCAAAATTTAGATCATTTTGGAGAAAAAATGGACAAAAAACAGATACGAGAATCAATAACCTAAGATTTTTTTTTTTACGATCACTATTTTTGCTTAAATGGCCCGTCTTTTGCAAAACTGCTTTAAAGTCCTAGATGCTTTGACCTAGGTTCTTGTTAGTACGCGCTGTGCAAAAGAGCTATAATATTTTTTAAGATTTACAATGTTAAATTTCTCCAACGACGCGTAATAAAAGAAGACTAGATATTTTTCCCTTGCTGGCACTAGTAAGAACCGCGTGTCGCCTTAAACATACACCAACATACCTTTTTAGATGTTTTATCGCCTCAACCTTGTGCTGCGCACTTAAGGGCTATTTTCTTCTGCACGAGCTGAACCGATAACATTGTTAAGCTCGATCGAAGGTGACATTTAATCGGCATTGAGAACCGGTCCCGGAGAGTTAGTTATTTTTATTTTACGTTTTGACGAAGGAAAGTTTCGAAAATTGAGAGCAATTTAACTAAGAAGTGGCTCAATCCAGACCCAGGTTCGACTCCCAGTGCGGGCTGTACCAATGGCTTTGTTTTCTAAGTTATGTAAAATTTTGAAGTTATAGTAGAAATACCACACGCTTACCGTGAAGGAATACATCGCGAGAAAACCTGAGTGTCTCAGGTGTTCATATACGTACGTATGTATGTAGGTATGTACAGTTCTGAATCTAACTTTAAAACAAAACTTTATTATTTTCTAAGGTTGACACGAGCATTAGACATAATTAAAACTGTTTTTCGTATACGGGTTTATGCTCGTTTATTATATTTTTACAATTTTCCGACGTTTCGGCACTTTTTCATCCGGGACCACGGCACCTGAAAAAGTGCCGAAACGTCGGAAAATCGTAAAAATGAGTAAAAAACGAGCATAAATCCGTATAAAACCAGTTTTAATTAAAACTTTATTGGTCTCCGACCTTATCCGAACCATTTATTATTCTTGAAGCATTCGTTTCAAGGTAAAGTGAGTATTGATAAAAATCAAAGCTTACTCATCGATAGACTTTCTATAAGACTGATGGCGTGTCATATCTCATCACATCCGCTGCCTGCGTTTTATCTTAAAAGCGAAACTTTCTCCCGGGCTTTCTCAATGAATATAATTTATTCTTTCCATTCAGAAAATCATAGGCTGGGATCCAAAGTGTCTTTAGTTGACGTCATTTAAAATTGGTACAAAGAAAATACTTTATTGCACACGAAACATGTAACAGGACATTACATAAGAACTAACATGTACAAAGGCGAGCTTATCTCTGAAAGAGATTTCTTCCTCTTAGAGAGTCGGAGAAGCAGTAAAAAGCGAAGTTATCAACCCTTGTATGTCCCCACTGTTGGGGCATGGGTCTCTTCCTGCATCGCAGGAAAGTTAGGCCATACTCCACCACGGGGGCCAAGTCCAGGTTGGTGGAGAATTGTAAGACAGTGGCGGGCCTTACTGTCAGAAGTTATCAAGCCGCCCATAAGGCCTCTGATATGGCTTAACGACTGCCATTATATGACAGCCGGCACCAACGGCTTAACGTGCCTTGCGAAGCACGGAAGCGCTCGGAAAAATGCCACTAGCGGTAGTCACGGGACGCTCACCCATCCTGCACCTGACCGCGCCTGTTGTTGCTTAACCAAGTGATTGATTCCAATCAAGCGGTTCGCCTAGGCCACGAGCGCTTCGAGGAAAAGCGAAGTAAGAACCAGTAAAACAAAATATACTACATTAATATTGAATAACCTACCTAACTATGGAAGAAGTATATAAGTAGCGCCGTTAAGAAAAAAAAGACACAAGAGTTCCAAACGTTTGAAAAGAGCAAAACGTTTTAAATCAGAAATATCACTATCGCGAGGTAACTTCGACAATACAGCTTTTTTCCTAAAATGGCCGTTTTTTTGCAATAATTTTGAGTCTTGGCCTTAGGCTGTAGGTTCCAAATATAACAACTTTTGTCCTGACACTGCGCAAAAAATAATTCCAAAAGAAAACACGATTTCGTATAATTGGTGCCACTATTGGACCCTCTTAGGACAGTTTCTGAATAGAACATTTTGCTAAGTAAATAATTAAGCGTACTGCTGTCTCTTTCGATTTATCAGAAAAGAGCGTGACAGAACCTTACTTATGTATTCACTTAGGCAAATTCTGAATTCATATCGGCCCTTAATCTAAGTGAAATTATAATTTTACTATTTTTATTTTTAATGCACTAACCCGTGCTAAGGACAAATTTAAAAAACCTATTTAGAGGCTAAAAATTTCACCCATGCCGGGATTCGAACCCGCAACCTCTGGCTATCCGTGCCAGCACTCTACCAATTGAGCCAATGGGCGACTCACCGGCATCAGTGAAATTTCGAACCTCTTTACACTATTCTCTGTATTACGTACAGGCAGCGACATCTGGCTTAAGCAAATTGCATCACTTACAGCCCCGACTACCCTAACTCGTGCTAAGGCTCAATTGGTAGAGCGCTGGCACGGATAGCCAGAGGTTGCGGGTTCGAATCCCGGCATGGATGAAATTTTTAGCCTCTAAATAGGTTTTTGAAATTATAATTATAGACTTTTAGTCCGGATCTACTTACGGGTGTTGTTATATCGGAAGAGTCCGACCAGGTTTCGCTCCAATTTGCAGAGCTTAATAATGGAAATTATTATCACCACCATCGTCATCGGCCCAACAACATTACCGTCCAGCGGCCCGATGATCGGACAGTGTCGGATCATCAGATGGTAAGTGTAATTATAGGAATGGGATATAACATAAATAAAGCATGAACTGCGGGTGTCGTAAAAGGCGACTAAGGGACACAAACCGGGGGGTGGGCAGCAGCGCCCCCTGCAGTACAATTCCACCGAACTGCGATGCCCAACCCGCATGCCCAGCGTGGGGATTATGGGCATTACCCCTCAATGATGGCACAACCTTCCGCTATGGCACTCATTAGGGGAGGGCTATGTCCAGCAGTGGAGTAATATAGCCTGGAGAAGAAGAAAGCATGAACTCACGCCAGAATACCAAAGAGGTGGGCAGAGACCAGGGACTGCCACTTGCCACGACCCTGTCAGATCACTGAAATTACAATCAAGATGATGATTACTAAGGTGTGAACATTTGTACCAAATAAGTACAATTTAAAGATACTTCCAGTTTGTTGGAAATACCTAAATAGGACTTACATATTAGATTACTTAACTAATCAGCAGCTAACAAAGAGGTATTTTCTCTTTACTACTGATTACACAATGTTGACTAAGACATGATAAGAAACCTCTCGTGTTTCGTGGAGGGTCTGTTACACCCCATTCATGACGAAAAAAACATGTTAAGTGCGGGACAAAGAATTTTTTGAGAGGGTTTCGTACTTTTTATTTGCAGTTTTATTTTATACGTAGCTCTGTATTAAATCCGTACCGGGATTCGTTCTATTATTTGTCATGACATTTTAATGAGAACTTAGATATTTTCTGTCTTGCTATTTCTACATACAAAGGTATAAATTAAACGAGTCTAATCACGATTAATTTTTGGGTGAAACGTCTGAAATTAAGGTATTTACCTTAATTTCAGACGTTACAGCAGCGTTGCAGTTCTGTGGTTACGAGTAGACTGAAATGGCGAGTGCAGTTAATTATAGTAGTAAGGGTCGGTGGTCTACTAAGTTACTTTTAGTTTTTCGCAGCGGACCGACACTCAACACTCAATACGTCCATGAACAGACCCAGTAACAGGCGCGAGATTTGTTTTACTTAGCACTAGGTTCGATGTACTTGAAAGCTTGATACCAGCTACTGTTGTTTTTACATTGCATCGATTACCCATCTTTAATTTCTTTCTTGTCTTCGTCTATGGTTGCATGGAAGAAATTGCTTTTAGTAATAAGGCCACTAGTTGTACCATATTTTTATACAATTTCTGCTACTGCAATTTCTGTGTACAATAAAGAATATTCTATCCATGTGCGACGAAATGAATTGTTGCAAAACTTGTAATGATTCTAGAAATTGGAAGAATTGTCAAGGATACGGGGAGAAAAGAAGTTTTTTGACATCAACTTGAGCTTTAAATTTTATTTAAGGTATCTGAGTAGAGAATACGAGTACTCACGAAAAAGTCGACTTGCTGGTGACACTAGGTACTTCAGTAACATACGCATGATATCGAACCAGAACACTACGACTTTTGTGGTTGATATACTGCTATATTATTATTAAATTCTTTATTGTACCAGTAAAGATTGTACAATAGACGGGATCAATACTAAATAGTATTTTATTCTAGCCAACCAACAGATTACGGTACCAAACAGCAACTATCTCTTACAATTTAACAATATATTAATATGTGCAATAATTACATACATAGATACAAAGGTAATAATTAAGCAGATAAAGAAATATAAATAGTACATACAAATTTGGACATAAATAAATAAAGTTAATAATATAAATTTACATACTTACACATCTCTATCTACGCAGCTCTGCAAGAAACTATTAGACAGGCATATATACCGAAGTAAAAGGGTTTGTTGTTCCGCAACGGTACCCCTAAAAGAGCAGGCTGTAAGCTTAGGCCGCCTGCGAGCAGGTAGTTCAGTTTACCGGCTTCCTTGCGTGCAGGAAATTCGTAAATGAATCAGGTGAGAGCTGTAGAGGGCAGTTTTTGCATTCCCACGGTTAGCGCTTCCAAAATGCTGTCATTGTTTACTGGTTACTGGTTGAGCAATTTTCGCAGCTTCGTGGTGATTGATAATGATGACTTGATGACTTGTTTACAAGACAGGAGAGAGTGTTCGGTTCCCAATGTAGTTTCATTCTCGTTTGTTGTGAAAAAAATATTTAAAAGTGTTTCTGTTAAGATTATTGAGGACAGTCGATTGATCACAAACCTTTACATTTAAGTTAACCAGCAATTTTATTAATATTTGTGGAGAGATATGATGATATAATGTCAAAATAACACAAGGTTAGCTGGAAGAAAATACTCATTAGTATTAAGCTCGCCTTATACAAATATGGTTATTGTGTAATTTTCTAATCTAATCTTATGTTGATTGTACTTTATTTGTGGAAGTTACTTTAAATATTCTGGTTTTATTATGAACACAGGAGTACTGTGTCGTCTACTTCATATTTTTCTTGGAGCGGAAGCACTCTGACACCAAGTAGAATTGTTCTTTACTTCTTCCAGTAGATACTTTCTATTTCTACTTACTCACAACCAGCTACTCACTAAGTAACAATCTCTCTACCATCTTTCTTCGTTTTGAATAAAATCTTAATGCATTGTACGCAACATATTTGAGAGATTAAGATAAGCAACCAGAAACGGAAGCAGTGTTGTCGTCTGTTATGTATGATGTTCTCATGATGAAGAATTCGGGTACAAAAAAGTGATAATTAAATTACAAAATGCGCTTGGACGTAAGCAGATGGCGCTCTATCCCCCGCTCCGACGAAGCCCGTGATTTATTACAGGTGAATAATCTTGTTTCATGTTACGCTGAAATCCGGTCTCCGTCACGAGAAATATGTTATTTAATTTGGAGGAGATGAGTTATGGAAGTTGTGTCTGCACAAAACTGCCGCTTTGCCGAACTTTGGTCTTTCAGGCGCCCTCCGCTGTCAACCGGAATAGAATGGAAAGGCATAATTTTTTTATGAAATATTAAGAACAAAACGACGCCGTATTAGCGAAACGTCACGCGACCCCAATAAAATGCGTCGCACATAAACGCTTTATTGGGCAACAGTAAAATACACAAATCGTTATGGTGAAATCTATGCATACCTCACGGTCAATAAAATATAGGGGCAGAGGGCCAATAAAGAAAACGCTATAATGTTAGGTCCTGAAAATAAGGGCCGCGCCGCAAATGCTGTAAGTTCCCTCTGACTTTTATAGGTCATAAAACGGGATAATGTGCCGGAGTAAGCGTATTTTGGAAATGGTACAAATTTAGCCGGGAGGCGTGGGCCACTACTCGATATGAGCCGATATGTAGCAGCGCTTAGAGTGCTTTGGGGACGTTTACATTTTACTGTATCGTCCGCTGCTTTAATTTACACAGCTAAGGTCGCTGCTATATCTCACGTGGTATCTACGACAATTTTAAAAACTTATTTAGTGGCTAAAAATTTCATGCATGCCGGGATTCGGACCCACGACCTCTGGCCATCCGTGCCAGCGCTATTTCCAACTGAGCTGGGGCGACTCACCGGCATTGACATTTCGAACCTCTTTACAATATTCTCTGTATTACGTACAGGCAGCGACATATGGCTGAAGGCTTAGACTGATTGTAAGAAGTGGAATACTTTTGATAAATGTGGTTTAAGGGCTTGATAAAGTTACTTCCATAATTAAATATATTTCGGTTTTCTTTTACTTAGGTTTTAGTCGTTTACGAAATAATTAATTTTAGTATCAAAATTTCTAAGTCAAAAACTGGGTAAGAAAAAATGTCTTAAATGTTCGCAGTTTTTTAGCTATCTAAGAATCAGACGACACTTATCGAAATATAATTACAATCATTAATATGTTACAAATGTACGAGCGAGACTGCATGTCAGCAACCTTCATTTATAATTTGTTTTGAAGACAGAGATTATTTAGCTTGTATACGTAAGACCGCCAATTATAACAATTAACATTATGTAGATTTAAGAAATCATGGTTGTATCCTTTTTTTCTGGTTGTGCAATAAAGTGTTCTCTATCTATCTAAGTATTTTTTTCTTTGCAACATACTAACGATGGCGAATTTATTCAAGTAAGGCTCAATTAGCTACAAGTAGTGCCTTAACATTTTTTGTTTCAAGACAAAGCTTAATGCCACCGAGTATGCTAAAATTTAGAGGACCACATCTTTGTCAACTCAATTCATTTATGAACAATCGAATAAAAAAACTGAATTACTTCCTTATTTAATTCAGTACACGTAGACAAATTAACGAATTATGAAGAATGAGAAGTGAAATTAACGTTCCTTGGACGTATGGTCTAAAACACCTACGGAAGGCTTTGGCAAAGTCGGGCAGCTGCCTATTTAAGTAAAGTCCTGAAGGAAAATCGCACTGTTTTTCGTAGTTGTTTATTGATATTTGCACTGAGCTCTCGGATTTAGCTAAGTTACAGTATAGCCGAGTTCTTACTTGCTATCGCGCTTTTGTTAAGTTCAGCGCGTTCCTCGTAGCTTGTTTATTTAGGCATGCTAAGTACAGTCTGTTAGCTTTTAGAATATACCTCGGGCTCTAGAGCAGGCTTCGGTTTTCGCCGAAAGCACACGAGTGTAATACTACTTCATGCTCTTTAAAAAACAATTCTTCAGTATTTTGAAAAGTAATGTAAAATGAAGTGTCATATTAGTTCCGATATTTCTATTACACGAATATATCCGATAATAGCCGAGGTATATTCTAAAAGCTAACAGACTGTAGGTGGTACTTGGTGCTAAATCTGAAAGTCAGTTGGGAATTCTTTCGTACTGGTAAAGAATAGATAGAGTCAGTTTTGCACTACGTTCGATTCGAGCCCGTGAAAATAAGAAGTAGTCGTAGAACTATTTCTATTGTAGTTTACGCACAAGATCCGCCTTCCGACATCCGTTTTCTCTTCGCCATCCGACAATCTCCATTTCGGATAAGACTGTTGACGGACCCTAGAGTCTAATAGTTATAATAAATAAATAAATTCATGGACATATTACACAGATCTCGTCAGCCCTATACTAAGTACAAGTAAATGACTTGTGTTATAGGTGCTAACTCGACTATAGATTTAATACAATATATATGTCACCGGAAAATAACAAGATCCGCCAGTTTATAAATTTCCTAGGAAAATTATAAACTTTTGTAGGATTGTAAACGAGAGATATACTGTATTATCTTACGTCCACATTTTCGCAAATTGATAAACTTACCAAATTCAAGCGTAAAATAATAAGTGAGCCTTAACAAAACGCCACCTGCGCTCTGATTTGTTCAATAAGTCACATGTTTCTGCTCAATCTAGAAATATCGTTGATGAAGTGAAATTTATAACAGAGCTACGAAAGTTTCATAGTGGTCATGACCAAAATAGTAAGAAGTCTATTAAAACGGTCGAAAATTAAAAAAGTCGTTAATATGATGTTAGACTATAATAAAGCTAAAGCTTTGGGATGTCGCAATATTGCAAACCGAAATTAGGTTCGAAGTTTCAAGATGGAGCGAGCGGAGCGAACCTCCATCCTAGAACTTCGGGTGTTAGATTTTTGTTTATATAAGAGGAAAAAAATGGGTCCAGAAGAACAAAATCATTCATACAGCAAGATTTTGAGGTCAGATTTACAGAAAATTCAACAATACTTTTCTCAAAAACTACGCATCTCCGGCAAGAATGGATTGCAGGTAGGTAATCAAAACTGATCAATTTATACTAGTTTGGCAAGTTTGATCGTACCTAAGTCTATGGACACAAGCATTGCCACTGTCGACATCAACCAATCAGAGAGCAGTGTGTTATTTGCCGTATTTTATAAAAGCGTAAAATAAAAAGCTCTTCTGTGATTGGTCGAACTGTTTAGAATCTTACGAATGGATATCCGTTAGTTAAAAAATTAACCACGAGACTTCGCAAATTAATAAATTTGCGAAAATGTGGGCGTAAAATAATATAATTTATCTCTCGTTTACAATCCTACGAAAGTTTATAAATTTCCTAGGTAATTTATAAAGTTGCGGATCTTGTTATCTTCCGGTGACATATACATACATAACATCTAAGACCCGAGACAAACTAGAAAAGTTCGTTTCCTAGTTTGACCCGGCCGGTGATCAAACCCGAGACCTTCCGTTTTACAGACAGCGTGCACCGCTGCCACCGAGGCCGTTTGATATTTGCCTCAATTTGGTAGTCTACAAAGCAATAGCGGTACAACGATGACGTTGTACCGCTATTGCTTTGTAGACAGCCATTGGGAATAAGCACTTGTGGAATGATCCACGGGTGCTTATTCCCATTGGCTCAAAGAATTTTGGCAAAACAGTATGCTGTGTTATGAAGTGCTGAGGAGTTCAGTAAAACCCACTGGCAACGGCAAGTCAAGTGTCATTGGGCATATGACGTCACAGCACAAATAAAATAGTAACGTCAGCTCCCGGGAATGCAGTTTTTCACGTTTTGGGGAGAACATTCTATATATAGAATCATATATGATAAAGTTATACTTACCTTGTTTCGTGTATTTCGTTTTCTCTCTGTTGTTCATAGTATGTCAGTTATCTGTTTCCTTTGCTTTTGTGATGTGTCTTGTTGTGATTATAAATGTCCTTATTTTATTTCTTTATTTATAAGGCGTTTTGCTTAAAGATTTTCTGGGGTAGACATTGTTCAATTTTGTATTTAACGTCCGCCAGCACTAGACATTATCTATAATTTAGAAATGAATCGCTAATCTCGCGCATAAGCGTAAGCGCAAATCTCGAGAGCAGCTGAACCGATTTTGCTAATTCTTTCTTTAGAATATTTCTTGAAGTACGAGGATGGTTCTTACGCAGAGAAAGTTAAAAATTTAAAGAATCGACTGTTAGGTGGTACGAAGTTCGCTGGGCCAGCGAGTTGTAAATAAATTCGATACTGATTACAAATAATTCATTTAAATTGTAGATTTAATTGGTGTAATAGCGGCTGGTAAACCTACCGAAATAAATTACATTAATTAAAATTAAATATTTTTACTAAGCAGAAAAAAACTTTACAATGTATAAAGTAACTCTGAACCCCATACTAAATTAAATTTCATCTTGGGGCACACTTCTAAATTCACGGTGAACAAAAATATATCACAACATAGTATTAATTTATTAATAAAATAAAGTAACAATTCACTTGCATACATCAATTTTATGATAAATCAAAACAATGGCTCAGTTATATTTAAAATTAAATAAACCTACATGTAAGAAATTTAACTACTCGAGTTTCAAATAGTGTTCGATGATCCTTTATTTCAAACTGCATTAAAAGCATCAGCAATATTCAGCAGTACATAGGTACCAAAAAGAATTCTCTTTTCAGCAAAAAAGGACTACCTCACTTTCTTTTCTGTCTGCCTAAAGCTTGATCTAAAAAAAAGAGGTCAAGTGCGAGTAGGTTTCGTACAACTAGGGTTCTGAACAGATGGTTTCAACCTGTTCAGAACAAGATGGTTGTACGTAATACAGAGAATAGTGTAAAGAGGTTCGAAATTTCACTGATGACGGTGAGTCGCCTATTAGCTCAGTTGGATAGAGCGCTGGCACGGATAGCCAGAGGTCGCGGGTTCGAATCCCGGCATGGGTGGAACGTTTAGCCTCTAAATAGGTTTTTCAAGATGGTTTGAAGCTTAATTTAGCATTTAAAATAAATAAAACTATATGAAACTTAATGAAAGTTAAGATGTACCAGTTTTAATGACATAAGGATTTTTGGTTTTTTATATAGCACGATTATGTCCCGCTGCTGGGCAAAGGCCTCCCTTTTTTCCTTCCACTCCGCCCTATTCATGAACCTATTTATATTTGCCCTCAATAGCAGAAGATCTATTTAAACATGAGAAAACGTCAGGATAAAAATTCGTCCCTTAATTTTTTTCTTTCAAACAAAAAAAAATTCGTTTTCGATTAAGATTTGACGAAGTTATGTAAGAACATATTAGAAAAAATACGCGTCAACGTGATAACCTCCTCTTTTTTTTAAGTTGGTTAGTAATATTTAAAAAATCGTCGGGAATTTCGTCGCGTCATTGAGATGGCGGGTTATCTTCAGTTTTTTAATTCTATAGCTAAACACCTAGCTTAAGAAAAATAGAAACTATTATAAAGATACATAATGATATGGGTTATATCATTATTTATATCTTTATTATATTTTCTATAGTAATCTTGAAAACCTTTCAAAGTTTTTTCGGCTGCTAAAGGGAAAATGTGGAGAATTATAAACAAACAATCCACGCAACGTTTTAACGAAAACGTAATAATTTTTGTCAGGTTGTATTTTAGTAAATTTTATTCATTGTGCCATGGTAGTTATTACAAGTTTCATAATGAGTTGGAACAGATTTTTTGTATCTAGCTAAAACATATAAAAGTGTTATATGCAGTTTTCTTACAATCTTACTAAATACTCAGTGAATTGTTAAAGAATCCTAATAAGATGAAGAAACTCATGACGTAAGCACATGAAAATATCTATCCATTCGTAAAAACTTGCTATCGAAAATAATGTGAAAAACCAAGGTTATTCAATGAAATTTTATATACGATACACGATTTTGTGAAAATGACGGACGACTAGTGATCGCATAAAAACCGTTCTTTTCCTTTTAAGATACGCAACCCTAAAATGTAGAATGCTGTATTGCGATCACGTACCTACCACCCCCCGTCCACGATCGGAAGTCCGCTTTGTGTAACTAAACCAATCAGCTGACATTGTCCGATGTTAATGCTTTGCTAGAATTGCTAGACATAGCTAGCTATGCCGATACATTGGACGTAACTTTGAGCTGCTGTTTTATTCCCTCCTGCCTGCGCTGACCACGTCGGTAGCGCGTACAAATAAAGGTAGGACCACAATGTTCCTTCCTACGCACGCCACGCGAAGGTCAATTTTTAACGGTGCAAACCCGACTCCCCAAGGTTTGCTGGAAGAAATCTCTTACAGAGATAAGCTCGCCTTTGTACATGTATTTTCTTTAATTGTATTTCTTTTTTGTGTTTTTCGTATACAATAAAGTATCAAGTAAAGTAAAGTAAAGTAAGCCTCTTTACACCATTATTTCAAATTACTTTAATTCTGTCTACCATTTTCAAAAATTTTAAATGACGTCTCCAATTTTTGAGATTTCCCTCATTTTTTATCATTACTGCTACTTTACATCTTGACTAGACCTGACTATTTTTACCTGCTTATTCTGTTTCATCCAGTTATCTGTAACAATTAATTAATAAAATAGATAAAGCACAAAATTGAAGTCGTTCCAGTTTTATTATTTACTAAAGTTATCCAACACTACAAGTTCAAAGGTCAGTGTACACCTTTTCTTGTCCAGATCACACACTTGTAATAAGTCACTATTATTGTAAGTATGTACTTCGCAAAGCATGTCAAGCCGTTGGTGCCCGCTGTCAAGTAATGGCAGTTGTTAAGCCATGTAAGATGCCTTATGGGTGGCTTGACAACTTCTGACACTACTGGGGCACGGGTCACTTCCTGCATCGCAGGAAGGTTAATCCATACTCCACAACGGGGGCCAATTTCGGGTCGGTGGAGATTGTAAGACCGTGACGGGCCTTACTTTTAATGAGTTGTTTATGAATATTGAATAAATGAGTTATTCTTATAAAATTTCAAACACATGACTATGATACTCGTGTATCAACTCTTATCGGCGTAGCAACATCATCTAAATGTTCACAGGCAGATGGAACGTCCGTCAAATACGTGACCTATGTAGTATACGTTAACGGCCTTATTCATGAAAACACTATTTAATGAAATCACTCTTTAGTCTATTTATTTAATCTATGAGTACACATTTCCCTTTCCACTATAGCCTTTGTAAGTCAGTGTTGTTAACGAGTTTCCAAGAATTCTATTTTTATAATTCCGACCGTAAGTGCCGCGTCATGTACCATGTCATGTAGTATACTACGTAGGATCAGTGTGGTTCAAGCTTAAACATTATATTTTATGAAGCACCGCACTGCGACGCTGGCGTTAATTTGCCGCTGACGAGATTGTTTATTTGAGCTAGGCAACTTATACGTGGATGAGTGCTCCGTACGCGCGACCGACCACGGTACGCAAGCGAGATGCATTTGGGTCAGTGTCATTGTTTATCTTCTTTTTTTATGGTATTTTATACGTTGTTTACATGTTTGTAATGTCGTTGTTTCTGGTGGTGTACGCACCCAGTGCTGCGTACGCGCGACCGACCACGGTCCGCAAGCGAGATGCATTTTGGGTCAGTGTCATTGTTTATCTTCTTTTTTTTATGGTATCTTTATGCCTGGAGTAGGTTGGCTGTTAGCCCCGCGTATTTATCTCTATGTACCTACTAGTGATTACCTACGGAGGCCGTCAATAAAATGATCGATTTTACTTTTTGCCCATCCGTAATTAAGTCTTATGTTATTCCTGGTGTATATGCAATAAAGAATTTTCCATCTATCTATGTTTTAGCACGCAATTCTAGCTTTGAAGCAACTTCCCTAACAGGGAGATCTTTTTTTACGCGGGAATTTATTTAAATAAAACCGTTTGATCTAATAACAACTTTAGACCAATGAACAGAAAGGTATTTTTTTCTGGGAAAAACACGCCCGATAAAATTTATATCGCTATGTGGAAAAAAATCCGTCAAGCCCTTTTCAGAGGTTTCGTCCTAAATTATATTTTCGTTCACAAAACAAAGATTGTAAAGCTGCCACCATCAATCATTCTAAACATCAACATAATAATCCGGACACTTTTCAAAGATGGCTATCTCTCTGATCTAGCTCGGGCATCGTATAAGTTGACAGCTGATTAACCTTTACAATTTGGTTGCAAAACAGTAACTTTATCGTAATCGTAGCTGACCTTGCTTTGGCAGTTGTTGTATTACCAGGTAATTTGTAGGATTTCCTATGTCCGATGAAATGAATAGTTAAAAAATCGTAGACTTTTAGTCCGGAGTGCTTAGTGCGAGTTTTTTAACTACTCGATCGCGTTAACGTAAACTCATATTTCTATGGCATCGAGGAAGCGCCACCTAGCGACAAGTATGGAAATTAAAATTGCTGAGTGCGAGTTGTAATGGTTTACGTTGAGAAGTGAACACGTTTATCAGCCAAAACACGAATAAACGCGATTGCGAGTTGTACTGTGACAGCGTTTTGCCAGTTCGAACGGATAACTTACTCATACTCACTACTCAATGCTCAATTAACGCGGTAGTAAAGTTATTCGATTGGATCTGTCAAACTCGCACTAAGCACTCAGATCTACTTCCGGTTGTTGTTATATCGGAAGATAAATGTGTGCACAATGTGTTGTGCTTACGAAAGTTTTAGTTCAAAAAAGTTAAAAAATCACTGATATCTATATAAATCACAGATATTATCTCGTCAACCTGTTTATTCTGGCACACTTAGGGCTGTTTTTGAACTGAGGATTTATCTCAATAAATACCTAAGTAACGTTTTGTCACGCTCTTTTCTGAGAAATTTAGAAATTCGAAAAGACAACACTACAGTTAGCTATTTAGGTACTTAGCGAAATTCTCAGTTAAGCCATTGGCCGAGTAAAAACTCATAACTTTTGAAGTCTTGAAACCTAGTTAGTTAGACTTGAGTTTTTCGCACTTAGCCTCATAGTTGGGCCATGGTACGTAGCAAGCGCTGAGGTACGCTAACACCTCAGACACTAGGGTTTCCGTAAGATGTTTTCCTTCACCGTGAGCGAGTAGTATTGGTACTATAATTTCACAAATGTACATGACTTAGAAAACAAAGTCATTGGTGCATGCCGGGGTTCGAACCCACGATCTCCCAATTGAAAAGATGTTCTACACCGCTCCGATACTAAAATGACTTTGTTTTCTAAGTTATGTACATTTGTGAAATTATAGTAGCAATACTACTCGCTCACGGTGAAGGAAAACATCGTAAGGAAACCCTAGCGTCTGAGGTGTTAGCGTACCTTAGCGCTTGCTACGTACAGTAGCCCAACTATGAGGCTAAGTGCGGAAATCTCAGGTCTAACTAACTAACAACCTTGATAACAATGATTTCCTATTGTTTTTATTTTTCAAATAATTAGGAGCTGAGTAAAAAATTAATACTTGAATAAATTATCTTTCATGTTATCTTATCTCATCTTATCAATTCGACGCGTACGTTATTTTTTCTTGACTATGTTCTCACATAACTTCGTTAAATATTAAACGATTTCGATAAAAATCTAAAGCTATACTTGTATATGTGACTTTTATTACAAGGCGTGCCAATCGTGGACTGTTTGTTAAGAAACTACCTAAATACTATAGCGGGTTGGTGAAGAATTGTAAGATTGTGGCTGGCCTTACTTTCAGAAGTTATCGAGCAGCCCATAAAGCCCATGAAATGTCTTAACGACTGTCATTACTTGACAGCCGGCACCAACAACATAACGTCCCTTGCGAAGCACGGAAGCGCTCGGAAAAAATGGCACGAGTCACGGGATGCTCCCCCATCCAACACCTGGCTGCGCCTCTTGTTGCTTAGCCCAAGTCATTGATGCCAATCACTCGGAACCACTTTTAGTTGCAATATACCACTAACTAACCTTAAGGAAAACACCATGGAAATCCAAGGGTTTGAGGTATTCACAGTGACTTAGAGCTCACAATCACAAATCCGCGATAGGCAGTGATTAAAACAATGCCATCTCTCTGAGAGAAGGCCTTTACCCTGAGAGAAGGCTGCATTATTGTAACCAAGATTGCAAATTATTTTAAATTTAGTCATCATTTTACATTTACATCAATAATATAATCATTTTCCATACATAATGAAAAAGAAAATCAATTAAAACTGTTTTTATACGGATTTATGCTCGTTTATTACATTTTTACAATTTTCCAACGTTTCGGCACTTTTTCAGGTACCGTGGACCTGTATTGTAAACGTGGATTGTAAAAATGTAATAAACGAGCATAAATCCGTATAACAACACTTTTAATTATGTCTACTGCTCGTGTTAACCTTAGAAAATACTATAAAGAAAATCAAGTTAAAATATTCATAAATATTTGAAAATCACGATGCAGTAATCTACTACAATCTTTGGACAGTTGTATGTTTAACTGAATGGAAAAGTATCTAGTAATAAAAGTTAAGTGGTTAACAAGATGTTTATTTTATCCAAATCCGGGGTAAATCTTCTAATCTAAGTAGAGTTTTTAATCTTCAGCAGTTTCTTATATTTCCGATTATCAATAGTCCTATTCTTTCTTGATTTCCGGTACGAAAGATACACGCTCAGATATTTTAACTTCTTCTCCGTGAACGATTTCTTCAATCGCAATATCGTAATGTTTTATTCTTTTAGACCGAGAAATATGTGAGCATTCAGAAATTGTAACGTCTTTTGTTATTTGAATTGATCCACAAGGAATAGAAATTGCACTAGCAGATACTCTGTTTGCTAATTCCAGCTTGTGCAGATTAATAGCAGCTTGGAGCTTCTGCATCAAAGCTAGTGAACCGACAACCGGCATTTTTCTGAGTTGAGTTGCGACATGTTTACCAAACAAATCGAACTTGGTTTCGTGCTTAATTGATTTTTTCTCTAGTCCGATGGTTTTCTTAGCACGTGTATAACTAAAGACAGGCGTATGCGGTAAATATCTTCTCGGGAAATCTTCATTATCATACATTTCTTTGCTTTTCTTTGTAGAGCTACTGAAGCAACTTTTGTCTTTAGGAATCAGAAAGGTAGTGTTTTTTTCCTTATGCTGGATGTGATTTGTTGGTACATCAATTGTTTTATTAATAGAATTATCTGATAGGTTTAAATAGAAGCTTTGTATGGGTTTTTTACCAATTTCTTCACTTTTAGTAGGAGACGAGTCGTGTTCTTTTTCCCATTTCATGTACTCTAGTAGTTGCTGTTTTCTTTCTTTATAATTCTGTCCTGGATCTCTCTGATAGAAATAAAAAAGAAATGCTATATCAGTAACCGTATCTTCAGTAGACTAATAAACGTTCAATATTATTTTATTATAAAACTACTATGTGCCCGTAAATATTGAGTAGACAATTTATTTATAGTTATGAAATGAAACATATATTTTTTATCACCAACTACAAATACTCATACGCTCATAACTTGCACATACGCGCAATCATATACTCAATATATTCGGGTGTAGACTTATGATTATTTTAACTGGTGTTTCAGCTATAGCGCTTTTTGGGATTATCATTTATCTCTATAGGTACGTACTTAAGAAAATATTATTGTGGATAACCCTTAGCGTGATAATTATATAGGGCATACATACAATATCATATGGAAATAGTAGACAAGTGAGACAGCTTATTCATACCCTGTTTGACCTCTTTTTACTTTAAGGTGGTTGTAAGTTTCGTTTGACAAAAGGATAGTAAAGTTGACAGTGCCTAAATTCTTGCAACAAAAATATATAAGTAATTTGATATGTTTTCGAATGTAAAACAAATTCAAGAGATATATGACATACTTAAAACTAAAGGAAAGAACCAAAATAAATCTCACCTGCATTGTGCGTTTAAATCTTTCGTTAAAATTTTCTCTTAAAAACGAATCTGCCTTATCGTACCAGAACATCCAAGGAACGTAGGTAGGCTTGCCATTTGGCAGTCCACGTGGTATTGACAACAATACCCTCTTTCTTGTAACGAAGTACAGTCTTTTTAATTTAAGTATTCTCGTCTCGACATCTTGCGGCGTCATATCTGGTAAGCTGAGTATTCGAAAAATATTCAGATAAGCTTCTTCTTGCTTTATACTCCTCTTTAGTTGACTATCATCAAAATTTTGGTGTATGTCCCATAAAACTTTTTCTTCTTTATACGCCTGCAATAGCCTTAGGATGTTTTCCTCCGACCATTTGTCATCCATTTTACAGATTGCCTGATAATTAAAAGTGAAACTGGATTTGTGGGCAAAATTGTGTTTCCGAACGGCGTACAAACGGAGCGTAACCTCGCGTACAACTTCTGCTTTGGCTGATGCCAGCAAGACTGACGCAATGCACAGAAACTCTGCGCGCCGTCACGTCCCCGCCCTTTCCTTCCCCGCGATGATCCATGTCGCTTGACAACACGTTAGGCCAGGTTTTCACCGTCTTGAGTCGGTTTTCGAATTGAGAATTTCACTGAGTAAATACTTAAGTAACATTCCGTCACGCTCTTTGCTGAGAAATTAGAAGAGACAGCACTACAGTTAAGTATTTTCGTAGCAAAATTCTCAACTCAGAAACTGGCCTTTAGTACGCTCGGACCGAGTGCGCCATCCGAGTAAACTAATGCTTCTGATTGGACGGTTTTTCGTTACAACACCAAAATAGCCACTCAGAAGCATTAGTTTACTCGGATGGCGCACTCGGTCCGAGCATACTAAGACCGTGAAAACGCGGCTTTATTACTCAAGTATTTACTTCCTATTATGTGTGTGTGCCATAAACGCAAAACAAAGAATAATGGTACTCGTAATACAAAAACTTAGTCTTAATTCACTAGATTTGGGTTATATCAAAAAATAAAAAATATCCGAACCATGGTATCCGGCCGCATTGTATATATCATTTTGTCAAACAAAGTTTTTCCTTGAGGCTCCACCTCAATAATAATAAGAACTATAATAGCTGTAAGAACAAGTGTAACTATGTAAGTAGAGTTTTGTTAGTAGATTATGCTTACCTATGTAAACAAGGCTTCTAAATAAATAAAGATAATTTAAAAAAAGTATACTATTTTTATTTTTAATGCACTAACCCGTGCTAAGGACAATTTTTAAAAACCTATTTAGAGGCTAAAAATTCCACCCATGCCGGGATTCGAACCCGCGACCTCTGGATGCACGGATAGCTAGAGGTCGCGGGTTCGAATCCCGGCATGGGTGGAATTTTTAGCCCCTAAATAGGTTTTACCCTAACATTTTTGTTGCAATGTCGCCCGTAACGTAAAGGAGTAGAGTCCATCCGTGTAAAGGTTATGGTGACGGGGAGATCAATCAATCAAATCAATTTATTTCAACTTACGTTATCAACGTTATCAACCCTTATATGTCCCCACTGCTGGGGCACGGGTCTCTTCCTACATCGCAGGAAGGTTAGGCCATACTCCACCACGGGGGCCAAGTCCGGGTTGGTGGAGGATTGTAAGACAGTGGCGGGCCTTACTGTCAGAAGTTATCAAGCCGCCCATAAGGCCTCTGACATGGCTTAACGACTGCCATTATATGACAGCCGGCACCAACGGCTTATTTCAACTTAAAGAACTTATATTCTGTTTTCCGAATATCAATGCACAATGTAAAATGTAAGCTACTACCTTCAGGCTGTATTGTAGTGGAAAAAAGGTAGCGGAAAAAAAAACTCAACTCTGACCATCTTTTCGCAAGTCATCATAAACCAAATACATCACTACCCACTTATACGTATGATAAGATTTCATGAATCTTGGCATCGATTTCAACCCTGTATGTCCCCACTCCTGGGAGACGGGTCTCTTCTTGTGTTGCGGGAAGGTAAGGCAATACTGCACCACGGGAGCCAAGTCCGGGTTTGTGGAGGATTGTAAGACAGTGGCGGGCCTTACTGTCAGAAGTTATCAAGCCGCCTTGGTTTATGGTTTAAGACGTTTATTCTCATAAGAACAATACATATTATGTTCACTTAAAATGAGAATTATTAATTAATTAATTTAGTCAACATGCATGAGCTTATAAAATAGCAACAGTTTATATTATTATTTAAGTAGACAATAGTTCCATATGTGGGTAGCTGTATGTTGCAATGATTTGTTAGTATAATATCGGCAGCGCACTTTTGTAGGTAGAATAAAACAAACAATCCCAACACAGGCGATCACAAAAGTTATCGGCTAGACTTATTTACATGGCCGTATTCTGTTAAACAGCTATAGCTTATAACAATCAGTGGATCGACCAAGCTAAACTATGCGAGCGATGTTTTTGCGGACATATGTTGCTAATCTTTTCTTGAAGATGTTGAGTTTTTCTGATTCTTTTATTTTTTTAGGTAGTTTATTGTACAGTTGTGTTCCCTCAAATTTTATGCTCTTCTTACCATAGTTAGTTCTTGGTGATATAGTTTGTAAGTTGTGGGCATTTCTTGTGTTGTATGTGTGCGTCTTTTTTGTGAAAGATAGGCTCGAATGTGTCGCCTTCATTACTATTTTGTGTATTAACAAGCAGATTTTAAATGTGTAAATTTGGTTTATGTGCATTAATTTAGATTCCTGGTAGATTTTATCAGTGGGTGTGAGATAGCTATAGCCGAACAAAGCTTTGATAAGTTTATTTTGAGCTCTTTGAAGTTTTTGTAAACCTTAGCTGCTTAGATTCCAATGACTTGGTTCGACTAGGCGACGAGCGCTTCGAATCTTGTCATATGTAGGTCAATTCAAAAAAAATTGTGGAATATACTGTTTTATGTAATACAAATAAAAATAAGGTTCATGTGACACAAAGCATTTATACCACAATTCAAATATGGTACCTCTTAGATGTTATAACTAGATAGTGTTTCCAGCATATTGTACCCATTCCAGGCATGGAAAACGATTATTTTCTTTTGCAAATCAAAATTAAAATTAAAATTAAATTGTGCTGTCGACTGTTCAAAATGTTAGCGTTCAAGTCTTGCTACTCTGTCGGTTACCCTCATGGTGTGTGGTGTCGAATTCCAATGGTTATTTCAATGAATAAATCAATAGATACAACATAGTCATCGAAGCATAATTATTCAAATTAAATTCCTTATCAGCAGGATGTTAATAGTTAATGATATTTAAGAGTTGCACCAGAATAATTTTGAAAGACAATCCAAAAGGATGACCACAAATTGTTGACGTGAGCCCAAATACTAAATTCCTTAGTGAAAAGTAAGGGTTGTAGCACACTGAGGTAGGTTGGAAATGTAGGGAAGTTCGTTTAGCGAGAGGTGGCGCTGGTGGCGCAGTGGTAGTTCACCGACCTCACACTCGAGAGGTCGTGAGTTTGAATGCAGGCATAAACCAATGACTCTGTTTTCTAGGTTACGTACATTGACGGCCTCGGCGCAGCGATTTGGCACGCTGGACTGTAAAACCGAAGGTCTCGGGTTCGATCCCCGGCCGGGTCAAACTAGGAAACGAACTTTGCTAGTTTGTCCCGGGTCTGGGATGTTATCTATGTATTTATTGTATTAAATCTATCGTCGAGTTAGCACCTATAACACAAGTCATTTAGTTGTACTTAGTATAGGGCTAACAAGATTTATTATTATTTGTGTGCTTTTAGTAGCAATATCACTCGTAAACTCGAAAACCTCGTGAGGAAACCCTAGTGTCTGAGGTATTAACATACCGCAGCGCTCGCTACGTACAATGACTAACAGAAGCTAGCTGCGCAAATCTCAAGTCTAACTAGAATGATTAATACCGTATTGGAGACTGGAAAGCTTCTAATAAAAAAGCGCGAAAATATGTCTTTAACAATTAAGATCGCAATCGATTCGTTGTAATACGCAGATGTTATTATGAAATCAATATAAGACAAAAAATACGCATCTTCTTTCTATGCATTTTCCACAAAGTTCCTCTCTTAGTCACTAGATGGCGCTAATAACATATATCTCATTACCGTTTAATCTTAAACTCATCATAGATGGCACTGTTTTTTTTATTCAAAACGAACACTAAAAGGCAAATATAATAGACATAAACTCACGCATGTATCCCGGAGGGGTTAGGCAAAGATCAGAATCAGCCTGCCACATCTTGACTAAGAATGTTTTTTCTATCTTCTATTACTTGCACAATCATTTTCAATTAGCTAAATGTAAAAACAAAACAAAAATAAAGTAAAAGCCTATAATGGTTCATGAGATACAGCCCATCTATAGATTCATCTCGTTGGTCTCGCGGTCAATACGCTTGCGGCCAAACCAAAGATCGTGGATTCGATTCCCACTGGAGACCGTGAAATTTATTCAAGTGTATTTTAAAACTTGGCAACAGTGAAGAAAGACATTGTGAGATTACCTTTTTCAGGTACACTAACAAGCCGTTAATCTACTGTTAACAACTGTCAGTTGGATGTGCAAAGTGCATACAAAAAAATTGACAGCTGTTAACAGTAGATTAACAGATTGTTAGTGTTCGAAAAACTGGGGGTTAGTTTCCAATATTTCACGGATCAATAAGTAACGCAATAAGCAAAGAGCCTACTTCGGACATCGGATAGGAGCAGCGCTGGACATTTATAAGAAACTTAATAGAATAATTGATTATAAGAGTGAAACAATAAAGTGATTAGTGAAACAAAAAGTTAGACAATGACTTATTATTCGTCGGATAGGTTGCTATTGTTACGTCCATGATAGAGCATACAGGCATTTGTCTGAGCGGGTTCCATCTGGTTCATTATACACTCGTATCTCCAAAAGATTAAAGGCTAAATTACGATTAGGCTTCAAAGCCTTGTGTGTTCACAAAAGTCAATGACCTGGATTAGGCTGCATCATTTATTTTGTCGATCATCGAGCTTCGATATCAATCTACGGAACAGTGAAGAGCCGTAAAAACACATTTAACTTTTAAAAACCTATTTAGAGGCTAAAAATTCCACCCATGCTGGGATTCGAACCCGCGACCTCTGGCTATCAGTGCCAGCGCTCTTTCCAACTGAGCTAATGGGTGACTCACCGGCATCAGTGAAATTTCGAACCTCTTTACAATATTCTCTGTATTACGAGTACGTACAGGCAGGGACATATGGCTGAAGTAATTTGTACCTACCCCGAGTACCTAGTTTGCAATTAGGTTTTACATCGGAATGATATAGCTGTACCCACATGTTCTTTTTAATGCACTAACCCGTGCACGGGTGGAATTTTTAGCCTCTAAATAGGTTTTTAAAATTGTCCTTAGCACGGGACTATTAACTATTAACGCTACAATTTGGTTTTGGAAGCTATGGGCGACCCGTTGCGCCACCAGAGTTTGTAGCGGAATCATGCTTAAAAATAGAAAATAAATCAAATCGATAACACTTGTATGTCCCCGCTGTTGGGGCACGGGTCTCTTTCTGTATCGCAGGAAGGTTAGGCCATACTCCGCCACAAAGGCCAAGCCCGGCATGGTGAAGGATTCTAAGACAGTGTCGAGCCATACCGTCAGAAGTTATCAAACCGCCGAATAGAACATTTTATTAAAAACTGACTAACCCAACGAACTTCGTACCGCCTAACAGTCGATCCTTCATTTATTTTTAATTTCCCCTCCGTAAGAACCATCCTCGTACTTCAAAGAATATCCATTCGGCTTAATCAACACGCGTGCCCACCGCATTGGCGATTTTAAGCGCTAAGGTATTTGAATACCGCAGACACTCAGATTTCCTTACGGTGTTATCCTTCACAGTTAGCGAGTTGTATTGCCATATTAATCGTCATCGATCGATTTCAACCCTGTATATCCCCACTGCTGGGGGCACGGGTATCTTCCTGCGTTGCAGGAAGGTTAGGCCGTACATCATTAATCGTCATACTAAACTATAAATGAAACAGGTCCCTGGCAGTTCCTATGAGTAAATTTCAGGCTTGGCGTCGCTCGGAGGCACTTAAGCCCGCAAATTAAATTAATATTTTACACCAAGCAAAGTCGTTTGAGTAAATAATTAAACTATTATCCGAAGTCAGCATCCTAATAATTATTGTGAGGCGAACAAAGCTTAAATATCAATAAATTCTTTGTTTTAATTGCGGTTTCAAACTTAATCGTCAAGATTTAAGTTTTATTGCAACTTAATATTTATGTTTATAATAGTATTTATTCTTAATATACCTTTATAAGTTAATTATTCTTCTCACTGCTGGGCACGTGGTCGGTCTTCCTGCATCGCAGGAAGGTTAGGCCATACTCCACCACGGGGCCAAGTCCGAGTTGGCGGTGGATTCTAAGGCAGTGGCGAGTCTCAGTGTCAGAAGTTATCGAGTCACCCATAAGGCGTCTGACATGGCTTAACAACTGCCGTTACATGACAGCGTGTAATTGTACTGGATAAATAGTGCTGTGATTCCATAAAACAGAATGAAACTTAATTGTATACAGAATCGCAGAACGGAGCATGACACGTTGTAGTGTTATTTCTACCTAAAAACGCCTTATAGACGCTCTCAACTTTTTCTCTAACTACTTGGATTCTATTATCCTCTTTCGGAATTTCGAATTTCACTCATAATAAAAATAAATAAAAAATAAATATTCATGGACATAGGTATTACACAGATCTCGTTAGCCCTATACTAAGTACAACTAAATGACTTGTGTTATAGGTGCTAACTTGACAATAGCTTTAATACAATAATTACATAGATAACATCTAAGACCCGAGACAAGGTAGAAAAGTTCGTTTCCTAGTTTGACCCGGCCGGGGATCGAACCCGAGACCTTCGGTTTTACAGTCAGCGAGCCAAACCGCTGCGCCACCGAGGCCGTCAATACGTATAACGTTTTGTCACGCTCTTTCTGAGACAAGAGCAAGACGGTAGGGTGTAGGGAGTCTTCAAATATCTATTTTAGTATTTATATGTACCTAGCATATAAAAAAACTTTCATTTGTAAAACCAAGAGCATCTGCCAACAAACTGCTATGCATTACACTTTTTTTTTTTTTATGCACTAACCCGTGCTAAGGAACAAATTTAAAAACCTATTTAGAGTAATGCAATTTGCTTAAGTCAGATGCCGCTGCCTGTACGTAATACAGAGAATATTGTAAAGAGGTTCGAAATTTCACTGATGCCGTGAGTCGCCCATTGGCTCAATTGGTAGAGCGCTGGTACGGATAGCCAGAGGTTGCGGGTTCAAATCCCGGCATGGGTGAAATTTTTAGCCTCTAAATAGGTTTTTAAACTGCTATGCAGCTTGGCAGAAACCAACTTCTGTATTTTTTGTATTTTTGTTTGAATAAACGTCTTCAATCAATCAATCACAGCACTACAGTTAACTATTTACTTAGCGAAATCCTCAATTCAGAAACTGGCCCTATGTGTCTGTCTAGAGTTTCGTAGCTCATATTTTTTTTGAAGTATTAAGAATTTAGAATTATTTTTTATGCAATTTAAATAGGGGAGGTTGTGGCGAGTACATGTCAGCTCTGTGCACGCACTACAAACTCCAGCATTCCTGCATCGCGCAATCAAAGTGTTTCAATGACATACCATAAATATATAACGTCCGACTAACAACAGTCGGATCGGCCGTCCCCAGGCATACGATCTGCCTGGCGGGAAATTTCCCTTTATAGTGGAAGAGCATGATAACCCTTAGGGAAGAGCCCCTACAAAGTATTAACAAAGGGGGAGATCAAAAGTACCCGGAACCGACGTGCGTGCATGCAACGACTTATGAACGTTGATGAAGCGAAGGTGATCTGTCAGGATCGTGGCAAGTGGCAGTCCCTGGTCTCTGCCTACTCCTCTGGGATACAGGCGTGAGACTATGTATGTTTTTATGCAGTCTATAAACGTTCCACTACTGGGCACAGGCTTTCTCTCAGAGAGAGAGTATGGGCTTAATTTCTGCGCGTGCCCTTCGCCAATTGGAAATTTCAAGCGTTGAGGTATTTGGACACCTTTACACTCAGGTGCTTACGGTGAAGGAATTAAAAACTTAATCGTTATATTGAGCTATTTTATGCATATTTTATACGTAGCTTAGCTAAATCAGGTGAATTTACGCCACGTTTTTGCTCCACCATACGTTGTAAAAAGAAGCATTTATAACATGTGCCTCTTTAGCAAGCCTCCTAAGTAAATGGACTAAATATATCAGCCTTTAGAGGGCCTCGACTGCAAAATGGAAATAAAACAGAAGTTCGCTTTAAGTAGCTGCTGTTTTCAATGAGACAATGGTTCGCAATACGGCTTTGCATTAAAATGTAGTGTGGCACTCTTAAAATTTAACCGATTTGAGAATGTTTGTGTAGTCAACCTTAAAATGAATTTGTAGTGAATTAAAAATATATATGTAGGTATATACATAAGATAAGATAAGAATAATCTTTATTGTACACCAGAGCACATATTATAAAACATGTAATGATACAAAGTACAATTGGCGGCCTTATTGCTAAAAGCAATTTCTTCCAGACAACCTTACGACGGAATATTGCTGGAGGAAATAAGAGACGGGTAGTCGGTGCAAATATAAATATATTAATACATTACTTATATAAATAACAATATACCTACATAAACAGTTACATACATAGTTATGATAAACTTACATAAATACGTTATAATAACAATCTACACGATGAGGAAATAAATACAATATTGCAATACAATACCTATATGGAGACATACGGAAAAGACAAAATGAAAAGGACAATGCACGAATATAAACATAAAAATTAAAAAATAAATATAGAACATATGGATGGGCAGCTGAGCTGTTTTTTATGTAAGCTAGAAAACGTCCCACTGATGGGCACAGGACTTCTCTCAAAGAAAAAGTTGAGTAGACAGCTGATTTTTTAGTTTTTAGGGTTCCGTACCTCAAAAGGAAAAAACGGAACCCTTATAGGATCACTTTGTTGTCCGTCTGTCCGTCCGTCCGTCTGTCAAGACCCTTTTTCTCAGGAACGCGTGGAGGTATGAAGCTGAAATTTATATCAATTACTCAGGTCTACTGTCCCTTGAAGCTGTGAAAAAATCAAACTTCTAAGCCAACGCAATCAAAAGATACAGCCGTTTATGCCGCAAATTTTCGACACTTGCAAGGGAATCAAAACCTACAGGGTGCTTCCCGTGAACTCACAATCTTGAAATTTGGTACGAAGCAACGTCTTATAGCATAGATAAAGGAAAAATTACGAAAACCATAAATTTTTAGTTACATCTCATAATATATATTTTTTTAATAATTTTAAACTTACTACCCATTTCCTCATAAACGCGTAGAGGTATTAAATTGAAATTCATACCAAATACTCAGGTCTATAAAACAGGTTTGTACGGAACCCTCGGTGCGCGAGTTTGACTCGCACTTGGCCGGTTTTTTTTCCATAGGTTGGCACTAGATAGCACTTCCAGTTTAGGTGTAAAAAAACCAACTATTTGGAAACAAAAATTTACTTAAAGTTTTTGTTAGAATTTGTACCTGAGTTTGTCGACTTCACATTGGCATGAGGCATGAGATTAGTCTAAATACCCCTTTCGGCCGCCATGGCAACTTAACTTCGCAACCGGTCGTGAAAAAGAAATTTTTATTCTTTGTCGGCAACTAGTTGCGAATAAAGATTTTTTTTTCTTCATACGCAACTAGTTGCCAACAAGGAATTTTTCAAAAACACTAGTTGCAGAAGAATAATCTATTTTCTACTTACGCAACCATGTAGTCGTCATCTGAGACAATTTTATAGCAAACACTGATCTATACCAACCTCGCACAGTTATGCCTGATAAATAATAAGCAAACTCAATAGTAAGCATCAACCCTATAAGATTTATACTGGCCGTTCTTTGGCTGTCGTTCAGGACAGCGATGTATTTTTTCGTATTTATTCGTGTAGGACTGAACCGTGGGCAGGAATCTGCATGAATGCACCAGAGCGACATCTAACCATCTGTATATGCCAAGGTTGTCTGAAAGGGATCGCTTTTAGCGATAAGACCGCCAATTGTATACGACAATTAGTACTTAGATATGTAATCCTTTTAATGTATTTTATTTTCTGGTGTGTATAATAAAGATATCTAATCTAACCTAATCTAATCTAAAGGAATAGCAAGACATCGTGAGGCACGGTACATCAATCTACAATAAAGTCTCTTAAAATACAAAAAAATCAATAGATTATCAGCTGCTCAGGGCAACGGCTAATATTGTTTGGTACTCATCTCTTTTTTTTTATAAGGTGTTATGGTATTTTTCTCCTTTTTGTGATGCATGCGAGCCAATATGTGTTTTCTTAATTTAAAATAGCCTATTGAGTTTAATAATAAGTTAGTATGGTAAAAGTATTTCTGTAATTTTGAAACAATAATAACTGCTATTATTACAAAAGAACAGAACATAAATAGTTTATTTATTACACACAAAACACATATAACAATCTTAACACAAGAAACAAGATAACAAAGAAATGCATCGTTAAAAAAATAAATTTTACTAAATTTACCCGTACGCGATCTGTATGCCGTGGCTATAAATGGGTACCAGACTCAGAATGTGTTGAGGGGTTTCCTGTAACGCTGGTATTCTGTCAGGACCCTGGGTGACACTCACCATAATTGATCGCACTTTTGCTGCGCCATTATCGTGAGATCGAGCTGCGCTTCTGCGACTACTTTACACCCGAGTGGCACCCTTAATAAGTCCTTGGCCGGTAAGAGGATTACAGCCTTCGCCCGCGGAGCTATAAATTGTGGAATCTTTATAATTTTTAGACGCCCGCCGATGCCTTATCGTTATAAATTGATATCGTTAAATGCTGCGACGGGGCTACGCGCGTTATCTACCGTGTGCTCGCCTACTTAAGTAGGCCTAACTATATAGGCGCAATTCATAGATAAGTTTGTAAACGGAGCCGTCCATTCCCTGCATAACGATGGTTTGTATACCGCATTAGGTTGAAATAATGTCCTCAAACGTGTTTGGAAATTTGTGTATTATTTTGACTATCTTCTTCAGGTGAAAACGAAATTTGCTGCACTGGCCAGCAAAAAGCTGTACTAGATGTATGAAAGTGACTGTGTATCCGTATTGTTTGAGCGGCGAAATTAATTATCTAGTAAAGTCATTAAAAATGGATCGATCTTTTATTGTGAAACATGGCAACCAAGGAAGTCACCAAAGGTTTTATTTGAATTTCGAACTGGCTTGCAAATAGAAAGCTGGTTTTTTAAAAAGAAAAAAAAAAACGCTTTCATTTGGTTTTTTTAAGGTGAGAAAAATTATTACTGTTCGTTTTTCGTCATTGATTTTGACAAGTAATTTTAATTTAAAATAAAAGGTTTTGTCTAAAGGTATTATGTACTAAGTTTCAATTTCCGCGCATTATTTCAGAAAAGCACTGCACAAGTAGCCATTGACGAATTTACGTATCTATGTTTTGGCTTTGCCTCGGCTCGCATTTACGTGCCCGTTCATCACTGCTTCTTATGCTAGCCGCTGCAGTTATATATATATATATATATATATACATTACTGCTAGATCTCTGATCTCTGTTACAGATAAGTTCGCCTTTGAAACAAATTTCATGTAATCATATTTAGAATTACTTTTTGCAATAAAGAATATATATGTATATATATATATGTATATATGTATATATATATTCTTTATTGCAAAAAGTAATTCTAAATATGATTACATGAAATTTGTTTCAAAGGCGAACTTATCTGTAACAGAGATCAGAGATCTAGCAGTAATGTACCATAATTAAAATACTTAATAAATGACACGTTCAATTTGCATTTTAAACTCGTTGAATTATGACCTTGACATATACTATTCATATGGGTGGACCTGTAGGCACTAAAAGGGTACAACAAGACTACACATAATACTAGTCTAATTTGAGCTATAAAAGCGATTAGTGATTATTGCTTATAGTATATAGCAACACTAAGATATGTAGGTAAAATTAAAGTTTTAATATGGCGACATTGTGCGCCCCTTCTCTTCATGGACGGATTACACACAAGTTTATCTTTTATTTAAATAATCCAAGTATCGCTATTTCCACGCCATCGAGCCTATCAAAAATCACAGTCCACTGTTCAGTGATTAACCTTTAATATTGAGTTTCATTCAATAATCAAGAAATCAGTCTATGCGAGAATAAAATCTGAGTTACCTAAATGGGATTAACCTCACAATTTCAGCAGCATTATATAGAGCCTTACGTTGGCGTTTTACGTCCCAAGAGATAATGACGTTAAAACTTTTACATGGAATACTAATTGGCTACTTTGTAATGCTTTGATAGCGAAAAAACTGTTTCATTTTATTTTAACAGCCGACACAAGCGTTACATAAAATAGACAAAAGAAGTCTGCATACTATAATCCCTCTAAAAGTTAAAAGCTATGAGGGTTTCTTGTTGACTGCGGAACCCTTCAGGAGACTTATTAACTTGAAATTTAAAAATCCTGAACAGATACCTCGTAAGATGGAGCAATTTTTACCGAACTCAAAGGAGGAGGTTCCCAGTTCGTCAGGATCTTTTTTTTATGGACGAGTATGTTCCCTGATTATCTACTTGAAGACGCGTGAACAGATTTAGAGAATAACGAGTTAGAAAATTATTTTTATTTTAAGGGTAGAATTCAGCTTGACCAATACACAGGTAGAGCCATAGTCACCAAGTTGGGATGTTATGATGAGATCCTGGAGAAATCGAACTAACTCTCACACATAAAGAGATTTGGTTGTTTTTTGAAAGTGACTGCGTGCAATTGCTTTCTGAAAACACAATTTTGCGTAGTCATAGTGATATTCGCTATTCCGTGATTTGAAAAGCACGTTAAGGCGCAGGCGTTGTCGTCTGTTGAAAAAACCATATTGTAAAACGAGTTATGATTTTTATTATACTATTTTTATTTTTAATGCACTAACCCGTGCTAAGGACAATTTTAAAAGCTTACAGCCCCGAGTGCCTACTTTGCAGTTAGGTTTTTACATCGGAATGATATCGCTGTACCCACATGATTATACTATTCTTATTTTTAATGCACTAACCCGTGCCTAAGCACAATTTTAAAAACCTATGTAGACGCTAAAAATTCCACCCATGCCGGGATTCGAACCCGCAAACTCTGGGTTTTTAGCCTCTAAATAGGTTTTTATGATTTTTATTCCATTGGTGGTGTTAGTTACCATCACTCAGCGCCTTAAGCCGTTGGTGCCAGTTGGCATGTAATGGCAGTCGTTAAGCCACGTCAGAGGCTTTATGGGCGGCTTGATAACTTCTGACAGTAAGGCCTACCACTGTCCTACGATCTTCCACCGACCAGGGCTTGGCCCCCATGGCGGAGTATGGCCTGACCTTCTTACAATGCAGGTATAGACCCATGCCCCAGCAGTGGAGACATAATTATGATATATTCTTTATAGTTTGCCTTTTTGTTTTTCACTTAATTTTGATTTCGAATGCAAAACTCTTTGTTTGTTATAAGATTTATGGTTTACTAACATAAAAATGTTAATACAAAATAAAATAGTTACAAACTGTCACACTTAAAAAAAAGAAAAATTCATGTACAGTACGATATCCAATAAATTTTCGTCAAGAGCACATACAATAATAATTTAAACACACAAAAAAACCCTAACTGAACAAACCACTGCGGAAAATATCTGAACCAAAGAATTCCAACACGCTGGCAGCATTGCCACGCTGCACCGCCAAAAAGACCCAGTGTTTGTTTAATAATAATTTCAACTCCACACAATCACGTGCTCTGGTCTCAAACTAGGATACCCGGTGCTATAGTAACCAGACAACTACATGAAAATACACCTAGACACCTAGACTAACAGCGAAAATCTAAGCCAGTCCAGTAGAGATGAAACCCACAACTTCAGGCTAGTCAAATGTTTTAACCGCTAGACCAACGAGGCAGTGATCTTCACCGTCTATAATAATGTGTTACTGTGTCTTCTTGTTCTTCTTTACTTTTTAATTCGATTCTGTGCGTGACATAAATTATCAAAGCAATAAACTTAGCACGGGTTAGTGCATTAAAAATAAAAATAGTATAAGCAATAAACATGTTTAAATAAATACCTAAAAGTGACTTAATTTGAATGATTGGCCTTGCATTCGAAGGCTAGTTTACACTTAATAACTAGGCTAGTAGAAGTAGACTAAAGTTTAGATTAAAACATATGTGTTAAATTCTTAAGTAAACTAATGAAATACTACTAATATTGTAGACGCGAAAGTTTGTAATTATGGATGGATAGATGTTTGTTACTCTTTCACGTAAAAAGTACCGAATGGATTTTAATGAAACTTTACAATAATGTAGCTTATACATCAGAATAACACATAGGCTTCAATTTATAAGGATATTGTGTGAATTGTTCAAAATCTGATGATAAGTGTCGACTAAGAAAATAACTACCAATTTAGAAAAAAAAATGTACTTTACTAAATCACTAAATGCGCTGGGTGCTGCGCTGGATCAAAAAACGAGGACTTTAACACATCTGTTAAAGTCCTCGCGCAGCGTGCGGAAAAAGCCAATAAAGTGGCCTTTGGTGTGGTTTAAAGGGAAAGCAGTGGCTTTCTGGCCAAGTGTAGACATAAAAAGATGTACACAACACGGGAGGTAACAAAGAAAGCTCTCGATCGCATATTTACGTCCCTCGCTTGCAGCTCCGGCCGCAAACTTCTGCGATCTCGGCCTTTCTTTGTGGTAAACCCTAGTTGTGTAATGTACTATTAAGATGTTGATACAACGTTCTATGCTGTATGTTTTAATAGTACATTACACATCATCATCAAGGGCCTTTGCATCTATTACATATGATTTATGCAGCAATCCTGGATTGTAGACATTTTTTCTGGTGGCTGTAGAGCCCTATGCGAGAGTGAATGCCACGTCCTCACATCTAGCATGTGTAGGGGGCGGAAGATCCCGGTTGGTCGGGATTCAGGGCACGAGCATGTCTCTTTGCTCGCTTATCGGCAAGTTGCTCAAACCATGCCTCATCATGCGAGTTGCATCCTTCGGAGATAAGCTTTCTCCACTCGTCACGGTCCTCCGCGAGCTTCTCCCATTGACTGCTGGAGATGCCAAATGCAGTCATATCGCGTTTAACACAATCTTTAAAGCGAAGATTTGGTCTTCCAATTCGTCTTTTTGCATGCGCGACTTCTCCGAGAAGGGCCCGCCTGGGCAATCGAGCGTGGTCCATGCGATGCACATGCCCCAGCCACCGCAGTCGTCTCTGTTTGAGCATGGCGGTTATGCGGGGCAGCTGTGCTTTCGCGAAAACTGTCTTGCTTGTGACGCGGTCCCTCCACGTGATGCCTTGAATGCTTCGAAGACAGCGCAGGTGGAATGCATTTAGTCGTCGTTCCTGCTTGGTGTACGACGTCCAGGTTTCAGCTCCATACAAGAGGGTACTCAGAACACATGCCTGGTAGACAAGTGATTTGGTCCTTAATGTAAGGTACTTGTTGTCCCATACTCTACACAACTACGGTGGTAATACATAGAAAGGCCGAGATCGCAGAAGTTTGCGGCCCGAGCTGCAAGCGAGGGACGTAAATTTGCGATCGAGAGCTTTCTTTATTACCTCCCGTGTTGTGTACATCTTTTTAGGTCTACATCATCTGTTAGGTGTGGCATAAAAATAGTTATCACAGATGTCGAGATTTTTTATATTTATAGTACTAAATGGTAGACCCGTTAAAGCAAAACTGGGCAGCGTTACAGTACCTGACAAAACGTCAGGAAATAAGGTGAGTACTTTTTACCTAGTAAATAATCGCAATTAGCCCCATGTAATAACTATGTATGAGTATCGTGATTCATTAAGAAATACAAAGATAATTAATATTTAAATTATGAAAAAAAAAACGTATTATATAACAAGTTATAATTTTTATTATTATTAAACTTTATTGCACACGAAACATTAAAAAAAACATTACATAAGAAATAACATGTACAAAGGTGAGCTTATCACTGTAAGAGATTTCTTCAAACCTTAGAGAGTTGGAGCAGCAGGCCAATGCTGGCGCCAGTTAACATCCAGCGCCTCAAGACGTGTAAACTAGGCATGTTTTATGACCGGTTTCACAAAAATTTGAATTTGTATTGAAGTCGTATTTTACAATTTTACTCGTCTAATCGGGCGCGTTACATTTCCGTTTTGTATTGACAGCCAGCGTCTGATAAAAACTCCGAATTCAAATCCGGATGCTGCGCGCTGATTGGTCGCGTGACGATCGTGAGGGGTCTACTTCGGTAGACTAACCGGTTGTACGAGAAACCGTAAGATGTTCACATACTCACTTCAGAGATGGAAATCGCAAAGTTCGATTGCACAGATGACTAAAAATTAGATTAAATTACATTAATACTAGAAGCGCTTGTCGCCTATTCGAACCGAGTGATTGGAATCAAACACTTGAGTTAAGTTAAAAACAGGCGCAGTCAGGCGCAGGATGGGTGCCCGTCCCGTGACTACCGCTAGTGGCATTTTTCCGACCGCTTCCGTGCTTCGCAAGGCTCGCTAAGCTGTTGGTGCCGGCTGTCATATAATAGCAGTCGTTAAGCCATGTCAGAGGCCTTACGGGCGGCTTGATAACTTCTTACAGTAAGGCCCGCTACTGCCTTACAATCCTTCACCAACCCGGACTTGGCCCTCGTGGTGGAGTTAGCCTACACTTCCTGCGATGCAGGAAGAAACACGTGCCCTTGTAGTGGGGACATACAAGGGTTAATTAACGAATAATTAATTAACAACTAAACTAAAATCTAATTAACACAAACTGATAAAAATAAATATCTATAATTTACAAATAAGACATTTGCCCCAGGTTGGTGTCCCTCGTGAAAAAAATAAATATCTAAGATACACAGACATACAATTGGCGGTTCTATCGAGAAAAAATATCTCTAAAAACCTATTTAGAGGCTAAAAATTCCACCTATGCCGGAATTCAAACCCGCGACCTCTGGCTATCCGTGCCAGCGCTCTTTCCAACTGAGCTAATGGACGACTCACCGGCATCAATGAAATTTCGAACCTCACGCACGGATAGCCAGAGGTCGCGGGTTCGAATCCCGGCATGGGTGGAATTTTTAGCCTCCAAATAGGTTTTTAAAATTGTCCTTTGCTCGGGTTAGTGCATTAAAAAGAGCATAAAATGATCTCTTCCAAAGGCAGGTTCCGAAGTAGAGGCTTCGGCAATAAAACTCAAATGCTCAAGCTAATAGTGGTAAAATGGATAATACTTAACGAGACGCGTCCCGCGGAGCCCAGCTTCACGCCGGGGCATAAGTATACGAGTTTATTGCTTAATCTCCTACACACGCTGTAACAATAAATAAAGCCTCTAAAGAAGAAAAAAGAGACTAAATGGATAATTGTTATTCAATTCGAAGTTCAAATATCTATAAGCTTTTGTTGTAAAATCGTTTATATAATATAAATAAAAAATTGTGCTATTTTTTATTCTTAATACAAATAATTTTTATTTTTATTCTTAATACAAACCAAATAGAATAGTAATACATCCCATTAGCAAAAGGAAAGATAAAAAGAACCCGGAACCGGCGTACGTGCATGCAAAGACTTATGAACGTTGATGAAGCGAAGGTGATCTGTCAGGATCGTGGCAACTGGCAGTCCCTGGTCTCTGCCTACTCCTCTGGGATACAGGCGTAAGGTTATGTATGTATGTATGTATGTGTATGTAATACAGAAATGCCGCAAGTAAAGAGATGAAATCCCAAGTAAATAAATACTTCTTGGAATATCATCTCTTTACTTGCGGCATTTTTGTATTTCCTATGGTACGCTTCAGTACGTGATCAGCACGCGTGTTTACGGCGGATTGGCGATTCCAAGAGCTGAGGTATGTGAACACCTCAGAGCCTCAGGTTTCCTCGCGATGTTGTCCTGTTAGCGAGTAGTATTGCTACTACAATTCACAAATGTACCTAACTTACAAAACAACGTCATTGGCACATGCCGGGATAGGAACCCACGACGTCACAAATGAGAAACCAGCGTTCTATCTATCTCTTACCACCGTTTCTACGTACTCCAAATGTAACGCCAAAGTTTCATTGCGATCCATCATATCGTTTATAGACAAAGACAGCACAAACGTGGAAATACTGTATTTGATGTCTTTATCGTGAGTTTTGGGTGGAACACCCAGACTGAGGTAATTTGTACAAATGTATGGTACCCCAAGAGGTAGACCCTGGACTCTGCCTCATAATCAGCCGGTGTCAGTTTACTACTGGGCATAGGCCTCTCTGCAGTTAGGTAAAAACAATATCGAGAAGAAGATCAAGAGGAGGATCCAGCTGGGCTGGGCAGTGTTTGGGAAACTACTCCGAGTCTTCTCGTCATCCGTACCGCAATGCTTGAAAAAGAAAATTTTCAATCAGTGCGTCCTACCTGTCATGACCTACGGAGCCAAGACATGGACCTCACGAAAGGGTTGGTCCACCAGTTCAAAGTCGCTCAGCGAGCTATGGAGAGAGCTATGCTTGGATTTTCTCTGAAGGATTGGATTCGTAACCAATGCATCCGTAGCGCCCTGTCTTAAGCTTGCCGCATCCAGCGTCTGCCTGTAGTTTGATATGGCCAGCCCACTGCCACTTCAGCTTGCTGATTCTCTGATCTATGTCGATAACTTTGGTTCATCGACATAGATCAGAGAATCAGCAAGCTGAAGTGGCAGTGGGCTGGCCATATCAAACTACAGGCAGACGCTGGATGCGGCAAGCTTAAGACAGGGCGCTATGGCGCTCATTAGGGGAGGGCCATGTCCAGCCGTGGACTACGGACTACGTCAGGGTAGTATACCCTGACGACGATGACGATAGGCCTCTCAAGAGACGCCACTGAGTCCAATCTTCGGCTCTTCTCTTCCAGTCACTGCCTACCGCATTCCGAATATAGTCGATTCATCTGGTCACAAGGCGTGCTACGCTGCATTTGCTGATTCACGGTCTTTACTCTAGAACTAGTGTGCCCCAACGGTTATCGGTTCTGCGGCAAATATGACCTCAGCCTACCCCTCCAGAATAGACGGTTGAGTTTATGTTATGTCCGGTTTTTATTTGTACGATCGTCAACCATATAACATTACATACAAGAACATACATTGCTTCTGGCCCCACACCAGTATACCCTGTGTCGTGGGAACAAGAAACAGCGACATCAGAAACATGTAAATATCCAAGACCTGAAGTTATTTTTTGTTCGAACCCGGGAACTCTTGCATGGTGGGCAATTGCGCTACCGCTACGCCACAGAGATCGTCTTGCAGCCAAGCATTACTACTACGCCAATCCCTCAGCCAAAAGACCGAGAGTCTCACATTTTAAAACGATTTTAATGGCATCCGTTAAAGATTAAATTGCCGCTCTAATGATGCCTCTAAAAGAGATGGAAACATAGGAACGTGACTGGCGTGTCAACAGACTAAAATTAAACATGAAATCTGTTTACTAAATTGTTTGTAAACCATTTTACTCTCGATAGCACACCAACCCGGAGGCACCATTGTACGGAACCTCTATTCTTCTAAGTTGACGACAATTTCGTATCAAAAATATTAGGATGTAAACAAATTACATTCTTAACTCAATTTCAATCACTTTCTCCCATGACCGCCACTACCATTACCACGGTTAAACTTTATGCATAAAAAAGAAACAGTTGGACTATCAGAAAAAAAATCAAGTGATTCCAGAAATTAAGTTAAGGGACATATTTGATTAGATTATAGTCCATTTGTTTAGATACTTAAAAAACAAACAATTTTGATACGTGTTTTTATCGAAATAACTCCATACTTTTTAAATCAAAATCTTCGCATTTTATCAATTCAATTTGAAATTTAGTGGTGTAAAATGATTTTGATTTAAAAAGTGTGCATTTCGAGAAAAAGTCGTATCAAAATTGTTTAAATTTTTTAAGTACCTAAACAATTGGACTATAGCTGTCGCAACGGCAGGTCAAGGTTTGCATTTTTGTTGCAAACTGACCCGTAACGTAACTGAGTAGAGTACACACATGTAAATGTGCTTTTGACTGGACGTTACTAGTAAACTTTTCTACAAATAGTTGCATGGTGCAGACCGATTTTGGAATATCGTTTAACTGTCACATATTTTGTGCTAAGGTTGGCTCAAACCGATTTCTCGCCTACATTTTTTATTAAATGTATTATTATTCATTTGTTTTTGCAAGGGAAAAAAATCTTTTTCCCCGTACAGTCCACTCGGTGTCAACATATGGGTGTGGGTACTGGTCGTAAGATTTATAAAAATACTAGCTGTGTTGCCCCAGCTGCGGGGCACACACCGCGGTGTTACCCGTGGTTTATCCAATTTTCCATGGAAATAAGATATTTTCCCGCAGTAAAACGTAGCCTATGTGTTAATTTGGGGTGTCAGCTAACTCCATACTAAAAATTAACCTTTATAATATTAGTGTGAAGTGATGTGATCAGTGTGACATGATCCTGCCACAAGCGCTCCAGTACATTATATTACTAGCTGACCCCGCAAACATATTTTGCCACATCAATTAGCCTGCGACTTATTATTTACAGGCCTACCAAATAAACTATTTCCTTCAGCAACTTTCCGTCGTAAGGTTGTCTGGAAGAAATTGCTTTTAGCAATAAGGCCGCCAATTGTACTTTGTATCTTTACAAACATGTTTTATAATATGTCCTCTGGTGTACAATAAAGAATATTCTTATCTTATCTCAAAAACCTATTTAGAGGCTAAAAAGTCCACTCATGGCGGGATTCGAAGATTCGAACCCACGACCACTGGCTATCCGTGGATAGCCAGAGTTCGCGAGTTCGAATCCCGGCATGGGTTGAATTTTTAGCCTCTAAATAGGTTTTTAAAATGGTCCTTAGCACGGGTTAGTGCATTAAAAAGAATATTATCTTATCTTATAAACACAAAACAAAAATTATAAAAATTGCCGTACGAAAATATATATCCACAAGCGCTTCAGTAAATTTTCATAATTATGTTACTTACTAGCTGACCCTGCAAACATTGTTTTGCCACAAACCTACTTAGCTTACGATCTAATTTTGGACGTACCAAAGAACAGAAAAAAAAACATTAAAGCGGCTTCGGAGGAACTTGATAACAAATAGAGATTTCATCAGTAACCCGCGCTAAAGACAATTTTAAAAACCTATTTAGAGGCTACAAATTCCACTTATGCCGGGACTCGAACCCGCGATCTCTGGCTAACCGTGCCAGAGGTTGCGGGTTCGAATCCCGGCATGGGTGGAATTTTTAGCCTCTAAATAGCTTTCTAAAATTGTCTTTAGCGCGGGTTAGTGCATTAAACAGAATATAATATTGTCTGAGTACTTAACATATCATTTTAATGTCTTTGAAAGAAAAAAAGTAATTATTAAATTAAATATCAAAACTATCTGTCAGCCTATGTGGCGCAGCGGCAGTGCATTTGCCTACCGTACGAGACGCCCCGGGTTCGAACCCCAGCTGGCGATAAAATCCCAGGTCCTAAATGTTCACATGTTTGTGATGTCGCTGTTACTGGTTCGCACGAGTGTATTCTAGTGCAACGCCATAGTAATGTATGTGCTTGTATGCAAATGTTAATGTAGTGACAGACAATGAATAAGTAAATAATTGGTCCTAAAAAGGGGTAAAATAAAATTACTTAATAATGTATTAGTCAATAATGTAGCCGCGTTGCGTAAAAAGATTGCCGTATAAAACGTATTCTGCGCACACTAATAAAGTAACGTCGTGTGGTGCCTACAGAATAGCACCAACCCAATTCTTCCCGCGGGTGTCGTAAAAGGTGAGTAACGGACACAAACTGGTGAGTGGGCAGCAGCGCCCCCTGCAGTACAATTCCACCGAACTGCGATCCCCAACCCGCATGCCCAGCGTGGGGATTATGGGCATTACCCCTATGATAGCGCAACGTGGCACTCTTTAGGGGAGGGCTATGTCCAGCAGTGGACTAGTATATCCTGACAATGACGATGATGACTAATAAAGTACTCAAGATACACGCCTCGCCTAGTTTGTGGACTGCCGTTGAACCATGTAATATGCACCTACCCACCTCTTCTGTAAATTAATTATGTAACACCTGCTACTGTAACTGTATTTCAATAAACGTACTTACTTACTTACTACTTGGTAATCTAATAAGTTTGTAAAACTCTTTAAAAGTGTCTCCTTACAAAATAGTCACTGAGGAAATTTAAAAAAGTTTCTAACAGTTTTGTGTTGAACTTCAACTGGAGACCTGTAATAAAATATAAAAACTTTTTTACTGAAGTAAAAAACTTCTCTTAAACTTTGAATAAGTAATAGTACTTAGATATGTCCCACAGGAGTTTTCAAGATTTTCCTGTGGAGGAGTTCAAATATGGTACACGAACCATGCAAGAAAAACATCCCAGACAGAGAACATTTACAATGTATTACATGTAAATGGAAATATGACCTGGATTGCGCAAATATTACATCAAAGTTCTTTTACCTTATGAAAAAAGAAAGTAAATTGAACTGGGAATGCAAAAAATGTATAAGCATAAATAGGAAAGGATATAAAATTGCACAGAAAACAGCCAAAATCCATTTTCCAACCCCAACCACTTCAACCCCAACCCCAAGATCATTTAATAATGCGTCGGAAAAGGAAAAAAAAGTCCAAAATCCAATACGAACTAAAGATACGTTACCTGGAATCTGTATGTCGATGCGAATAGAAGAGGATAATACTGTTCAAAAGACCAAAGAGCAAGAAACCATCTGTGAAAATATAACACAAAGAAAAAAACAGACTATCAGTTCATCTCTTCCAGAAAGCACAAACTCCTCTCTGACGTTGTCAGACATGAGTATCCTAGCCAAAAGTTTACCCGATTTATCGACTCTGCAAAATAAAGAAATTGAGAATTTACATGTCGAAATACTAGATTTGAGATTGAAACTACAAGCTACTGAAAACGAAATGGATAACTTATTATTAGAAAAAACATCAATGGAAAAAACTATTTCGAATCAAAGCCGAAAAATTAATGAGCTAATGACCTTATGTTCAAGTAGTGTATCGAATAAATCATTCAAAGCAAAATGCTCTACATTGAAAAAGAGGAAAAAATCTAAAAGAGAACCAATTGTTACACAAGAAATAAGAAGCAATAATGCCTCCATAGACGTAAATCAAAACCTAGAGGAGAAAACTTTAGAGAATCAAAACCAGAAATCATCGGAAAATATACCAATCACAAAATGCAACAAAAAAAGAATACTCATATTAGCTGATCAACAAGGTGAAGGCCTACAACAAGCTCTGCAAAAATTAATGGACCATAACTATAACATTTGTTGTTTTTGGAAGAGTGATGCTTCGCTAGAAGAAATAATAAGTACCTGCCAAAGGGAAGTCTCTACTCTAACTTTAAATGATTTTGTAATAATTGTAGGAGGTATGAATGATAAAAATCCATACAAACTCAAACACGAGCTCCTTATATGGCTAAACTCAGTTGTAAATACAAACATTATAATATCCGAGCTACCAAAGAATGGAGTTCTAAATGGTAAATTGTTAAATTTCGATATTAAAAAAATATGTAATGGCTTTGCAAATGCAGTCTTTATGGAGCTAAATTACGGTGGATTATGGCATGGGTCAAAATATTTTGCGTCAAACATGAGTCTTGGAATATTGCGAGAAGTCATGCACAAAAATGCATCTGATTACGACTGCAACGATCACCGGAACCATATTAATAGCACTAACTCTTTCCATAGCGTGCAGTCGATCGTAGGTCCAGGACGAAGTCAAATACAGAAGGATGCTTTTTTATGAATGAAAAAACTAGTGATAATATACGATTAATGCACCAAAATATAGCTGGTTTCTTTAGCAAAAAAGATATGTTAGATATTGCAATATCTGAACTAAGTAATGACAATAAAACTATAGATATAATATGCTTATCTGAAACATTCATACAAAGCAACCATGAAACAAACATACAATTGAAAGGTTTTGTATTGGGGTCATCATTTTGCAGGCAAAATAAAAAACGAGGCGGAGTCTGTATATTACATAATAGAGGCATAGAGGCGAAAGAGCATACTCTTGCTAGGGAGCTTGCAACAGAACTATCATTCGAATGTTGTGGGATAGAAATCGTGCAATACAAATTAATTCTTATTTGTATCTACAGAATACCTGGGTCAGATGCAGGCATATTTCTACATAAATTACAAATACTCCTAGACAGATTAAAAAACAAAATAACTAAATATAATCTTACATTAACAGGTGATTGGAATATCGACACACTAAAAAACACTAAACTATCTCAAGAATTAAAGCAACTTCTGGAAAACTACAATCTTACTTTCCATATTAACGCACCTACTAGATTAAATACGTGTATTGATCATTTTGTCAGCAACATTGAGAAGGCCGAAGGTGAAACTGTTCCAATGTGTTTATCAGACCACAATACAGCTCAAATACTGACTGTACCAGTCATAAAACGCATCTCAGCACTAATTTATTGGTATGAAAAAAGAAGAGACTATAGTACAGCAAATATCCTTAAATTTAAACAGTGCATAGGAAGCTACTCATGGTCAAAAGTTCTAAATTGCAACGACATTAAAACAGCATTTGATATTTTTTATGCTGATCTGAAATTACTCTACAACTTAAACTTTCCCAAATCTAGAGTTAGAATTTCAAATAAGACGAACAATAAAATGAAATGGCTGACAAAGGGCATAAGGAGGTCATGTATTACCAAAAGAAAATTACGTATGAATTATTATTTGTCTAAAACGGCTAAAGATAAAAATATGTACAAAACTTACTCTAAACTTTTAAAGAAATGTATATACGCTGCACAAAAAACAACGAACTGTGATTATATTCTAAATGCTAGAAATAAATGTAAAGCCACTTGGGATCTGATAAAAAACAAAGATTACACCGTAGAACAGATGAACTATTTAACTGTAAATAATAAAAAAATTGATGACCCGAAAGACATAGCTGCACTTTTTAATGAACATTTTATCAACTTACCAAATATTAAAAGAGGGAATCAAAATAATGCATCAAAAGACAATAAACTAACTACAAACAACTCTAGTATATTTCTAAGACCCACTGGCGTAGCGGAAATACAAGAAATAATAAAAAACCTCAATAACACAGGATCTACGGGTCATGATGAAATTTGCACAAGAGTAATGAAAACTTGTGCAATCGAATTATCTCCGATCCTGACATATCTAATCAATCTATCCTTTCAAAACGGTATATTTCCAACCCCTTTAAAGATTTCTATCGTGAAGCCATTACATAAAAAAGGCAACAAAGATGACATGAATAATTACAGACCAATTACTCTTATCTCCATACTGGCTAAAATTTTTGAGAAAGCAATGCATAAGAGAATAACATCGTTTCTATTAAGATACGATATAATAAAAACAGAACAATATGGGTTCCAAAAAGACAAGACAACAACTCAAGCCTGTTTCTCACTAATCAAGCAAATTTCACACTACATGGACAAAAAAATACCAGTATTAGCTATTTTATTTGATATGAGTAAAGCTTTCGATTGCGTCTGCCACAAAACTCTGCTGGCGAAGCTCGAATCGTACGGGATTCGTGGTCAAGCATATAACTGGCTAAAGAGCTACCTAGAAGATAGAGCACAATGTGTGGAAATTAATAAACTGAACAAATTCCTAGAAAAAACAAGTTACAGATCTGAATTTAAAACTAATAAATTTGGCGTGCCGCAAAGCAGCATTTTGGGATCACTATTGTTCTTATTATACGTAAATGATTTACCAGATATCTCAAAATATCCCTGCATCTTATTTGCAGATGACATATCTGTCATCATACACAAAGCCTCAATGACAGATTATGAAGCAGAAATTAATGATGCAATAGGAAATATAGTGAATTGGTTAAAGGGAAATGATTTGCAAGTAAACTTTTCAAAAACAAAATTTTTACAATTTTACAACAAAAACGGAAAATCAATCAAACTGAAAGTGTCTTATGATAACCATCCTATTATGGAATCAACTACAGCCAGATTCCTCGGCATTGAATTAGACTCGCAGTTGTCATGGAAGCAACATATAAGATTGGTCTGCAATAGAATCAATAGTTTTGTTTATCCATTGCAAAGAATAACCAAAATATGTGACCAGAAGACTGCGCTGATGGCGTATCACGCTTATGTGGGTTCTATTCTAAGATATGGGCTTATAGTATGGGGAAACTCAGTTGATATGAATCAGGCTTTTATTATTCAGAAAAAGTGTATAAGAGCCATATGTGGAGCTAAGCCTTTAGATTCATGTCGACCACTTTTCAAGAAACTAAATATACTGCCACTGCCCGCCTTATATATATTTGAAGTGTGCCTATACGTAAAGAAAAATATTGGGGACTTCCAAGTAAAAGATTGCGCATTTTCTGCTAGATACCCAAATCGTTTGGCCGGATTACCTCATAAAACAACATCATTTGCGAAAAATTGCCACTACATGTCAATCAAACTGTATAATGCCCTACCAGAATCTATATCTAAACTGCAATTTGGGATATTCAAAAAGAAATTGTTTATAAGTTTATGTGAGAATTCCATTTATAAAATTGAAGATTTTTTAAAATTAAAATTATAATCTGAATTTAATGTACCCACTATTGATACTATTTTTATATTTTGTTGTGATGTACATAATTTTCTATTCTGTCTATTTTTATTGATTTATTAATATTAATAATTTTTTTTTTTTTTTAGTTTAACGATATGTTTGAATCAATTAAAAAAAATGTAACATAATAATTTAAGAATTTGATAATTTAATTTCTATAATAATTATACAATTGTAATTTAATTTAATTTAATAAGTTAATAAGTTGATATTGACTCTTAAATACCAATAGGTAAAACAAGTGCAATATTAACTGCAAACAATGTTGCATGCCAGATACTGGCGCATCACGCATGCTCTTAACTATTGTAATTTACTTATATAAAATGTACCGTGTATGCTTGCAAATGAATAAATGAAATAAAATAAATGAAATAAAAATACAGGATAGTAGTCAATAATTTTGTATCTCTAGCAATTTCTTGAAAACGGCCAGGATAGGTCGAATCTGTAATGACGTCACAGGTCGGTAAATATAGCGATCCGAGAACCTGAGAGTTGACTTGACGTTTGTTTTTTTCTGACCAGTGACGTCCCTAATTCTTGTGCGACACCATTTTACACAGGAGCATTCTGGCGGCTTATTAAAAACCCTTTTAAATTTGCTTTCATCCATGAACATACGGAACGAGAGATTAAAAAAATTACATATTCTGAGCAATTATTAACCATCAAAAAAATTATGAGTTAGTTTTCAGAAACTGTCAAATAGCACATTGAACCAATATGTTTTTATTAGACCCTAGGAATAGGCCTTTACGAATTATATCCTACAGCACAGACGGAACTACCGACACAAACGTGCAGCGGAAACGACTCCATCTCAGACAGTAGTAATCCGTTCAATTCAAGAGTTCCATTGTGAACTTTACCGGGTAGCAAATGAAGTAAATTGGATTTGATTTCCGGCTTCGGTCCTCGTTTTGTGATTCGAGAGTCACGAGCGGTGGCGGACTGCGCAGTGCCGTTTCATATGTGAACAGCGCCGTGAGCTATGCTGCTTAAGGAGGAGTTTCGGCCGCGAAAAAAGTCAAAAAACTTCTTTGGGTCACTTTTGCTGCTTTTTTAGTACAAAATCAAGATTTTTTTTTGTAAGTATTGTTTTTTTCTGTGCTGAATGTCAGCGTACAGTGTAAGCCGCTGCATAAGGGCCGAATTTGTTGTGGAGAAAAAGGTGGCGCGAAGAAATTGTTTGAAAGTATATACCAAATTATCTTAGCGATATTAATATTTAATATTAGTTGCTACCTATACGATTCAATGATGTGTCTTTCATAATTTGCATGGTTAAATGCGCCATTGAACAGGAAAAAGAACATAATGTTCTGTGGTGAATCTGATTCTGTATTGTGACATAATTGATAAAAACACACTAAGCGTCGTGTCTTTTTCTGGTTGTATCGTCTCTGCATCCCATGGCACTGAAAAATAAGAAAATAGTTGTTAACAAAAAAGTTACAAATATGCACTAGTTCTTACCAAACTATGAAAACAAAGGAGGGCTAATTGCATCACGTATTTGGGAGTATAAGATGCAAACTAGGCATGTCACGAGAGAGAAGGAGATAAGATAAGATAAGAATATTCTTTATTGTACACCAGGAAAAACAAACAAAAAATAATAACAAAGATACAGTACAATTGGCGGCCTTATTGCTTAGAGCAATTTCTTCCAGACAACCCACGATGAAGAGTTGCTGAAGGAAAAGTGTGACGGGTAGTGAGGAGTTTTTTTTTTATTTCAGGAAGTTGAAATATTCCACAGTCGCGCTGCTGTAACTCAAACTTAACGAATCTTCGCCGAGTGTAGTATTACTAGTGGAACATTAAACACCGACTGAATGAGTGCATTGATGTGTCGGGTCCGATAAAACGGATCGTGAGCCGTGGATCGGTAGCGGCAGACAGAACTAAGTTAAGGCATCGGTAGACAAAAGTAAGTTAAGGCATCCAGAAGCGAGGCTTCACTTGGTTTCTTGGACGCATATGACTGAATTAAACACTCGTAGCCCCGGCTTCCTGAGTGATCTTAAACGATCATGAAGGTTAAGCAACATAGGGCGCGTTCAGTGCTTGCATGGGATGACCGTCCATGACTAGTAGCATTTTTCCGAGCGGTTCCGTGCTTCGCCAGGCACGTTAGGCAGTTGGTGCCGGCTGCCGTCGGTAGATGGCAGTCGTTAAGCCAAGTCGCAGGCCTTCTGAAAACTTTTGACAGTAAGACCAGCCACTAGACTTGCGAGCCTCCAACCAATCCGGACTTGGCCCCCGTGGTGGGTTTGACCTATACCTTCCTAAGAGAAGAGACCTGTGCCTCTCGGTGGGGACGAAATGGGTTGAAGATGATATGACTGAATCGGTGACCGTGTGTGGCGAGTAAAAGTCTTTTTTCATTTTGGGGTGAAAGGAATTGACAATCCCCCAGGATGCATCAGACGCTACAGGCTTCAGTAGGAACGTCATTCGGGGAGACTTCTTTACTTGCACCTTTATTACATGTTCCTCCATCGTTGCATTAACTGTTTCTTGAGGTGGCATAAATAAAACGTTTGAGTTTTGTTTTACAGGCGTAAAACATGATCTATAATCTCCTCTTATATCGTGCCGTAGTAATGATATGAAAAATACGTGGCACGCAAGTCCTACTTGCAATTAAATCCCGTAATCACCACACTTGCCTACCAGATTATTATTGTTACTGAAATTCTTTATTACACAAGACATATATTATTGTATCGTATTACAAAGACGTACTTAATGCAAACTAGCATTTTCTTCCTGACAAGCTTTGGTTTGTTGATAATGACTGGGTAGTACTACAAGTAGGAGTCGGGGGGGGGGGGACACCACAGCCCTCAGGTTTCCTCACGATATTTTCCTTCACAGTTAGCTCGGCATTCAACTTGCGATTGGCCTATTTTAAAACCGTTCTTCTATATCCCGCTATAGTATGTCGGCGACGACAGTCTGATCGCACTCGTATTAATCGTGCAAATGGGACTGGGTTTAATTAGAGATCCAATTATACGGTCAAATTCGATTACGGACTTATTGAAATTAAGCAATTTAATGTGTAATGTGGTCCATTAAGAGCCAGGGAGTGAGTCTAGATTGGCAAAACACCAAAAAGAAAAGGAAAACTTTACGGTATTTCTTTGACATGAATTTGAAGAGGTTGTGGCGAGCACATATCAACTCTACGCGCACACTACAAACTCCAACATTTCTGCATCGCGCAAAGTGTTTCAATGACATACCATAAATATAACGTCCGACTAACAACAGTTGGACCGGCCGTCCCAAGGCATGCGATCTGCCTGGCGGGAAATTTTCCTTTATAGTGGAGGAGCACGATCACCCGCTCTTCCCTATAGTGGTGACCCCTGACAGAACGTTTTCAACTTTCCTTCGCTCTCGCAGCCCCCCACATACAATCAGTCTCAAAGCAAGGCCAGCATTCTTCCCTCTCACTTAATCAGTTCCACTACAGTCAACGCACCGACTACTGGGATTGATGGTGATCTTCTCACAACCCCTCGGCACGGCAGCCATACAGCAACAGCACACGTTGCCAGTGGTACAGCAGCCTTCACGAGGTTCCTACCACATGCGCGGTCTCCATGGTACTGTCGCTGGTGAAGTGACTGTTAGCCGCCGAACACCCTCAACCGCTAGTCGACTCACTGACTCAGCGTCACCTAGCACTTGAAGGCTTTAGAGCAAAGACTTCGATTCCTATCAGACCTAGCTATGCGTAGCTACGGTCTTGAAGGGGAGTGATGTGGCGAGCACATGTCAACTCTGCGCGCGTACTACAAACTCCAACATTCCTGCATCGCGCAATGAGTGTTTTAATGACACCATAAATATAGGTAACGTCCGACTAACAACAGTTGGACCGGCCGTCCCCAGGCATGCGATCTGCCTGGCGGGAAATTTCCCTTTATAGTGGAGGAGCACGATCACCCGCTCTTCCCTATAAGGTGAATACTCAAAGCGATGCCAGGTTTTTTGTTCTTTTTTTTATTGAAATAGCTTTTATTTTTAGGTTAGTGTTAGTCCAGTTTGTGACCAGTTTGTGAAGTGCCTAATGCGGTTCTAAAAAAATCTCTTAATAGGTGCTTCTGCCATAGATGTGTTAAGCCTGTCTGGTCCTAAAACTGGTTCACAAAGTTTTTTTTCCACTATTTCGAAGATTTTTGTATATTTTTTTTTTTTATTTATTTGGGTTATTGACAGATAAGTTACACGCTTTCATTTTATTATTATTAACTTATTACATTGCAAAAAATGTGTACTATCTACAAATAATAACCACAACATGCATACTTTTTAAAAACACAAACTTAACCTAATGCTAGTATTATGCAGTACCGTAAGTGTTGGTACTCCAAATAAGTAAATAATAAACAGAAAAGGAGAAAAACCTACTCAAGACAAAAATAATATACTTAACAAGTTTTTTTTTTACGTTTGTAGAAAAGAACCGAGACTTACTTTTAATTGTTATTTTACAGGATCTTAACAGATTTTCTTGATCGTTTGCGTTGTAGTCGAGAATATGTCCGATTCGTCCCTGCGTCGGCTATAGGCTGTCATAATACGATTCAGAGGCGCATGGATGCCCAAGTTTGTGCGATGTTTAGGAAGCGCATATTATCTATTATTTGAGATATCACAGGTATCTTATTACATTTTTTTATTCAGCCTATATACGTCTCATTACAGGGCACACGCCTTCTTTCAGAGCGAGTATAAGCTTAATTACCAGGCGTGCGCACCGCGCATTGGCAATTTCAAGCGCTGAGTTTTCAGATGCTCAGGTTTCTTCACGATGTGTTTCTTCACAGTAAGCGAGTGGTATTGCTACTACAACTTTATAAATGTACATAACTTGGAAAACAAAGTCATTAGCACGTTGCGGGACTCGAACCCACGGCCTCCCGAATGAGAGGCCGACGTTCTACCGCTGCATTACCACTGCTTTAATAATATAAGAATTTTCTTTATTGTACACCAGTCCTAAAAATAGTCCTTAAATAACTATTCTTTCTTCCTTTTGTAGCTCTCTTACGACAAAACTTCTTCTAAAGTTCTCTTAATCTTTATGTTAATAATTACCCTGTGTAATTTAATTGTAGAATTGCAGTCCATCCAAAGGTTGTCTGGAAGAGATCACTTTTAGTGATAAGGCCGCCGCCTGTACTCTTAGGTTAAGAAATATCTTTGTAATTTCCATTTTTATGTACAATAAAGTGCTATCTATGTATCTAGCTATCTATCTATTGAATAAGGAAAAATACATAAAAAAACACTTTTACAGAAACGAAGACTAAATGAAATGATTACTTAAGCGAGGAATTGAAAATCTACTTAAAACGCAGTTTAATAAAAAAAGATTACTTATATAAACATTTCATCGACACCATCACACTAACTAACAAACATTTCACTGGGCTAGTAAACTGAGGTTAGAAAGTATTATTATTTAATTCAATAATTAATTAAGTCCCAAGTAAGCTATGAAAACTTGGCCGAGGTCGAAACTAAATAAATTAAAAGGCTTTACAGCAGCTTAAACTAGAATGTACGGGGAACATCGGCAGTTAGGTACAGAGTCACGTTGCTACTGCCGCCAGGACCCATTTTCCCCGCAACATTTGACTCATTCAACATAAACTCACGTCTGTGTCCCGGAAGGATAGGCAGAGCCTGGTCTGGCCGGGTCTAGACACGTGTACCGTGTAATGTAATATGACGTGTAATGGAACGCAAATCCGTCGTGTAGACGCAATTACATGTAGTGCCGCCTGCACACACGATTCGCGTTGCATTACTCCTTAGATTACGTAACACTTACATGCGTCTGGACCCGGCAGATCTTTGTTTGTTCATGCGTTCCTTCGTTTGTGCGTTCGATCGTTTGTTCGTTCGTTCGTTCGTTCGTTCGTTCGTTCGTTCGTGCGTTCGTTCGTTCGTTCGTTCGTTCGTTCGTTCGTTCGTTCGTTCGTTCGTTCGTTCGTACGTTCGTTCGTTCGTTCGTTCGTTCGTTCGTTCGTTCGTTCGTTCTTTCATTCGTTCGTTCGTTCTTTCATTCGTTCGTTCGTTCGTTCGTTCCTTCGTTCGTTCGTTCGGTCGGTCGGTCGGTCGATCGTTCGTTAGTTCGTTCATTCGTGCGTTCGTTCGTTCGTTAGTTACTTGGTTCTTCGTTCGTTCGGTCGTTTGTGCGGTCATTCGCTTGTTTGTTGGTTGCACGTTATTGCAAAAAAAATTAACAAAAACTTAAATAACATACAATTTAATAAGCATTACGTGTAAAGGCGGACTTATTTCAAGATGTCTCTGAAACGATGAATGAAGAAAAATTCATGATAAATACATCTAACTGTATTTATCATGAATTTTAGCAGGAGGTTTAACTTTTGGCAGGAGGTGGGTTAGCAAATGTGGATGGTAAGAGCGTTTGCGTGATTTTTTTTCTGGCGCTAGTGCCACTCTTTAGAGCGCCTTAATACTTTAGGCCAGGTTCACACGGCACTGTGTTTCACGTTTTTGCAGTACACGTATTAACAACTATAGTGATAAACGGTATATATTTTTTGCAGTACAAACGACGTGTGGATGGTTCTATGAACATCGTATGCGCCACTACTTATTCGTTAAGACTTATACTGAAAAAAACGTGCTGGACACGTGTGAATCTGACCTTAGTTGTAAAGTCGCAAGTTAAGTGTACCTAAAGATAGATGTGGCGTCAACTCTACGCAAGTAAAGTAAGGTTTACGTCTAGTCTCTAAAATCTGGATATAGTATCCAGAGTTTAGACTGCAGTATGAGCTTAACACTGCAGTATGAGTAATTACACTTACTTGGGTATTTAAACCTGTGATTTTTCACAGTTCCAAAATCCTAAAGGGGGAAACTGAAAGAGCTACAAGCCTATGCCCACCACTGCAATTAAGTCGTCGTTTCTTGGCCTTTAATTTAGCTATCACTGGCCCTTAACCTGAATATATTGCTCGGCCCAGTAATTAATGAGGAACGTGGACTACCATGCTAAGCTTATTCTAAAGAGGCTGCCCTTACAATAGGCCGTTCCGGGCGACTCCGAGACCGTACAATTTGTGCGTACCGAAGACCTTTTGTTGACATGTTAATGTTTTGTTTGTTAATATTGGGCTCGAACGCGTCTCAAGACATGACGCTTTAAGCCTTGGTTTAGTGGAGGTGATTCTAAAGTTGAAAAGAAGTTTAATTTTGGCGACGAAGGTAGACGCTGAGTGGGCGCGTAAAGTGTACCTACTGAGTGACTTTCGTAAGTTTTAAGAAATGGTTTTATCTGAGAAGTTTGTAGGTTGCTCGACTTTGTGTGATATTACGGGTAAATTAAGTTGTCTGAAGGGTAAAGCCAGAAATGAAAACCAGGTTTCTTAAAAGGCTCCGGTAACACCACCAATGGAAAAGGTAATATGTTTTTTATATCTCCTTTTTGTGAAACACCTAGTTTTGCTTGTAACGTTCAATAAGTCACAATTTCTTGTAATTTTGAAACTTAATTTAATTTGATGCAAAATGTTGTCAGTGCAATCTTTAAATAATGTTCATAGTGATTTCTAGGACCATTAGCCTTGCACCTAAGACTGGATAGCATCAACGCCGAAAACGTCATAAGTGCTACTAAGCCTTGGGTCCGTGATCCTAAGATGACGATACTGCGTACCTACTAAAAATTGCTGTAAGCGTGATTAAGAGACAAAAGGTTCGAAAGAGGTTTTTTCGAACTTTTTGTCTGTCGTAAAAAAAAGTTTGTTTTATCACTGGTAGCGCTATTGTTACTGCATGCCACTCCTTAAGGACGGCCTTCGCATCTACGTAATGAGATGATTTATACAGCCACGTTCAGTGGCATCTTCACTCACACTAGATGGGTGAAGGAAGTACTCGGACGCTGTTTTAAAAAAAAAATAAACTGTTTATTTCATAGTAAAAAAGTACACAAAAGTTTTTTTGGTGTGGAGGCTAATAATCTTTCATATAAGATTATAATGCTTCCAGAGGTTGCTCTATAAAAAAAATAATTTTACAAAGTAAAAGTGCGGACAGTGCCGAGGAACACTATACATTCGTTATCAACCCTTGTATGTCCCCACTTCTGGGGCACGGCTCTCTTCCTGCACCGCAGGAAGGTTAGGCCATACTCCACCACGGGGGCCAAGTCCGGGTTGGTGGATAATTGTAAAACAGTGGCGGGCCTTATTGTCAGAAGTTATCAAGTCACTGTGTGTACCCACTGCTGGGGCACTGGTCTCTTCCTGCATCGCAGGAAGGTTAGGCCATACTCCACCACGGGGGCCAAGTCCGGGTTAGTGGAGGATTGTAAGACAGTGGCGGGCCTTACTGTCACAAGTTATCAAGCCGCCCATAAGACCTCTGACATGGCTTAACGACTGCCATTATAAGACAGCCGGCACCAACGGCTTAACGTGCCTTGCGAAGCACGAAAGTGATTATACATGCAAGTGATTATATTAAATTATATTCTAGTGTAGTGCCTGGGACATAGTTTAAGATGGTGTGGAACCCCTTTAAGACGTGCGTATAAACGGCTTGGATATTGCTTAAAAAACCGGCCAAGTGCGAGTCAGACTCGCGCACTGAGGGTTCCGTACAAACCTGCAAGGTTTACAAAGTTCGTTCATTACGACATGTTACAGCTTAAAGGTATTATAGACCTGAGTATTTGGTATGAATTTCAATTTAATACCTCTACGCGTTTATGAGGAAATGGGTAGTAAGTTTAAAATTATTAAAAAAAATATATATTATGTGATGTAACTAAAAATTTATGGTTTTCGTAATTTTTCCTTTATCTATGCTATAAGCCGTTGCTTCGTACCAAATTTCAAGATTCTGAGTTTACGGGAAGCACCCTGTAGGTTTAGATTCCCTTGCAAGTGTCGAAAATTTGCGGCATAAACGGCTGTATCTTTTGATTGCGTTGGCTTAGAAGTTTGATTTTTTCACAGCTTCAAGGGACAGTAGACCTGAGTAATTGATATAAATTGCAACTTCATACCTCCACGCGTTCCTGAGAAAAAGGGTCTTGACAGACGGACGGACGGACGGACGGACAGACGGACAACAAAGTGATCCTATAAGGGTTCCGTTTTTTCTTTTGAGGTACGGAACCCTAAAAAAGAATGTCAATTATTTTTTCAAACGTTCCGAGGCGTTATTTTTTAGCGCAGCAGTCTGACACTTTGATCCTACAGGGGTGTTCTGTTAGTTAATTATAATCTGCGTAGCAGACTGTGAAATCTTGTCAAAACAATTCACAGTCAAGGTGAGCATTATAACCTGATAAGAGTGGACTGGCGCGTGTTTTTTCATCAAAATTTAAAATTTAAGCCGGTTCAAATTAGTAGCCGTATACATTTTTTACTTCACATAAAAGCGCTAAGACAAAAACCAAGTCCCGGCCAACGACTAGGTTAAGACTCGTCAAAGAATTAATTAATTAAATTCGAAGTCGTGCCCAATGATTGCTATCAAATAAATGGCCACGTTTAAAGAGAAAAAGAGTCGAGATTCAGAATGTAATTAATACTCGATAAAAAACCGATAAAAAGGCTGAGGCGACTCGAGCTGAAATTCAAAATGAAAGGTGAAAATAGTTTGCAGTCGGTCTGTGGAATGGCCTAAACTAATTTCTTGGTTTATTATACATATGATAGTGTGTATAATCAACCTTTAAGTTAATGGCAAAATCGCCACAAAAATTTGAAGGAAGACCTCTGTCGACTGTAGGAAGAAGGTCCATGCAATTATGTAAGAACATATGAAGCGCTCCTGGCCTAGGCAAACCGAGTGAATGGAATCAATCACTTAGTTAAGCAACAACAGGCGCGGTCAGGTACAGGATGTGTGAGAGTCCCGTGACTACCGCTAGTGCCATTATTCCGAGCGCTTCCGTGCTTCGCAAGGCATGTTAAGCCGTTGGTGCCGGCTATCATATAATGGTAGTCGGCGGCTTGATAACTTCTGACAGTAAGGCCCGCCACTGTCTTAGCATCCTCCATCAACCCAGACTTGGCCCCCGTGGTGGAGTATAGCCTAACCTTCCTGCGATGCAGAAAGAGACCCGTGCCCCAGCAGTGGGGACATACAAGGGTTGATAACGAATATGATAGTATAAACCCTTTGTATTGTTACTGTCAGAAGTTATGAAGCTGCCCATAAGGCCTCGGACCATTACAAAAACATATCATCACTATTTCTATTTTAAGTACTCCAGTAATTATATAAGAGAGAGATTAGTTGAATAAAATTGGATCAGATAAACAGTACAAACATCTTAAAAATTATGCATTCTTGTTTTTCACTGGATTATTACCAGATAAACAACCAACAGACCTCGTTGGTAAGCGTAACTGCATGTAAATTAAAGTGAAAGTGCGATACAGAAACATATTATTTGTAACCAAGTCTTGCAACACCAATTCTAGGCCCTGACTGTTCACATTCGGAGCATTAACAAATAAATTATTACATTACGATTGACTAAAGAGGATTAACGATGTTAGATCGACATCAGTAAAGACTGGAGCATCGCACAAAACGTTGCTCTTGACTCTTGGGCAACATTAAAAGAAACCATTCACTAATGCTGGTGACTTGTACTCGTCAAAACATAATCCGATTATGTCGGTGACGCGTAGCGGTATTAGATCCAATGGATTGTTCCACACTGAACCAACAATATTGACCCTGTTCTTATCACATCACATCACGCCTCACACTAATATTATATCCTCCTAAGCGTCCTAGAAATAGGACATCACGAATAACTTTCTTCCTCCACCAACCCGGACTTGGCCCCCGTAGTGGAGTATGGCCTAACCTTCCTGCGAGGCAGGAAGAGAACCGTGCCCCAGCAGTGGGGACATACAAGGGTTGATAACGAATAACTTTCTTAATTCACACCCAATGATTTATTAGGAAATCCGGAAAACTTACTGTTCCAGGTCCAATATTTTCCTCATCACATTGGACAACAAAAAGAAAAAGTTCTTCAAAATCTATGTAGTTTTAGACGACTTGAAGTATTGTTACCGCCAGGGCTTAGGATGATAAAGGCGAAAGTTAGTGAGCATGCATGTTTGTTCCTTCTTCACGTCTAAACGGCTGGAGCGATTTTAATAAAATTTTCTATGGGGTTAGCTGACATCCTGGATTAACATATAGACTACCTTTTTCTGCGAAAAATATGTTATTCCCATTAGAAAATCGATAAACCGCGGGTAACACCGCGCGGCGCGATTATTTATTCGGTACAATGTAATTACGCTAATTCTCGTCGTTTCAGAAACTTCGCAGTTGCCGTGGTTACGGTGTGGCAAAATGGCGAGTGCAGTCAATTATTTGTAGTAAAGGCAGGTGGTCTACGCTTTTGTCACTTTTGACGTCGAGAAGCAAGGTAATTAGGTTTTAACTAATAAAATAGTACTGATTAGATCCGTTTAATATATGACTAAGCTATTCCTAAAAAGCAAAGGTTTACTCTTATCGTTTGCATTATTTTTAATTAATAATATTGTAAGTATTATAATCTTTTAGTAAGAAATGTTTAACTTATCGATCGGTACTAAAAAATGGAATTTTAGTTTTGAGTAAATACATAAATACGTATCCAGGGATAGACTTAAAAATTGCTGATTGACATAGTTGTCGTATTCATACAATTTATCCAGCCTTGAAAATGTCATGGTATCAAGTCTTTGGATCTATTCACTGTATTATAGCTTATTGTTGGAGTAAGTGATCCATAGTTCTGTCAGATAGCATTAGTGCAAGCCAGCTTTACTAACGTCAAGCACTGGATAAGTAGGTAAATAGAAAATACTTATCCGGAGATGGATGAGTAAGTAGCTTCGGAATTAAACTTTCGCAATCACTACAAATAACATTTCACTGATGCCTGTGAGTCGCCTATTAGCTCAGTTGGAAGAGCACTGGCACGGATAGCCACAGGTTGCGGGTTCGAATTCTGGCATGCGTGGAATTTTTAACTTTTAAACAGGTTTTTAAAACTACAAATAAACTTAATCTGATCGAATTCTTTCGACAAAAATCAAGTAAATTAATCCGGAATTAAGCTAATAATGAGTACCTAAATAGGTGATTGGCAGGATAGCATATGTCATGGTACAAGTAATTTTTGCACTTGTTTCGTTTTTGGATAATAATATGTTATAGCATTAGGGAATCCGAAATACTTCAAGCTAGATTTTTTTGATTCCGAAATGACGTAGCATTTTGAACAGAATTATAATAATAGAAACATTTTAGGCTGCCTAAAATAATTCAAGTAATTTAATTACATTAGAAATGAGTCACGGCCATAGCTGGTACTCGGTACGAATTAAAATATACTCCTAAATAGATAAATAATTACTTCAGCCAGATGTCGCTGCCTGTACGTAATACCGTTGAATTTTAAATTCAATGGTAATACAGAGTATAGTGTAAGGAGGTTCGAAATTTCACTGATGCCGGTGAGTCGCCCATTAGCTTAGTTGAAAAGAGCGCTGGCACGGATAGCCAGAGGTCGCGGGTTCGAATCCCGGCATGGGTGGAATTTTTAGCCTCTAAACCTTTATATAATATAAACCTTTAAATAGCCTTTAAACTTTATTCCTAAATTTCAGGTCAAACAAGAATGTCTCAAGCTGAAGTAACCCAGATTGCCTTACCTACGACAGAGTGTACACGCACACACTCTTCTATCGAATTTCGAAACATATTCGATTACCAATAACAGTGTCAGGGGAGGCGTTACGATATTACATTCGGTGACACCAGCCAGTGACATTGCGGTCTGATAGTGCCACTTGAAATAAAATGTCACTTCAATATTGAAACTGTTGATGTGAAAAATGTCGGTTGGGAAGTCCTAATTAAAGTTCAATCAGATAAGGCTAATATTTTTATGGTACAGTTGAAATACGAGACGATGCACGTTTTTTTGCGCAAAACCATTGATCATACGACGAAGATTACCTATACAGGGTGTCTCATTCAAATCGGTCAGTATGGGAAAGTTTGAAACTATAAGACATACGAAGATCTGTTCTGAGGAACCATGCCATCGATTTTAATAACAAGAAAACTGCATTTATACATTAAAAAAAAACATCTGTACTCCGTTCGGGAAACGAACCCGGTTGTTTTGAAAAAAAAAAACCTACACTATTTCTATTTAGATATTGATTGTGTAGGTCTTAAGCAGTAAATGTCTGTATGAAACATGATGTCTAAAATGAATAAAATGCATTGTTTTACATACTTTAATTTATTTTAGTAGGTGCTCGAAGTGACCGCCGCCTTTTTTATTACAATATTCAACACGTTTAGGTAACGATCTTACGATTGCATTTTTTTTTCAAAACAACCGGGTTCGATTCCCGAACGGAGTACAGATGTTTTTTAAAATGTATGAATGCAGTTTTTCTTGTTATGAAAATCGATGGCAAGGTTCCTCAGAAGAGATCTTCGTATGTCTTATAGTTTCAGACTTTCCCATTCTGACCGATTTGAATGAGACACCCTGTATATAACATCTATACAGCCCATAAAAGAGGCCCAAAGTTGAGCAACCGTCACGCCAACCTCGATGAAAATTATAATTGCAAGATTGATGATTGTTGGTGCCGGATGTCATGTAATGGCAGTCGTAAAGCCATGATGGAGGCCTTATGAGCAGCTTGGTGACTTCTGACAATAAGGCCCGCCACTGTCTTACAGTCCTCCACCAACCCGGACTTGGCCCCCGTGGTGCAGTATAGCTTACTTAAACTTCCTGCGATGCAGGAAGAGACCCGTGCTGCAGCAGTGAAGACATATTGAAATGAAATGAAATGAAAAGGTTTTATTCAAAGTAGCACAGAAACTGCGGCTTAATGAACGTTACAATTCAAACTAGGTGTCCATTTCAAAATCTAGATCATTTAGTAGAAAAAATGGACAAAAAAACTCCTAACTTAGTCTTTTTAAAAGTCCTTAATTACCATAGTTTACATAATTATTATAAACATAGAAGTCATACATTGTACTGGCTTTAATTCCAGACCTCATTGTCATCTAAATAATCCTTTATGTTATAGTAGCCCTTTTGGCACAAAGAGTGCTTAACATATTTTTTGAACCGCGATTCAGGCAAGCTTAACATATCTTCAGAGATTTTATTATAGAAGCGTATACAATGCCCCATGAAGGATGTATTAACCTTTGCCAGCCTAAATAGTGGGAACAAAAGTTTATGTTTATTTCTAGTATTTACATTGTGTTGGCTACCTAAAGTTTTAAAGTTACTGATATTTTTCCTAACGTACATAATGTTTTCATATATATACTGACTGGCAACTGTCAGGATGTTAGTTTCTATAAAGAAATCTCTTAACAAATCTCTACTACCCAGCTTATAAATGAATCTGATCGCTCTCTTCTGCAAGACGAAGATGGTCTCAATGTCTGCTGCCCGTCCCCACAGTAGTATGCCATAGGACATAAGACTATGGAAGTAACTAAAATAAACAAGCCTAGCAGTTGCGACGTCAGTTTGTTAGTTAGGGTTGATATCGGATGATTGATGATTTTTTAAATAGTACATTATTACCCTAGGTATCAAAGTAACTTATTTAGCTGAGACTAGACCCCGTCTTGAGAGACGGAGCTTACGCTTAGCTCAGATTCCAATAGTTTGAGGACTAATTTAGTAATCATTAACCCTAGGTAAACACTTTCAATCAATTACATAGGCCGCCCCCAAGGCACGCCAATTCCATCGGTCTTCGGCCATCCTCACTATAAACACAGTGATTTTCATGAGTATAAGGAAAGTACAAACAAATCCCTACAACGCTAAAACTAGAATATCGGATTACCGCCGTTCAACTTACTTCTTTTTGTGGCCGGCCGGCTATTCAGCCATTATTTTTATAGTTTATCATTGAAAAAGATTTATGTCGCGTTGTAAATGAGTGGCCGTGTAGAAAGTTGGAACGTATTTTGACAGAAATGTGAAAAAAGAACTAGTTTGTAGAATTCGATAGCTGTCAGTTGAAAACGATTTTCCCCTGGGCTGAAAAGTAGTACTTTCAACCCGTTCTCCAGGCAATTTGTGATTTACTTCCATGAGAAATGAAAAAGAACATTGTACACGGTGGCTAAATATTGGAGTGTAAAATTTAAAAATCTACTTTGAAACATAAACTCACGCCTGTATCTCGGAGGGGTAGATTCTTCGCTTCAACAACGTTAATTAGTCGTTGTAAACACCCTCGCCAGTTTTGGGTATTTTTTGTCCTGCCCTCTCCTAATATATACCCTAATTGGTCAAAGTATGCCCGCTGGACATCCCTTACCTTCATCATCAACCCATTATGTCCCTATCGAGGGGCACGGGGCCCGTCCCTAAGGAAGGTACGAATATTGCGGAATACCGCGGGGGGCAAGTCTAGATTGGTGGAGGCTTGCAAGACTAGTGGTTGGTCCTATTGACAGAAGTTTTCAAGCCGCCCTAAGGCCTCCAACTTGGCCTAATGATAGTCATCTATCGACCTTACGCTATATCTATAGTACTGTAACGCTGTATTTATGGAAACGCCAGATTAGCAATAATACTTTCTTTTTATTATCTTTTTTATCACAAAAACCTAGCCTAGCTCGCGTCTCAACACGACTGACACCTACCTAAACAAAACGTAAGGATATTCTTCAAATAATTCAAACTCTGCCTAGACTACGCCAGCCAGCTACTATAAAGAAGTATCGTTGCAGTACTTTACCTTATTTAAAGATAAATAACAGAATAATCTTTTGAAGTTATTGAACACGTCATTTGAACCTATAAATCGGAACCTGGAGCATTAGCACTCAAAGGAAGAAAAGCTGCCCACAGACTCTTTATCAATAACAAATGACTCATAAAGGAGAAAGCAAGTAACAAAACAAACTACTTATGCCTCGGTCCATATTATTATCAATTCTCTTCCGCCCACATAGAGTTTTATCTCCAAATCCCACACTGGGATTGGCTGCCGAGTATTATGCGTAGTAAAGACATTAATATAAATTCGCCTATATCGGTTCACGAAGAATCTAGAGGTAAAATCGAGAGCTGGTGAGCCTACAGATTTTTGTCGCAAAGTAAGAGTAAGAAATGTTTATTCATAAACCATAACACCTAATAGACCATACAATATGAATGGCAACATAGAACGGAAGATTTAAATACTTACACTTAACTAACATAGACTGTAATAATATACTAGACTAACATCCAGACACCAACAGTTTATAACTACTTTAATATTACATAGGTTGATGCCAATGTGTGTCACCCTTTTGGAACTGTTGGTATGTATATGTCCCATAATTCTCAGATGACGACCTCTGTAGTGCATCGGTAGCGCATGTGCCTACCATACAAGAGGTCCCGGGTTCGAATACCGGCTGGGGATAAGAAAAAAAACCCCAGGTCTTAGATGTTTACATATTTGTGATGTCGTTGTTTTTGGTTCTCACGACACCGGGTATCCTTGTGTGGGGCCAGAAGCAATGTATGTGCCTGTATGTAAATGTTATGTTATATGTTATGACTGGCACAAGACATCCCCTGGGTATGTAACTATATAGATAGATGAAAAATGTATTGATATTTCCACACACACATGTACAAGAACAACACAAAAATAAGCACAATGTACCTTCTGCATTTAAAAAAGATTTAAAATAACACAAACCAACATTAAAACTGAGGACTGAGGCTATAAATTTACTTTATGCCACACCTGGCAATAAAGTCGCTTTTTCCGCACGCTGCACGTACGGTAAAAACCGCTTTCTGGCCAAGTGTAGACATAAGAAGATGTACACAACACGGGAGGTAATAAAGAAAGCCCTCGATCGCATATTTACTTACGTCCCTCGCTTGCAGCTCGGGCCGCAAACTTCTGCGATCTCGGCCTTTCTTTGTATTACAACCCTAGTTGTGTAATGTACTATTAAAAATGGGATTATGCATCCTATATCGTGGATAGGTCTTCATGTCTAAGAACTGTAGGCCGAAAAGAAATGGCTAAGGGTGAGTAGAGTGCGTCGTTGTGTTTTTTTATTAATTTAAAACATTATGTATTAAAGTACTTTACTCACGTAATTAATGTGTTCATGTATGCAGACAGTAACCATGGTTACAAAAATATCTACTGACTCCAAAACATCCTTGACTGACTCCAACAAAAAATAAAAGAGCAGCGTTTGTGACGTCATCCGCAATCTCTTCAACGGTAAGGTCGGACTCTTCCGGCAAAAGATTACAAAGTGATTCTGGAAATAAGAAGAAAAATATATTTAGCATCGTGGCAAGTGGCAAACCCTGATTTATACCTACCTCTTCGCGATACAGACGTGAGTTTACGTAATGAAATGATGTCGGTTAGAGTTTGTTAATTTTCAACCACTTTAGTCTGTATCTACAGATACGAGTACAACGTAGAGACATGTATATTTAAGATAAGAATATTCTTTATTGTACACTGGAAAAACAACAATTAAAAAACAATTGCAAATACACATAGTACAATTGGCACAATTACTTACGGATTTTTTAATTTAAAGTTGTCTGTTTAATAGACTATGCTTAGAATCATTACGTTATATAGAATGGACTTCTTTCTATGGAGGTCAACGATTAACCACAAGCGACATTGATAGAGCGCGAAAACCACAACTATTACGTATTTAAAAAAATAAACCAAATACGCATTTTCATTTAATTTTAAACAAGTAAGAAAAAATAATACGATTGGGATGATCCAGGAATTGAGCATTTTTTTAGTTACTTAGTATAGTAGCAATATTGGGGGTTGGTAGAATCTCCATACTTATGTTTAGTATCATTATATAATCTCCAGAAAAACTAGATTTCAGGATTGTTGCTTTCCCGTTTGTACCGTCTCCCTGACGTGGCTAACATTCCAGAGAGCATAGAACCAGCTCATAAGGGTCAAATTAAATTTCGCAGGTCTTGCTTTACTTGCGTTTTCGAGTTACAAGGCGCTGGAGCTGCCAACCTCAACTATAAGGCACCGGCATTTCTCTCTAATAGTCGATTTCTCGCGCCCGCCGTGTCCCGGGATGGTCGCAAACGACCCGGCTAACCGGCTGTTTTTATCCAGGAAATATTTTATAGTAAAATACCTACCTTGGATAGTGTTGGAAAATAGGTAACGTTTTTAAGACTGCGACATTAAGAGTGAATGTTGCGTTAGTAACTTTTGATAAGCGGTGGAAAAGCTCTTGATTTAAATTTGTTTCATACACTGCGAAGATAAACTAAAGTGGTCAGTTATTATACTCGTTATGCCAGTTTGCGACCTGGATACGACCACTCTAAAACAATAACAATATTTTTTTGCCTTTCTATCTGATATGGAGTAAATTTAAACTAAACAAATGTTTTATTCAAAGTAGCATAGAAACTACGACTCAATGGATGTTTCAAATTAAACTAGGTATTTTGAAATCTACATCATTTTGAAGAAAAAATGGACAAACATCTCCAATAACCACCTCAGAAATAACAGGACGATGATGTGGTTATTTCTGAGGCTCTTAAGCGTTTATGCTTTGATTATGTAACTTTTAACGTCTAGATAAGTATGTGTGCAAAAACAGAATTTCTCTTGGAATTTGTCAATATCACTGTCATATCTAAGATAACTGAAATGTGGTATCTACCATGTGTGGCACATATCACGCCTCATATCTACGCGGCAGAGCGAAGCCCACATTCGGCTTTCACACACAGATGTACCTATACGTTAAAAGTTACATAATCATGGCGCAGGACAGTGTTTTTGTTTATGTGGTAATAATTATCTTAAAATGTTGTAGTGGAATTTTTAGCCTCTAAACAGGTTTATAAAATTGTCCTTAGCACGGGTAAGTGCATTAAAAAGGATATAATCATGTGGGTACAGCGATATCATTCCGATGTAAAACCTAACAGCAAAGTAGGTACTCGGGGCTGCAAGTGATGCTAATTACTTCAGCCAGTTGTCGCTGCCTGTACGTAATATACAGAGTATTGTAAAGAGGTTCGAAATTTTACTGATGCCGGTGAGTCGCCCATTAGCTCAGTTGGAAGGGCGCTGGCATGGATAGCCAGAGGTCAAGGGTTCGAATCTCGGCATGGGTGGAATTTTCAGCCTCTAAACAGTTTTTTAAAATTGTCCTTAGCACGGGTTAGTGCATTAAAAAATATAATAATTATCTTATTATATTTTTTATAATTATGTTATCATATTTATATAAAACAAGCCCGATAGCTCTTTTACTTTGTTTATAAATAAGTTCAGTACCTATAAGAAATATCTCTCACGTTGCGCGCTAACTTGAGCTAGATTTTGTCTGCTCTCCACTACCTTTATCATAGCAATAACTTAAAATTACACACATAGTAAAGCCAGAAGTTAACGACATGCGTAACACGATCGCCGCCGGAATCTAGCGAGCGTTTCCGATGCGCGTAATTAAAATTTATGAACAAGAACCGACTTCTGAGTTCTTAGAAACTCACAGACAAGCGAGCTACGGTCTAATAACAATCTCGGTTTGAAATGGGTGTTCGGGTTAAAGCCCAAGCCTTCGGTTTCTGAACGAAAATTTCACTTAGGAGTGACATACTTTGGGCTCAACCTAGTGCTAGCTAGCCTCACCTAACCTAAGATTTATGATATTCACTATTATAAAAAAACGTATTATAAAACAAGTTGTGTTTTTTTTTTCGTGGTCTAGTGGAACCGAGTAAAGTTACCTATTATTATTGTATCAATATAGCATAATATAGCACAATATAGTAATAAGCGCTCGTGGCCTAGGCGAACCGAGTGATTGGAATCAATCACTTGGTTAAGCAACAACAGGCGCGGTCAGGAACAGGATGGGTGAGCGTCCCGTGACTACCGCTAGTGGCATTTTTCCGAGCGCTTCCGTACTTCGCAAGGCACGTTTAGCCGTTGGTGCCGGCTGTCATATAATGGCAGTCGTTAAGCCATGTCAGAGGCCTTATGGGCGGCTTGATAACTTCTGACAATAAGGCCCGGTACTGTCTTACAATCCTCCACCAACTCGGACTTGGCCCCCGTGGTGGAATATGGCCTAACCTTTCTGCGATGCAGGAAGAGACCCGTGCCCCAGCAGTGGGGATATACAAGGGTCGATAACGATGTATCAAAATACAAATTTGCACTGGCTACCCGTCTTTCTAATTTCCTTCAGCAACGTTTCATCGTAAGGTTGTCTGGAAGAATTTCCTTTTGGCAATAAGGCCGCCAATTGTACTATGTACATGTGCAATTATTTAGTATTTGTTGTTTTTCCAGTGTACAATAAAGAATATTCTTATCGTATCTCTAATCGAGTGATTGGAACCAATCACTCGGTTCCAGTATGCGCTCAGGCCTTTTCTAGGGCTGCCCCGCTATTGCAGCGCATTGGGCATGTTCGCTGACGCACGCATGTACGTCTAATGCGCAAGCGCGGCGCTCGTGCGCAGGGTCCCAATTCTGTTAGTGCATTATAGTACTATGAAATTGTTTACTACTTAATTGCTTTCTAGAAATTGCTTTTAGTAATACGGCCGCCATTTGTACTATATTTTTTTTATATAAATTCTGTTACTGTAATTTCTGTGTACAATAAAGAATATTCTATCTATCTACTTTGACACATACATGGTCGGGTTACGTGGGATGTTTTTTCATACCATTGACGCCTAGAATGTTCGATGTATGAGCGCGCGTATACTTAAGGCAGCAACGAAATTAAATCGCCATGTTCATGCAATTGTCATTGTAACACAATGCTTTAAGCAGAATCTAATCCCACGTAGATTGTGCCTTCCAGATCAACCATTGTTTCAATCTTCAAGTGGCAAGCAATGACCATTGTAAATACTAGATTAAGAATATGTTTATTAAAATAAGACCACTGACAACTTTATATGAATATTTAAATTTTAAGTAGTCTTTGATGTGTTCATTTTAGTTCAATATATACAATTAAGTGTTCTCTGTCTATCTATCTATCTATCTATCTATCGGATATTAACAGTACTGTTTTTGTTCCTAATATAGCTGAGAAGTCATCCAGGTTCTCGGCAATAGTATTCTGATATGATAGTATTCTAGAGATATTAATAAAAACGGAAAAAAGCCCGTTCCCGTTTCGTGCCCGACGGATGCATGTGTGCCTTTTGCGCTGGTATTGCAGTCTCTAACCCTAAAATTATTTTTACTTCAGCTTGTAATGTTGCGTCCCCAGGTTGCCAGTCCGTTGTTATGAGAATAGTCCCTTAAAGTTACTAATAGTATGAGTCAGTTTCTGGATTGATAATTTCGCTAACTAATACCTAACTGTGGTGCTGTCTCTTCAAATTTCTCAGCAAGGAGCGTTACAGAACATGACTTAAGTATTTACTTAGTAAAATTTTCAATTCAGAAAATGGCCTTGTCATAAAATATTGAAGCTCGCGAGCTTGTATAGTAATTTAACACATTTTAAACTTTCGCGACTTGAACACATTATTAAAATATTTTCGGGGCTTAATTGCGTAGTAATTTATTGCTATTTTACCTCGACGATCCACGACGTTACAGTCACCGTGGTCACGAGAAGACTTGTAGTATTTTTTATTTTTTATTCATATGCCGACTAAGCTGTCCGGATGGTATAGGTGCTGGGCAAGCCTACACCATCTATAAAACCATGTCCCAGGCACTACAGCGTCGGAGTGGTCCCTTTACCCTAGTGTGAGTGAAGATACCACTGGACGCTGTATAAATCATCTCATTAAGTAGATGCAAAAAGGCCAATATATATAAAGGCGGGCCGGGCCGTAAGACCGTCTCAGACGTGGAAGAGATCCGTTCTCTCTGAGACGAAGGAGAAGGGAAAAACTTGGCTGGAGCCACTATCGCTAGCCCTGAACAGAGATAAATGGAAAGCCCTTGTGTCAGCCTCAGACTCCACGGAGGAGTAAAGGGACCAAAGAAGAAGTAAAGGCGGGCGCCTGTCAACAAGCGCGTTCAGTCCCTTACAGAATAGGGCTGCACTTGTCTGTCGCACTATCCCTTAAGGCCTGCGCAGACGAGGGAATTTTGTCCTCGAGGAACAAAAGTCACTGAATAAAAAAAATGTCCTCCGAGTACGTACTTGTCGCGGACTCAACGCCTACGGTGTGCGGTCATTTTGCTCCCGGAAATTGAGTGAAGCGTACGCTATGGAAGCAAATATTCTGAGATTACATTGTGTTGTAATTTACATGAAGGTTGAAAAAGAAAGTCCAGTCCGGTCTCTTGATGTCCTCGGTAACTTGAGGGACTTTTTGTACGGGGTACTTTTAGTCCTTCGTGTGCGTTATTCGATACAATTTATAAGAGATCTATATCGACGGACAAAAAAGTACCCGGGGGACAGACCCTCGTCTGCGCAGGCCTTTAAACAGAATCGGCTCTTTGGGGCACAGAAATGGCCGCGAAAACTCGTAGATTTAAACAGCCATAAAACTTGATTATGGTGCTCCGGATACAATTGGCGATTTTATGCGTTTTATTTATTGACAAAAGAGGACCACAGTTGAAGCCTGTGTTATTACTCGCAACGTGAATTGCCTATAAATATCTGTCCCATAAATTGAATGTAGTGCAAATTCTTGCCGATTATCACCATAACTGCTAGGGATTGGGTATCGATGATTCAAAACAGATTTCGCTTCCTTATAGTCTTAAGGACTTTTACTTATAAGTATCTATTAAGTGATGAGTTATTAATGCCCGCACTTTGTAAACCAATGTTTGTATTATATAAATTCTAAAAAGTTTTAAACATATTTTGCTTACGATAGTATTTCTTAACAATCGCGATACTCATACATCATTATATAATAGCTCGTAGCCCCAGCTGCCTCAGTGATCTTAAACGATCACGACGGTTAAGCAACATAGAGCGCGTTCAGTGCACGGATTGGTGACCTAGTGGCATTTTTCCTAGTGGTTCCGTGCTTTAAAGGCACGTTAAGCAGCTTGTGCCGGCTGCCGTCGATAGATGGCAGTCGTTTAACCAGGCCAGTGGCGGCTCGAAAACTTCTGACAGTAAGACCAGTCTTGCAAGCCTCCACCAATCCGGACTTGGCTCCCATGGTGAGTATGGCCTATACAAAGCTTAGGATAGAGACCGGTGCCCCTCTGTGGGGACATAATGGGTTTATGATGATATAATATAGCTGAAACGTCGGGATTTAAGTTTAGACCATATACGAGTATAAGTATGTAATGGCTTACGATATATTGAGGGTCAATTTGACACATTTCCATGCTACATTTTTGCAGAAATGTATCTACAGGGTGATTTGGAAGTCGTTAGCAATACTTTGAAAGAATATTTTTTTCATAGTAATAGACAATATTCTTAATGATTTATCAATGATGGTATGGTATATTTTTAAATATTCATGATTTTCGACCCTTTATTCCAAACTGTGAATCCAAATTTATCCTGTTAGGAAGTACCACAACGTCGAATAGTTTATTAGAATGTTTAAGAGTCTGTTGTCGGATCGATATGCGTAAACCAAATTGACTTGGCCAGCGCCGACCTTAAGACGTTCAAACTATAGTTTACCGTTTTTGTTTTTCGTCACGATATTGTTTGTTAATGCTTTCGTGAATTAATTTATGAATTATTTAACAGGAAATACTTTTTTATGACCCTGTTTTTTTCAATAATTTTACTGTAACTACATTTCTAAGTCAAGTTTAGAATGTTTCCGAAAAACAAAATGTACCAATTCAATGTCACCCTGTGGTATAGAATACCGAATAGCGAACCTTTTATAATGCATCAATCTTTCTTTAAGATAACGTATAGTATGAAGATTCAAACATCAAGCAAGTGTAGCGATAGTTTATACTGCGCTCCATGCCATAAAATGCCAGCCTTTACGCGTCCACTGCGAGCAGTTTTCATAACTCTAATAGAATTGATTTCCCAAGAAATGTTGTAGCTAAAGTAGTTTATTTTAGTGTCTAGTACGCAAGGTTTTAGATATGATGTTAGATTTGTAACACCCTGTATAATCAATTACAGCAGCCAGCGCGACAAGAATGCCATTATATGCCTCCAATACATGTTTTATGTCGTCTATAAACGTCTCACTTTAGAGCATAGACGTTCTCTCAGAGAGAAAGTATATATGGGGTTAATCCCACACAATCATTTTAAAAACCTATTTAAAATTCCACCCATGCCGGGACTCGAACCCGCGACCTATGGCTAACCGAGCCAGCGCTCTCCCAACTGAGCTAATGGGCGACTCGCCGGTATCAGTGAAATTTCGAACCTCTTTACAATACTCTGTAGGTACTCGGGGCTGCAAGGGACGCAAATTACTTCAGCCAGATGTTGCTGCCTGCACGTAGTACAGAGAGTATTGTAAAGAGGTTCGAAATTTCACTGATGCCGGTTGGTCCCAGTTGGGAGAGCGCTGGCACGGTTAGCCAGAGGTCGCGGGTTCGAGTCGCGGCATGGGTGGAATTTTTAGCCTCTAAATAGGTTTTTAAAATTGTTCTTAGCATATTTTGGTGTTTAGTACACATATATTTAGATCACACAGAAGGGGCTCAGTAAAGACACGGAAGAGACGCGCAAAAGACTTGGTAAAAGACGGGTCGAGGTCGCAATTTCTATACAACGCATCACGCCTTATCCCCGTCCCACGTCTTTCTGTGCGTCCTCTCGCCAACACCCCGTATATACAGTCGCAACTTTCAACGCGTCAGCGATTCGGATCGTATTTCGATAGTTTTTCTGTCGATAAATGAATTGATATGGCTGTCGGCGAACATTTTGACTATTAACAAGCAGCGATTCTAAATGACTTCATCGCTATTGAATTTCCATAAGCAATAGAATAGTATTACTCTGAGGACTATTTCCTTGATAAAAAAACTTGTTTGGGTTGAGGAATTGATAAGCTGAATCCAAATTGTCGGGCAATTTGGTAAATACGTTTTATACTATTTATATTTTTAATGCACTAACCCGTGCTAAGAACAATTTTAAAAACCTATTTAGAGGCTAAAAATTCCACCCATGCCGGGTTTCGAACCCGCGACCTCTGGCTATCCGTGCCAGCGCTCTTTCCAACTGAGCTAATGGGCGACAAGGCATCAGTGAAATTTCGAACCTCTTTACACTATAATTCTCTGTATTACGTACATGGAGCGACATCTGGCTTAAGTAAATTGCATCACTTACAGCCCCGACTACCTACTTTGCAGTTAGGTTTTTACATCGGAATGATATCACTATACCCACATGATTATACTATTTTTATTTTTAATGCACTAACCCGTGCTAAGGACAATTTTAAAAACCTATTTAGAGGCTAAAAATCCCACCCATGCCGGGATTCCGGGAGTGCTGGCACAGATAGCCAGAGGTCGCGGGTTCGAATCCCGGCATGGGTGGAATTTTTAACCTCTAAATAGGTTTTTTAAAATACTCGTTGGTCGTTTTGTTACCATGCCGAAGGTCGTGGGTTCGATGTATTCCCATGTACGTGATGTCCTTGTCTGGACATCACCTACATGGAAATAGCATATAGCACAGTATATCGTAGTTGAGACTAGGACAGGTGATTATGTAGTGTGGAGTTTTTATTTTTTTATATGCATGCCTCAGAAGCGGGCGGCTTAAAAACTTCTGTCAGTAAGACCAGCCACTAGCCACAAGCCAGCCACCACCAATCCGGACTTAGGCCCCGTGGTGGAGTATGTATGGCCTATACGTTCCTCAGGGAAGAGACCCGTGCCCCTCGGTGAGGACAGATAATAAATAAGATAAGATAAGAATATTGTTTATTGTACACCAGGAAAAAACAAACAAAACATAATTACAAAGATACAGTATAATTGGCGGCCTAATAATAGGTTGATGATTTTGATGCTGATGATGCGCTGTATTCGTTTATATTCAATTTCATTCTGCTTTTGTCCAAATCTAAACTGACCATTGATAGAAATTGTGAAAATAACGCTTGCCTGTCGTGCACTCAAATTAGACAACTCAAAACAACATTTTTACAAAGAATTCATTAATGTCAGCAAACAACATTGTACGATTGATCTACTTTCGCTGTATTAGTTATGTCATTTTTTTATGCGGTGCTGTAGCACAAGACATCAAACCTGCCTACACATTTCCTACCGCTTTGACTTTATCTTGACTCGTCATATTCCTGACTCTTCTTCTTTATCGTTCCCTCAGATCTGATGATAGCGATTGTAGGTTGCTCGTTTCCTCAGCAAATAGTTTTCAGCCATGAATACCGCTTGGAAATGGCTGACACCGGTTGCCTCTTTTATGGCATACTACCAGGGACCTGTTCCACGGAACTACAGTTCTTGGCGACTATGACAGTTCAATGTACAATGCAAAGTCGATTAACCTACAGATTAACAAGAAAACTCTGCTAAGCAAGGTATCTCAATTTGCCAGAATAAACTACTAACTAAGAGCTAATATACCGAAGAAACTAAGGCCATTTTCTTGAAAAACTTCTATGTAGACCATATAAACAATATTAAAATTATTAATTAGTGCCACATATCGCCGATGTGTATTATTGATGAGGTTTTCCTGTTGAAATAAGACCAAAAAAATTCAAGCACGTCTTAAGAATGATTTTTAAGAATTATAAGAATTATAATATTAGCAAATTTCCACGGCACGTTACTTTGTATAATACCTATTATATTATAACTATTGTCTCCCAAGTAAGCGAATACATGTATTCTTCTTGAGAAAAACATTTGTTAAATCAAGTAGCGGGACATCTAGCTAAATACTCTTCAGGTATCCCTAGACGATTGCTGACCCCTATAATTTGCGAGATAGTTAAACCACTGTCATCTCTAACTTCCATTTTAACTTTTAACTACTGCAGAGCCTTGCTAATGGGCGTCCAGCCAGTATTTCGTCCCAAAAAAGAGCAAAGAGGTCCAATTAAATAGATTTCGCGGTCTTTTTTCACACCTAGCCACCCAACGCAAGGGCTATAATTACAGGCGGACGGTATTTCTTTCGCCACCGGCTTATCTGGACAATTTATCTTGTAGATCTGCTGGTTCCGGTAGTGCTGTTTTGTATGCTAATGCGGCTCGTACTTCGTACCGCAAAATAGGAGAACAGAAGGTCTGAATTACAGTTAGTCAGTTCTATGTCAGTAGATTTTCTTGCTAATAGTTGGTCCAAACTAATATGTGATGAACCAAGGCTATGATTGTACTTGAATACAATTTTCATTGACTGTTACAGAAGCTACACAGTACAGCCTGTAGGATCTTAAGCTGATCCAGCGCAATTGCAGAGTTTTGGAAGGGAGATGTCAGAGGTGGAGTCGAAATACAAAAGAAGAAATTCTGGAATGAGAAAGCAAAGAAAGAATGAAAAATTATCCAATGAAAGTCGGTGAAAGTTGCTTAAGTTTACGTGAAAGATAAAAATATAAGACCACCAATACACTCACACGTCAAGACGGAGTTAAAGCCGGTTTATTATTTTTATAAGTCAAGTTAAATATTTTTTTTACAAACGGTAATGCATACGTGGCTTCTATCACCATGATTTTTTTCCAATAAACCTGAGGAGATCAATAGTATGAAAAAACAGGTCACGTGACTCGACCAAATTTCCGTCAACGTACTGCAATGCACAGACAGAATCAAGGCTCTGCTCTCTGCCTACCGTGACACAGGTGAGATTTTATGCAATGCAATGACCAGACTTTATAACCAAAGAAGTATCTTCGTTTAAGTGATTCCGCTCAGTGTTCACTGTAATCCACAATTTTTCCAATTTAATGTTTTTATTTCTTTACTATTCCCCCCACAGACTTGGAAATATCCTTTCAAGCAATCGGAGCTAACGAGCAGGTGTGACGGACTCTCTGTTTTATTCTGTTTTGTGAGCGAACGTCGTGGCCTCTATCTTTAAACGGACACCTATTAGACGGAGTTCGGACGTCGCCTGTACGTTATGGTGCTGCGCTGAGGCTTGCGATAGACTGGGGCGGTGCTTTAAAAGTCGTTTTAGGACATGCGAGCCTTGAAAAGAAATCCTGCACAACTCAAGAGTAAACGACTTGAACTTATAGTGTAGACTTCACACAACACATTCACTTGTCCTGATCCTAAACTAGGATACTGTACGATATAATTTTAAAGTCGTTTTCAGACCAAAGACCTCCACGGATTTACATTGATCAATAACCCTGTTTACACGAAATCAGAATTGTATTCATACAACGTTCACACAACGGTCTTAGCCAAGTCTGTCGTGTCGTGTAGTTATCGCCCATTTGTGAAACCGGCCTGTGGGTAAAGTAACTTAACCCCCGCTACAAAAGCGGCGCGGCGATCATGATATCAAACACCGTACTCTCCAACTTTCACCCCGGATCGTCCCATGCGAATGTCAGGTGTCCACAAGACGAACGAACGATCGAATCACGACGCTACTACTCTCACTTTAGAGCCATTACCACGGCATTACCTAGGAGGCCGCGGTCTGTAATTTGACAAATAGAGAATGAGATGCATTAGTGCGCCTTTCCGATGTAATGGGCCACTATAGAACGCGGGTGTATAATTTAACGGTTACATCGCGAAGATGGGTCGCGTTGACCGTGGAATGGTAATGTTTGGTCTTCGGGTAATAAAAGAAAAGGTGGTTCGGCTTCCTTTTCGGGTGCGTATGGGTTATTTGGTTCGATGTGGGTTAATGACATAATTATACAGGGTGTTAAGTTACTGAGGAACGACTCGAAAGCTAAGCATAAAATGGATACCAAAGCAAACTACTTTCTACGGAATGCTTTGTTAGACAGTCAATATTTTTGACGTGAAAAGTATCGGTAGTAGGGGGTCAATTTCTCAAACCGCATTTCACATGCCACCTCGGCGAGGGCTGTAACTCTGTAAGTACGTGTCGTGTACAATTCATTTTTATATCGTTGAGTAGAGTAAAGAAGTCATTACTCAGCTCCTCTTAGTTCTTTTTGCGATTAACGCCTGCTTATAGACTTTCCACGGTAAGCCTACCCACTTGGATCGAATCAAAGGCATTTAAAGATTGGAATCCCGAAGTACAAGCTGTATTCTGGTCTGTTATTATTTACCTGCTTTTTTCAGGTAGTAACAATTACCCAACTGACAAAACATCTCTATATCTAAACTGCAACTTTTGTTTTATTCATTACTCTTTTGACAGTACAACGAACTTACCTACATTTTGTCTCGTAGAAAAACATATATGCCCGATTGAAGATTTTCGCATTCCGAAGTCAAATTACATTATTGCATCCCTTAATAGCCTCACTACACTGTACGTTTTGAGTGACATTTTATGTGAATGTCCTAAATACCGACTGAATATGTGCTGTTATTGTTTATACCACTTTAATATTTTTTATTTCTCAATGCTGGCGATGCATTGTATTTTGTGCATAGATAATATAACTATTTTAATAACAGATAATATCCATACTCGCTTTGTAACACCACCATACCTCCATAGTTTATATAATATTTCCCTAAACTGCGGACTCGCAACGAACTCGGTACCCGTGGTAAATTACCCACATCTTACTAAATTATTAGAATTAATGCATCTGGATATCATTATTTACGATGGATAATGCAATTTCTGTATATTATCAAAATTGTCGTGGTATTAGGACTAAACTGAATACCTTGTTTATGAATATATTGTCGGAGTCCTACGATATTATAGTTCTTACGGAAACGTGGCTAATACCTAGTATTTCTGACAATCTATTTATAGACACACGATACTGCGTGTACCGTTGTGACAGGGACAGAGCTGTCACGGATAAGCGGGACGGGGGCGGCATGCTGGTGGCGGTTCGCCGCGGCCTGCGAGCCGCCCGCTGCCAGCTACTGCAGCCGGAGGCCGTGGCGCTGACGGCGTCCGCCGCGGAGGGCGGCGCCCCCGCCCCACTGCCGCCCAACATTGACTATGTGGCAATACAGTTAATATCCGATGAGCACAAGCGCCATATTTTCTGCGAATTATATATACCACCGAATCAAACATATACAACCTATAAAACGTTCCTCGACAGATTACAAGGTACCCTCCTGTGCTCCGACGTAGATCTTGTGTTCATAATAGGTGACTTTAATGCACCCTCACTCAGCTGGAATTCTAGCGATGCGGGGTCCGTTCTGCCCCAGCTCACTAATGATAGTGGACATGTAGATAGATACTTATTAAATTTTTTCTCAGTATTAAATCTTGTGCAATTTAATTATTTAAAAAATTACAAAGACCGTATTTTGGACCTGTTCCTGTCCAATACAGTAGTACAATCGTGTGAGCCCCCTATCTGTCCCCTAGTCCCTATTGATAGTTACCATCCGCCTTTTCACGCCATAATTTGTTTTAAATTAGATCATAAGCCAATGGCAATTAATTCTGCACCACGGTATCGATTTATTGAGGGCGATTACACCGCAATAATAAATGATTTACGTTTAATCAATTGGTCGGAAGTAATCGGGGGTCTCAACATCGACGATGCTGTAACATCCTTCTATGATATCTTATATACAATTATTAAAGATCGCGTACCATGCCGGCCAGTAAGATCTGGCGAATTTCCTATTTGGTTTACTCGTCCCCTAATACATATATTCAAAAATAAAAATAAAGCATGGATAAAATGGAAAAAGTATAAAAATATTATCGACTACGAGACCTTTGCATTACTCCGAAACAGATTTAAAACCTACTGCAAAAAATGTTTCGACACTTACATAAGTTCAATTGAAGAAGGTCTTCGCTGTGACATAAGAGTTTTTTGGTCATACATAAACACTCGTAAAAGCAAATCTGGTATACCAGACACGGTGAATTTTTTAAGTACCAAAACCGATAAACCTAATGAAATTTGTGAATTATTTTTGAACTTTTTTGGATCGGTTTATGAAAAAAGTAATTCCGTTAATGATGATTCGACCCCCGATGAGGATTCTGTGTATGATGTCCGCATTTCCAATTTAACCTTCTCTGCAGAGACAATAATTAACGCTTTAAAATCTTTAGACATTACCAAAGGTTCCGGGCCTGATGGCATACCCCCCCTATTTTTCAAACACACGGCTGATGTAATTTCTGAGCCACTAGTTTTACTTTTTAACAAATGCATGAATGAGGGTACTTTGCCGCAGGTTTGGAAAACTGCGAATATAACACCGGTTTTTAAGAATGGCAACAAAAATGACGTCGTAAATTATCGGCCTATATCTTTACTATCCACCTTGTCAAAGGTCTTGGAGAGAATTGTACATGATGCTATATATCCAAGTCTTCACCCAATGATTTTGCCTGAGCAGCATGGTTTTGTCAAAAGTAGGTCTACAGTGAGTAACTTTTAGTATACACTAACTTTCTGTTTGAAAACATGGACAGTCGTATACAGGTCGATGCGGTGTATACAGACTTCTGCAAGGCCTTTGATAAGGTGGATCACGTCCTTTTGTTGCGGAAAATTGCCTACAATGGTATACGTGGCAATTTACTGCGATGGTTCACCTCTTATGTAACTAATCGTACACAAAGAGTTGTGATCAACGGCTTTTCTTCTTCATTAATTTCAGTAACGTCTGGAGTCCCGCAAGGCTCTATTTTGGGACCGTTACTTTTTGTATTGTACTTAAATGACATAAACACATGTTTCAAAAACTATGATTTCCTCTTATATGCAGATGACCTAAAAGTTTATCGCAAGATTACAAACAATGAAGATTGCATCAAGCTCCAGCAAGACCTCAATCGCTTGTCCGATTACTGCTTAACAAATAAACTACAGCTCAGTATATCAAAATGTAAATCCATTACCTTTACAAAAAAAATTAACGTCATCGACTTTACATACCACTTAAACACAGAACCACTGCAAAAGGTATCTGTCATTAAAGATCTAGGTGTTTTGCTGGATAATAAGCTTCAATTTGACGCACACGTTGATCACATCACAAACAAAGCCTTTCAACTTTATGGTTTTATTATGCGAGCCTGTAACAACTTCAAACTCCCCTCTACTTATTTATACCTCTATACTTCTTTGGTTAGATCGCAGTTGGAGTATGCTACTGTGATATGGAATCCCTACTACAACAAGTATAGTGACCAGATCGAATCAGTACAGCGTAAGTTCCTTCGTACTGTAAATTACAAATGCTACCATAAACGATTATCGTATATTAATTTACTTGATAAATTTTCCTTAATATCGTTAAAGGGTAGAAGGTTTCTCCTGGACTCCATGATTTTCTTTAATCTTTGCCATAATAGATTTGATACCAATTCGCTAGTTAACCAAATATCGTACCGAGTTCCGAGTGGTTCGCAGCGGATTCGTGAGGGCTACCCCCACCGCTTGTTCCTAACTAAGAGGTGTAGAACTAACGCTGGTGAGCGAGCACCACTGTATAGGCTAATGCACAATTATAATGAGTATTTGCATCACATTGATTTGTTTATGTTATCCCCGGGCTTATTTAAGAAATCTGTAACTCATGTTGCATCTACCATTCTGTAATTTTACATGATGGATGTGATTTGTCTTTGGAGTGTACGTACTCGGTCGGTTGTTTGTGTTGTTTTTTTTTTCTGCTTTGTGTTTTATCTAATTTAGAAAAGAGCTTAACATGATTGATATTCATGTTACTTGTTTGTTTACTACACATGTATTTCTCACACTGCCTGTGCCTATTGTATTCTAATATTTTTATATTGTAAACTGTAGAAAACGCTGCTGGTTATACATGTAACTAACCTTAATACTAACTTTAAGTTAAGCAAATGTTTTTTGTATAACTGTTTGTTTTCTCTAATAAAATAAAATAAAATAAAATAAAGCCTACGGCCTTGTAACCTGACACAGCAGAGCTCCACCTGCTTTTTAATCGGTTACGACAGCGTTCGGCACCGGCAACAGTGCACAATCACAGGCAAATTGATTGAGAAATGAATATATTTTTATGAAGTTATATTGTAATATAACTGATAAACACAACAAAGTAATCCAAGTAATCACGATTGCTATATCAGCTTGGTTTCTACAAGCGAAAGTTTGTGTGTCTGTGTGCGTGTGCGTATAGTGTGTTTTCGGTGTGATTTGGTTTCTCCAATGATATTGGCTTCAGGGATCAGGCCCTAGAGTCTATCATACCTACATAGTTTTTCAATAAAATTATATCAGCACGACAATGGTTGTTATTTCCCGCAGTTTGGTAGTCTACAAAGCAACAGGTAGTACAACGTGATTCCAGGGGTATAAACCGCGCAAATGAAATAGGCATCTCTCGCGAAGAAGATCGAAGCGCGCGAGGCGCCGAGTTAAGTAGCACGGGTTGCACCATTGCAATGCGATTTATTACCAGACTACCGATAGTGTGAATGAAACGACCATTACCGTACTAATATTACTCTATTGAACGACTATGCATTTTAGAGACTCGCCCCCAGGTCTTAGATTTCGTACCCGCCATTATGCCTCAACTTGTAACGGTGCAAACCTCTTTACCCCATTTTTTTTTAATAAATAAATATAAAAAAAATGTGTAAAGAGGTTTGGTGCCTCACGTCTATGTGAAGTTGTAGAACATTTTATAAATAAAACACACAGTTTAAGTCGTTCCAGTTAAATATCTTCTCAATAATATAAAAATGAATCTCCGAATGTGTTGGTAAGCGCAAATCTCGAGAGCAGCTGAACCGATTTCGCTATTTCTTTTTTTAGACTATTCCTTGAAGTACGAGGATGGTTCTTACGGAGTGTAATCGACTGTTAGGCTGTATGAAGTTTACTGGGTCAGCTAGTAACTTATAAAATGTTCTACAACTTCACAAACTTAAATGTATTAACAGAATCTAGTATCCGGTACTTTGTATTACTAAATAGACAACAATGTACCGCTAACGTTTTCATAAAAGCAAACTGCTTATGCACCCGGTAGTAATTAGTTTAATTCAGGTTACTGGGTGTCGTTTAGCTGAGTACATAACGGTGCTATTGAGTGGTAAAACTGCCATAAAGCGACTTTGTATCAGATTTTCCTCTGGCATGTAGGGAGGTAAGTCAAAAATTTTTAGTCTAAGTAACGTATACTGTATACCAAATGCTCTTTTGATGGATGTAAACAAATCTTTAAAAACCTATTTAATCTTTGACAAAAACGTTTTCAATATAAAAAAATCGTATCTAGTTATTTGCTGGTCTTAGAACATTTGTCCGTGTTATTGAACATAAACGAGTCACAGGGTATTAATATAATATACCTACTTATGTGGACAAAAAAGTAATTATGAAATAATTATAATTTCTGGAAGTTCCTTTGGGATACACGCGTGAATCTATATTACGTAAGTTAATGGGGATGTTACTTAATCAAAGCTGACTGCTTAAGTTTGATACATAAAAATAAACATGTATTCAAAAAGCATGCCAAGCGCGTTTCGGGCCCTGCGCAGTGTAAGGTTCTGTAAATAAAGGGGTTATTTTAACTGTACTAGTGACTTTTGGTGCTAACGACGTCAAAGTAATTTATGATAAAAAAAAATCTTTTATAATTTGGTGGCCTATTACTCGTTAACTTGTAAAAACTGCTTAGCCGTGATAGTTTTTCTTTTAGGTTTATCATATGTGTCTAGCCGTTTAGCCGAGATAGGAGAGCGGAGTGCCCAACTATGAAAAAAATAGCACTTAAAAGCTAAATATTTTTCAAACGGATCCCTAAGTCCTTAGTGAGAAAAGATGCATCCTTAATTTAGATGTATTTTATTTTAAGTTTTTAGTCTACCGTTTTGTCTGCGTAAATAATACGCATATCATATCCACATTTTATTTTATTTAAGATTTTAATGTACATAGTCCGTTATTTTCTTTATTACTTATCTATTATTATTGTAAATAAAATTTCTCTAATAATATTGAAAAAAAAAACAATATGCATATCTAATCCAAATTTTAACTTTTTCGTGCTTGTCTTGTTAGTGCTAAGCCGAGGACAAACAGACGGACTGACAGAAAATCGGTCGGCGTGGCGTGACATGGCGAAACGAAAAGGGTTCCGTATGAACTCCCTAACCCTAAACAGTTTGACGATGTTAATACTTAATCTGTTTTCGTGTACTCTGAGCGAATTCACAAAGTTTACAATAGGTATTCTTTGTGATATTAATCAGTTTTTAGTAATGTATATAGGTAGATACTACTCTTTCGTATTAGGCGCAGCCTGTAATGATAGATGTAAGTAGATAAATATCGAATATAATTAAAGAAATACTCATCGTTTTATTGTACAAACATTTATTTAGCAGCATATAAACTAAAAATGAATATAAAGTGATACTAAATCAAGGATTAAATTAATAAGTAAACTAAAATCTAATTAATATAAACTATTAACAATAAATACCTATAATATTATATTTACAAGTAAAACAATTGCTCTAGGTCGGTGTCCCTTGGCAGGGAGCCTAGAACACTGGCTCATCTCTTTTCTTTTTTGAAAAAAAAAGAGTGTACATCTGGAGTTGCACATTTTCTCAAATGGAAACTACATACTTTGTATTTTTACCTACGCTGTTTGTATGTCATATTCCATGAGCAATAAACGTTTCATGCCCTAATAAAATACAATTTGTGTGGCGGGATGCCAAAGTTTAAACTTCAAGAGAGGTTTATAGTTCTCATAAATATCGGTAAGTCGATATTATGTTGATCCGCCACGCTTTTTAATATTAGATTAGGATTATTCCAATGTATTATTATATTTTTGAGTTTTTATGGCTCCGAGTATAACTTGTTACGGGAAGCTAACACCCAATAAAATTTAGACAACAAATCCCACCAGGAATGTATTGTGAGCGGTAGGTACAAATCAAAATCAAGAAATCATAAAGCGATTGGAACCTGTAATAAAAATCAAATAGCTTAAAAAAACTATAAGTCGGTAAATATACCTTTTAGAGGATTAATCATAACTCTTTAAATAAATAGTCAATAGCGTCTTTATATCTGAGGACTGAAGAGGACATCATCGTCGTATTTAAACCAAAGGGTTTTTTAATTGGCGCGGGTAGATTTTGGTGATTCGTGGCGGCCATTTTGTTTTGGTTAATTATTCAGTTACTTATGCCAAATCACAATAGAAAGTTAGACAACTGAATAGTACGTTCAAATAATAAAACTTAGATAAATATATCAACAACATTTTACTGCACACCGTAAGTAATTTACTGAGATAAACTTTGCAATGAAATGAATTATACAGCGTCCAGTGATACCTTCACTAGTACTGTATGAGATTACTCAGAAGCTCCAGCGCCTGGGAAACTATTTTCTGATAGAGTAGGCTTGCCCAGCATCTACACCACCCTGACAGCTTAATCGACATCATACGTTTGTTACGTACATCTGCAAATTTGTGGTAGCAATACCAGATAATAATGGGTAAAGAAAAACATCATGGGGAAACCTGTGGCTTGGGTGGTTCCGCACATATTTTCTTGCAACGATGGTACTTAGTTATGTCATCGAAAAAATCATAAATTTACCTGATTGTAGACTTTTAGTCCGGATCTACTTACGAGTGTTGTGACTAAAAGTCTACATTGTGTTGTGCTTACGAAAGTTTTAGTTTAAAAATTTACCTGATACCGACTATAGTATATCCTATGGGGATAAGTCGGCATAAGTTAATCTATCTAAACACTAGAAATTGTCACTCTTGTGTCAACTGTAAAAAATCTAACAGTAAAAAACAATTTACTTTAAATTAGCAGTCGGGACAGTTACTAAGTAGGTTTATAATACAGAAATCCATAAAAGAGTAACCAGTGGGAATGGGGGCATCAATTTTCACACGTTTATGCGAATAGAGTCTGACAACAAAATTATTAGCGATCAACTCCCAAATACCAATCAAGTCGTTGAGCAACACTTCTAAATCTCCATTCACTTATGATTCATCTATTAATCGTAGAGATTCACACAGTAACTTTCGTAGAGAAGAAGTCATGAAGTAATACAGAAAGACACAAATAGTAAACCCTCTGCGATCGATCTTTAGTTTAGTTTCATCTAGAAAGGCCAATTAGAACTCTTAACTCCCACCTTCTTGAAATCCCTGCTCACAACACTGGAGCTTACGGTAACTCCTTCACGGAAAATATGCGCTAGTCCCACAATTGGTACTTTTAAGAAGCAGTTGAAAGAGCTCTATCATAACTTTGAGCTATATATTTAGTTATAATTTTCTATGTATTTTATTTATTTATATTTACAGGTATTTAGTTTATGTAGTGTATTATTTCTGCTTAGGTTATTGTTAAGGGGTTTTGCAGTCTATGTAGTATATGTCAGTATATGTCTATTTTGTACACGTAGTTATATAGATTCGTTTTTTACTGCTGCTCCGACTCTCCAAGGTTTGCTGGAAGAAATCTCTTAAGATGGATTTGTGAGAGCACGATCCTGTCTTTCATTTGGTGACACTGGAGTCAATTTCAAACCTGTATTAAAGAAAATTTAAAAAACAATCCTGTGAATAAAATGGATCATTGAATTAACTTTTTCTAGTAATACTTAAAATAATTTACTGCGTGCACGCCACGTGACTAAGCCCCTAATATTACTTTAAAACCAGGCATATGCCCTAAATTACGATGTAGGGAACTCATAACCCACACTAATGAAAATCGCAGGTTCTTAGCATCGACTGCATCTTATTAAAGTAACGCAAAACTTAACAACCGTTCCTAGGGTTTAAAATGTTATGTTTCAAACTATTCTGAATCTTGACGCTCTCAATAAGAAGCACATCAAATTCTGTCAGAATCCTGACGTTTGCAAAAGCAATGAGTCGTTTTCAGCACAAGTTCACAAATCGATTCATAGATGGCGCTTACAGGCGTGGCCATAGAAGAAACAGTATACGGCTGTCAATATTAATCTCTGCTAAGCAAAATTTATGTCATCTTTGAAGTGCTTTGTGAATTTGTAGTAAAAAGGGATCATTAGTATAGAACTGGATAGTTAGACGTTTGGAATCGTTCAGGATTAGGTGTGCGTAATGTAGGAAGATTTGACGGAAGGAACGAAACGATTCTACAGAGAATGAACAAGAACAAGGGCTTGGAGCTATTAAAGACCATTTAACAATAAAACTGCAAAAAATGGGTCACATAATGCGAAATAATGAATATGGTCTCAATTTTCCTTCAGCAACTCTCCATCGTAGGTTGTCTGGAAGAAATTGCTCTAAGCAATAAGGCCACCAATTGTACTGTATCTTTATAATTATTTTATGTTTGTTTTTTTCCTGGTGTACAATAAAGAATATTCTTATCTTATCTTATGGTCTCCTGCAGGGAATACATGACCGTCGAAGAACTCCTCGGCTGAAAAGCTTGGCTCAATTGTTTCAGACAGGTACCTTCGATTTCTTCCGCCACGTTACGGGTTATAGTGGCTAAAACAATTGCCAACCTCCTATAAGAGATGGCACCCGAAGAAAAAGAAGAACGTAGGAAAGAGCTTCTATTCAAATCGTAGTCTATGAGCGGGGACTGCTCAAAAATGTCTCAATAACCGTAAAGTAAGCATTAAGGGGCCAATCAAAATAGAGATGCGTATTTATGTGACGGGATCACCGTGTCTCTGGTTCCGGTTCTAGGCGTAATGGCCGTCCGAGCGGCAGGTGGCGTCGTCGAAAATAATCACGGAGTCAAGTCTATTTATTTAACATCCACTGAGCCGATTGAAAGGCCTGTGGGGCCCGTAGTATAAAAAGCTAGTTTTGACAAAGACTTCAGGAAGAAAATCTAGGTTTGTGATCTTTCTTAAAAAGTACGGCTCATTTTACGGGGCTCTGTTTATCAATTATTTGAGTATTTTGAGTAATCATCACCATCAACTACATAATTATTTGTCCTTAGATACCGATAAATGATAATTATAGCTGGCTGAAAAGCTGTCATGGGCTTTACTACTAATCTCGGATGTTACGGTATTTTGCTGTTGATTCTTCCTTAAATATTGCACAGTACATAACACTAAATTGTACCAAGTGATTTGAATGTGCAAGCGTTACTCATTTTACTTTAGTTATTTTGATTGCCTAGTGGGTACAGGTACGTTGCTTACTAATCGTAACGAGGGTTGCGTTGAATTACTGCGGAGGGCCGCCGCAGTTAATGGTCAAGTTCTGTTTATAACAATAGTTATATAAAGATGTGTTAGTTTGCACAATCAGTATTGTTAGTACAGACAAAAAGTTCAGAAAAAAGAAAGAATTAAGTAAGAACACTTATGTATGTCCATTAAAGATTTTCATCCAATTGATCTGGAAACACCACAGTTTGCTGTCACTTTGACGTCCACTTTTACAATATTTCTTAATGATTCACGATAATCATACATAGTTATATATTAAACTTGTCTAATCGCGATTATTTATTAGGCAAATATTTCACAAGTTTCATAGATAAACTGTTAAGTTATCACTACTGACAGAGGCCATAATTTTTTGTTGTAAGATTATCAAAGCCGCGGAACCCCAAAAGTGAAATTCACGGGGTGCGCCGAGTGTGAACGATTTGATATCGTGTCATCAACGACACCTGCTGTGACGGTTTGTCTTTGACGACTTATCTACACTCTCAGAAAGCAGCTTTGCATGGACTCTTGAGCTGTGTACATTGGTAGGAGTATGGGATTAAATGACATGTCATTTTACCGGAAATTTCTAAAGAATCTATTCTACACTCTGAACAATAAACTAGGGCTCTCACGTCAGCTGTCTAAATTGTCATGTAAATTCATAGAATATAATAACAATATGACTATTTCCCAGAGGAAGAAAATCCCAATTCGAGTAACGTATATAGCAAGAAGGAAAAAATTGGGAAAACAACGTGTTATTGGTCTTCACGAGATAAATAAAAACAGGAATAACGCCTAGCACAGTCTATTTTATTCTTACATGTCCAATTTAGTAAACAAGATTCTACCCTTAAACTGTAATTTTTTAGTCCAATACTGCCATATTTCCATAAATGAAGTAACTTGGAACACTGTTTTAGATAACACGCTGCCAATTTTATAAACATAGTTCATGATAGTTCATGAATTTGCGAGAAAATGTCTAGTTTAGGCATCTAATCTCAATTTTAAGGTTAGAATCTTGTTTACTAAATTGGACAAGTAAGAAAAAATAGACTGCAGGTGTTTCCACCCTTAATAGGAAATTTTAGGTTCAACTTGTAACGGTGCAAACCTCTTTACACCATATTTGTTTCTTTTTCTATTTATCATTTTCAAATATTTAAATTACGTCACACATTTTTCGATTTCCCTTATTTTTCATCATTACAACTAGACCCTTCGACCAGATCTGACTATTTTAAATTCTTATCCGTTTTTATCCAGTTTTTCTGCTTAATTATACTACTAATCTACACATAAAACAACACCTGAAGTCGTTCCAGTTCTTATTATTTGTAAAGGATATACAGCATTTCAAACTGACGTCGCGTTTTGTATCACAAATACGTCTAAGAATTTGATAATTTATATGATATTATTACAATACTACCTCGCAAGAAGTCATTAGCCACTCGTATGCGTGACGTTGTGTGCAGAGTGTGGATGCGGTGTTACCGACGGTTTACGACTGCTGCCTTTGACTTCGAAGTAGTAAAGAATAGGAGCATAAAATTATGGAACATATCTTTATTGATTTTAGAGTGAAAGGATAGCTTCAAGATTTTTTTGACATTTTAGTCGGCTGTGAATTGTACTTATAGATTTCAAAAGTGTAGGTGAGAACTCAATACATAAATAAAATATTTACAGTGAATTCATACACATAAACCAAAAGCAAATGAAGCAGCGTAAAAAATTGTAAGTAAATTTGATAACATAGTAAGAAGCATTTGATATTTTAGTACTTAGCTTATTGCAGTTGTATATATGGTTTAAGCCATTGGTAACGTGGGTGGGGCTAATTTAAATGCCTAGATTAATCGTTGTTGATCTGTAATATAAAATTTTCATTTCTGTCCGAAATTGGCAGGTAAGGAAGTCTTTGCAATCGTGAAAAACATGTTATAGATTATTTTTATCGAATTTATTTACTTACAAAGTTTTACAACGTATAGGTTATTGTTACGACAGATTGACTAACAAATAAGAAATTAATAATAACAGTTTTGGAACACAAAATTTTCAGAATCACGTCGGGGTCACCAATTTGAAGTGGACTTGACATGAAATAAAAAACACTGAAGTTAAGAAGTAAAAATAGTTATATTCCTAATTAGAAACTTAGGACTAATTAGACTAGCACCTAGAGCGCGGAAGGCGGGGCAGCGACTGGCTGTCCGCGCGCTAGCTAAACAAAAGTGCTGACATACCAAATAAGGTGCCGCTACACAGGCTTTCACACCTAAATAAGAAGACTTTTTGACGTTTTTTTTGTTTTCTCTTTATCGTAAACAGTTATAAAAAGACTTAGGTGTTACTTATCTCTTAATCACATTTCAATACGTTAGTACTTTTGTTACAGAACAGCTGAGGCCTGTTTCAAATAACCAAAATTCATGTTTTACTACTTTATGTAATTTTACTATGTTTTTCTAATTAGCACTGGCTATCCGTGTTTCTAGTTTCCTTTAGCAACTTTCCTTCGTAAGGTTGGCTGGAAGACATTGCTTTTGGCAATAAAATCACCAATCGTACTATGTACATTTTTAATTTTTTTATATTTGTTGTTTTCCAGTGTACAATAAAGAATTATCTTATCTTACTACGACAAATCTATGTACATTGCAAAGACAATTAACCTGCAGATTAATAATGTTCCTCAAATTGTGATGGTAAACTACAAATTATAATTTTATAAAACAGGATATAGATGGTGCTGTATTGAAATTGTAACCATAGTAAAAGTTAACATTCAAATGGACTCTACTTTTGTAAATCTTACACTTTTTATGTCCATGATTTCATAATATTTCTAGCCTAAAACGTATAAAGAATAAGAAGATGCCGTCAAAGGAAGTCCTTTTGCTGAAATGTGTATGTATATCTTTATATGAATGCACGGCAACTTGTCGGTTCACTTTAATATAGCTTTTATAAAAGTGTGGAGGAAATTCTCAAAGGAGTTGCAACGTTGCCGATTTCGCTCCCTTTTTATTTGACAGAACGAAAAATATGTCTTATTATATTGGACCTATTGGACGTTTTGGCCGCGAAATAAGTTCCCCTTTCGTATTGAATGGCAAGAAAATTGTCACCAATGTTTGAAGAAATATTACTTGAAATTGCTAGCGAGGTGTTCTTTTTAGCGAAGCGCGCAGCAATCAAGGAAATTGCAGGACCAAATCTCAACAAATGTATGATTGGGTGTTAGTTGAGGTTGATTGGTTAACATCGTGTATTGTTAACCAATCAACGTCGTACCTTTCCTGTATTGTTTACGGTTTAGTGTCCTATGTCCCTTGAGGCATAAGACAGAGGGCATGCATAATACTCCGCCATCCCGTTCGCCATGTCTTGGGCTGCGTCTTTGCGTCTTCAACTCGGGTCACGTTAGGCCAGCCGTCTTCGTCTCCACTGCCACTGAGCACCGCCAGATTAGTTAAGGACTTCAAAGTTTTCTCTTTCTATGGAAGGTCCACCCTAGAGCTTATCAGTCACAGTGTGGCCCATCTATGTCCCACTTGCGACGATAGGTCTGGTAACCGATCAGTGTTTTGCTGCAGAGGTTCAACGCTTCGTTGCTTATGTAATATATCCACAATAAAAATATACAGGTTGTAAAAACATAAGATGGCGCTTTTATTTTTTGAAAACTATCAATGTTAAAATTTAAAATAAGTTTTCTACAACTAAGCTTATAAGCGCTCGTGGCCTAGTTGAAACGAGTGATTGGATTCAGTCGCTTGAGTTAAGCACGAACAGGCTCGGTCAGGGGGTGACAGGGGCTGGGTGATCGTCCCGTGACTACCACTAGTGGCATTTTTCCGAGCGCTCCCATGCTTTGTAAGGCATGATAAGCCCTTGATGCCGGTCGTCATGTAATGGCAATCGATAAGCCATGTCAGAGACCCTATGGGCGGCTGGACAACTTGTGACAGTAAGGCCCGCATTGTCTTACAGTACTCCACCAACCCGGACTTGGCCCCCGTAGTGGAGTATGGCCTAACCACCCTGTGATGTAGGAAGAGACCACGCTTCAGTTGAGGACATACAAGGGTTGATATCGAAGCTTACAAATTTTGATACGGAACAGACGCGACGCATTGTATTCAGTCAGAGACCACAGACCCACCTAAAAGCAAGGACTATAGTCTGTGACTCTATATAAAGCGTTGCTTCTTTTCCACGCATTCGCCCCACACCCTTTCTGTGTGATCCACAAGGCATTGCGAAGCTGAAATGAAATTCACAGAATATTAAAAACTTAATGCTGACTGACGCCTAGCCCCAAGTTTTATTTCCCCTGAGGGACCTTAAGGCCCTGCTTCCCGCTCTCATGTAGTAATCTCCCCTGGACCTCACAGACATATTCCCCTGTAGGCAAACTCGACCCCAAAGTTCCCCGTTCCCCTAATAAGCCGTCTCACCTAGCGCAGGGGCTGTTACCTTTATTTAGGAGTGCAGTGAGTAGCACAGTTACAGATGCGACAAAATGAAACGTTTAAATAGTCAGAAGGTACACTTTACTGTAGAAAAAGAAAGAAATATATTCTCAACCCAGGTAGCAATTCTACGTCATTTTGACGTCCATATACAGTCCTCTTCGACGTAAAAGACGTCATTTTACGACGTCGGGTTAGCCCTCAGATGACGTGAATTTGTCACAGCCTTACGACGTCAATTGAAGACGTCGGAGATACGACACCATATGACGTGTAAGTAACGTCATATGTATTCCTTGCTTCGTACGTCTTATGTAGTATTACAAGACGTCAGTAAGACGTCGAGAAATACTTATATAGTACCTATTACCTAGCCCTTATGAAGTTCTAAAGACGTCACATTTCTATCACAACCTTATATTGACATACGCATTCCTACTTATCTTCCCGCTTGAGAGACGAGTGCTGTAAAATAAAACAAAATTTAAGGAAATAGTATACTAAACTATATTTTAATTGTATTAAATCAAATAACGTTATGAAAATCATAAAAAACCGACCAAATGCGAGTCGAAGACGACCCAGAACTTCGTACCAACAGTATGCCATGTATTTAAAAAAAACGGATAGGTACATACTAGTCTTAAAACATCCTTTGAGCACTAAATCTTCAATATAAATATCATCCAGGTGATCAATATTAGCAGAAGCCGATCGTATTCTTCGCTCCCTTTGACTGGTCAATATGCTTCACAGCGTCTAGGTGTGAGCCAATTTTTCTTACAATCACTCACATACACTGTACGACCATCTTTTTCACGAAATTAAATTAAAGCGTACATTTCTTTGAGCACGCGCGCACGCAAACGAAGAAAAAAAAATGCTATTGTCTGTCAGTATCACTCACTTTGCGCGTTCCGAATTGTGGCTAATGCACTTGAAGCGCAACAAAAGGATTGTTTTAATATTAGTAAAAAGTTGTAATTATTTATGATCGTAGGTGTTCAATAGGTGTAATTATAATACTTATGTGTTGGGAATGGAATATGTAATATCAAATCAACTTTTAAACTTGATTTTAAGCTACCATTTTAAGTTCAAAATAAAAAAACGGAACTTATTTTTGTTTAGCTCTAAGGATTCCTTCTTTTTATACGTGTTGTTAACTGCGTTCAATTTCACTGTGTTTCACACAGTTGGTATACTTTTACATGGATGATAATAGAGATCCCTATTTAATTTCGTAGTATACACTGACTAAAATAAAAGAAGATACTAGTAGTATTTTACAAAGATTCTGACTTCTGAATGACAATAAAAAGTCGTTCCTAAGACGTCACAAACACGACCAGCATGAGACTCCACTTCGATGCTCATGTGACGCCACATCAACGTACCCCTGACGTACTATGATGCCCAAAGTTGGACGGACGCTATTCTAACGTACTATTGACGTACTAATTGGACGAAAATAGTACCGACCCTAAAATGACTTGCCCAGAACGTCATTTTTTCGACGCAGACGTCATCTTGCTACCTGGGAAGACATAAAAAAAACTTTGTCCATAAGTAATAAGATGTAAAGGACAAAGCTGCATGTACTTGGGATATTGTTTTTGATGAAGAGCCTTGCTCTGCTCCTATACCATACTGACATCTTAATCGGCCTAGAAAACAACATACATGGCATACTTTGCCTAATTTTTTTGTAGCAATACCACACGCAACCGTGAAAAAAAAACATCGAGATGAAACACGCAGCTCGGTTAGCTCCGCACGTGTTGATTTGTCAAGACATAAGCGTACAAAGCATACAAAGGTATTATCATTCCCGGAGGGCTCGAAGTTTACAGAGTGAAAGCCAGGATTTTTGATTCAAGCTTGCAACCAGTTTATCAGCTTGCTGCAAGTTTGAATTGTACTTCTTATTCTCCTCGTCGAACTTTATGATGTCTGGGTTAGAGCCGTGGTCAGAAAACTGATGACGCTTGTTGCTTTTTTAAACTAGTGATAAAGTGTTTTAGGTTCAGAGTCAGCGGACTAGGTTTACTATGGGTTTCTTAGTTAAGAATGTTACTTAGTACACATTCAACCATCTTCAGATTTCTAATAACAGAATGGAATAGATATTACTTAGTACAAATTCAATAGTCTTTAGATTGACAATAACAGAATGGGATAGACAGATGTGATGCTTAAGTATTCTTTATAAGATAAGATAACTCGACAGAAGCATTAGACATTTATTTTCTCATTCGAATTTAATCTAGAATGGCGTTCAGAATACAGGTTTTGGCTGTCACTCGACTTTTTACGTAGAATTCCAAGTCTTAAGCCTTAGTTGCTAATGAAGTGTGAATTCACTCTCTGGTCTCCTTTATACCTATATTTTAACTTTTTAAATTGAGTTGCAGCAAATTGTACTTCCTTCGCTGCACTATCTTAAACCTTTTAATCTTTGACGTAGACATAGGTGAAGTCACGTGATTAATGTGCGGAGGGGTTGCCCCGCCGTGCGATAAACGTTGTCCGGCCATCAACAAGTTGCAAATTAATAATAATAATACCTCCATCGGGAAATATGACATCTAGTCTTTTACGGCGGAATAAGATATCAGGTTTGTTTAATACGTATCTTCTGCCAAGGCAACTAATAACCTCATGCTGTCGTTTTGGCAAATTAGGCTCGCCTGGATGAGGATCGAAGTAATGCAGGTGCCCATAGTTTTCATTCATAAGTCTGTCATTTTAATCAGGCCATAAACAAAGCCTACTGTTGGGAGTAGGCTTCTTCTTTTTCACGCCAACCCACGGAACGGTCCCTTGCCGTTTCGTCCAATGTTTTCCAGCCGGTTCATAAAATGATTCGTTCTATTAAGACCGCGGTTGGAGCGTCACTGTGCAAACCCCAAACATATGCAGGCTATATATAGGTATACATAGCTATACACACGTCTTTCTCTTTTTAAAAGAGAGAGAGACAGTATAAGTTTTATTACTTCGCGTGCCTGCGGCCTTGCGCACGCGTGTAATGTGTGTATTTATCTGTCACCTCTTATCATTTAATTTGGTGATTTTTTAATGCAAGATTTTTAAACTCCTCAGTGTACTTATTTTGATACCCTAATGAGGTTACTTAACAAAACCGAAGTCTATTAGTATACATACATAATTTTCATATATGGGCTCGAATCTTATGTTCATTTGTGAAGTTTTGGTAGCAATACCACTCACTAACTGTAAAGGGAAATACAATGAAGAAACCCTAGTGTCTGAAAACCTGCTACGTACAATGGCCACACTATGAGACTAAGTGCGGACATCTCAGGTCTAACTAACTAACTACATAATACTCACACCTGTATCTCATAGAAAGACGGCCAGTGTTTGCCACTTGCCACGATCCTGCAGCGGCGGTTAATCTGCTGTTAACGTTTTAACTGAATAGTGATAAAGCGAAAGAGGTTACGACGTTTACTTGCAAAATCCTCCTACCTGCAGAATGCTGTGTGGTGTCAGCCTAGAAAATAGCACCAACCAAAATTCTTCCCGCGGGTGTCGTAAAAGGCGACTAAGGGACTCAAACCGGAGGGTGGGCAGCAGCGCCCCGTGCAGTACAATTCCAACAAACTGCGATTTCCAACCCGCAAGCCCAGCGTGGGGATTATGGGCATTACCCCCCCAATGATGGCACGACCTTGCGCTATGGCTATATCCAGCAGTGGACTAATATAGCCTGAAGAAGAAGAAAGACGTAATACAGAGAATATTGTAAAGAGGTTCGAAATTTCACTGATGCCGTGAGTCGCCCATTGGCTCAATTGGTAGAGCGCTGGTACGGATAGCCAGAGGTTGCGGGTTCGAATCCCGGCATGGGTGAAATTTTTAGCCTCTAAATAGGTTTTTAAAGGAGAAAGAGGTTAGCTTTCGCTTTATGGGCATTTAATAGGTAATCGCTGCATCTGCGCTATACACTTTTACTTTTATATTTATGTATACTGTTCATATAGTCTTTAAATGCATCACGACACGCACCCCGTAGTGCCAATGTCGATTACCTCGGGTACTGACTGAAAATCAGCACTGAGGGCTCATTTCCTCAGCACACCGCTGAGTCAGCTGCCTTTTGTGAGTTTTTTTTGTTTCGTTTTTTGTGTACTTCGTTTATTTCTGTTGCGCTCATATTATGTAAATTTTTCTGGTTATTTTGTTTCTGTGATGTGTCTTGTTAGTTTAATAATAGTAGATTAGTAGCCAAGGGCTATAAGGCATCAATTGCAGCCCGAGATATTTAGGCGCACAAGCGCAGCGAGGGCGCCTATAGTTCGAGGGTGCAATTGGTGCTTACACCCGAGCTAACTATTCTGCTTTACATCACGATTGTGAGATAAGTAGAAAAAATCCGGCATTACACGAATAAAACATTTTAAAGTAAAAAAATTCTATTACCGCCTTTTTTCATTAAAAAGAATCAAGGATAGAACTTTTTAATTTTTTTTTTCAGGAACGAAATTGAGCTTCGCCGTTCGATGTCTAAAATTGATGACTATTATACTCACACGAAGACAAGGTTGAATAGCAAAGTGACCTCTTTGGTCATTGGGCTGAATGCATGATGTCTATTGCCAGTCTGATGGTTAGATGTACGCGAACTTTTTTAAAAGCAAAAAGTGTTTTTTTTTATTACTCACCGCCCTAGGGCTTTTCTAGCTACATTATTACCCTAGAGCACTAAAGTCTCTTACAAGCCCCATTTAGAGGTAATAAGAACCTACTTACCGAACATGAGAGATGTAAATGTCTTTCTTTCTCTAAATTCCCACATTTCGATTGATTTCGCAATTCGTACTAAGTTTCATGTGTTGTCTTGTAGGTGCTTCTAGGTCAATATAATTATCACCTACACTGTTTGCACGACCGTCCCATTGTTTACAATCACAAAGCTTAGCGCTTTAGCACTTTTAACACTTTCATTACCGGTGTTGGGCAGTAGCCCATTATGTTCTTAGGCTGTCTCGTGGGTTATCTAGAAAAAAAATATGTGTGTATAGGTACTTGAAAATTCAAACTTTAATCTCAAGTAAACGTTATCTTTGGAACGTAATTTTAACATAACCCGAGTTTGGATTGTACTTCGAAGAGGATTTTGCAAGTAAACGTTGTCTTTAAAACGTGGTCTTGCTCGATTGAGGATTGTATTATCGAAGTGGATTTTATATGATAGGAGTTCACACTTTACAGTCATATCTATAATTTGTAAATACGATATATTAATAGAATATTCTTTATGGCACACAGAAATTACAGTGCTATAAATTATTTAAAATATAGTGAAATTGGTTGCTTTATTACTAAAAAAAATCTTTCAGGCAACCATAGACGGACACAAGAAAGAAATTAGGGTGCAATTAAGAAATATGTAAATTAGGAATTTTTAGTTGAAAATTTATATAAACTTACTTAAACCATGTTGCATGATGATTTTTAAAAAGTTTTATTCTAAAAATATATTTAGAAGCTAAAAATTCCACCCATGCCAGGATTCGAACCCGCGACCTCTGGCTATCCGTGCCAGCGCTCTTTCCAACTGAGCTAATGGGCAAAATCGCCGGCATCAGTGAAATTACGAACCTCTTTACAATATTCTCTGTATTACCTACAAGCAACGACATCTGTCTGAAGTAATTTGCATCACTTACAGCCCCGAGTACCTACTTTACAGTTAGGTTTTACATCGGAATGATATCGCTGTACCCACACGATTATATTATTTTTAATGCACTGACCTGTGCTAAGGGCAAATTTAAAAACCTATATATAGGCTAAAAATTCCACCAAAAAGTTTTATTCTATTATATTTAATAGCCTATGAAAGTTCCGTGCCGTGTGGTGCCGGCAGAGTAGAATAGTATCACCCCATGTCTCCCCGTGGGTATCGTAGAAGGCGATTAAGGGACCATCCGAGAGGTGGGCAGCAGCGCCTCTTGCGTAGACAACACAGTCCATATCAATACACTGCGGTCACCAACCCGTCTGCCCAGCGTGGTGACTACGGGCAAAACCCCCCATGATGAACCCCAAAAAGAAACGGCCCCCAGTTCCCGGCCGCCCTACTATTCCAGGTCACGGCAGCGGCCTTGGTTACGGTAGGGTAGGGGGTGCTAAGAATCCCCGGGCTACGGACGGCTGCCAACAATTGATCCTGGCTACATATAATGGACGCAGTCTGCGGCTGAGCGAAAGCCTCCAGATCCTTGAAGTAGAATTAGAGAAAATACGATGGCATATCCTCGGGTTATCGGAAGATCGTAGAGAGGGAGAGGACACGGTAACTCTTGAGTCAGGCCATCTATTCTACTTCAGGGAAGGGAGCCAAAAATCCCAGGGTGGCGTGGGATATCTCGTCAACAAAGCCCTCCGTGACAACGTGGTGGAGATCTGCAGCGTCTCGACCCGGGTAGCGTACCTTGTGCTGAAACTGACCGAGAGATACTCTCTCAAGGTCATACAGGTATATGCGCCGACGTCGAGCAGCTCAGACGAAGAGGTGGAGGCCGTTTACGACGATGTGTCAAAGGCCATGCATCGTACCACCAAAACCCACTATACAGTTGTCATGGGAGACTTCAACGCCAAAGTGGGAAAAGAATGCGGTGAATCTTGTTTGGGACTGCATAACTATGGGCGCAGAAACCATAGGGGCCAAATGCTGGTCAACTTCCTTAGCATGCAGGGGCTGTTCTGTATGAACACCTTTTATCAGAAGAAGCCCCAACGGAAGTGGACCTGGAAGAGCCCCGACGGTGTGACGAAGAACGAGATTGACTTCATCATAGCCGATAAGAAGCACATATTTAGGGATGTCTCAGTGATCAGCAGGTTTAATACCGGTAGCGATCACCGGCTTGTACGAGGCACCCTAAATATCAATTTTAAGCTCGAACGTAGTCGCATGGTGAGGTCTGTTCTCCGTCCAAATGTGCCCCAAGCTGGACATGATGCGTTCCAATTGGAATTGCGAAATAGTTTCGCCGCACTGGAGACCCCGGCAAATGTTGACGAGGATCTGGACGGCATAATTGGGGTAATACGCGAAGTGGGAATGAGGCACTTTCGGAAAAGGCGATCAGATAGGAAGTCCAAACTTTCTAGCGAGACCCTGGATCTGATGCGATTTAGACGTGAGACACCAGAGGAATCTTTGTCAGATCCCCGGTCACTCAACAAAAAAAATCAGGAACTTGGTAAGACGCGACCTTCGCAGCTGGAACACTCGCCTCGTACATGAGGCGATCGAGCGAAATCGGGGGTCGAAGGTCTTCACCAAGACACTGGGGAGGAGCCATCTGACAAAGTTAGCTACCTCGAATGGTGAAACCGTCACATCAGTCCCGGGGATACTCGCTGAAATTGAGGACTTCTACGGACATCTGTATGCCTCGCACGCATCGAAGCCTCCACCTGACGCGAGAGACCCTAGAGCCTCACTTACCCGCCACTTCACTGACGATTTCCCAGATGTAGATGTCGACGAAATCGGGGCGGCTCTCAAACAGCTTAGTAATGGGAAGGCTGCCGGTGAAGATGGAGTAGCCTCTGAGCTCCTCAAGGCTGGTGGTGAACCTGTTCTTGGGGAGTTGAGGAGGCTCTTCAACTCTGTAATAACCAATGGTACTACCCCGAGGGCGTGGAGCAGAGGTGTAGTGGCATTGTTTTTCAAGAAAGGAGACAAAACGCTCCTTAAAAACTATAGGCCGATCACGCTTCTGAGCCACGTCTATAAGCTGTTCTCGAGAGTCATCACGAATCGTCTAGCATCAAGATTTGACGCCTTTCAGCCACCGGAACAGGCTGGGTTTCGTAAAGGCTATAGCACCGTAGACCACATCCATACTGTTCGGCAGGTTATACAGAAGTCCGAAGAGTATAACCAACCGCTGTGTCTGGCGTTTGTGGACTACGAGAAGGCCTTCGACTCCATCGAAACCTGGGCTGTTCTGGAGTCTTTGCAGCGATGCCAAGTCGACTGGCGTTACGTGGAGGTGCTGAGGAGTCTCTACCAAGTGGCGACGATGTCCGTGCAAGTGCAGAACCACCAAACAAGACCCATCCAGTTGCTCAGAGGTGTAAGACAGGGTGACGTTATTTCCCCGAAACTCTTCACCAATGCTCTGGAGGATGTTTTCAAGACCCTGTGGTGGAATGGCATGGGCATCAATGTTAATGGTGAATATCTCACACACCTCCGCTTTGCTGACGACATGGCAGAATCGCTGCAAGACCTACAGAAAATGCTGTCTGATCTTAATGCTGCCTCGAGACGCGTTGGGCTTGGGATGAACTTGGACAAGACTAAGGTCATGTTCAACGAGCACATCGTCCCTGAGCCCGTTCTCGTCGAAGGTGTAGCCCTTGAAGTTGTCCAAGAGTACGTCTACCTAGGACAAAAGATCCAGCTGGGTAGAGACAACTTGGAGGGTGAAATCACCAGAAGAGTGCAGCTTGGCTGGGCAGCGTTTGGAAAGTTGCGTCACATCTTCGAGTCACCCTTGCCACAATGCCTGAAGACCAAGGTATTCAATCAATGCGTCCTGCCGGTCATGACATACGGAGCCGAGACGTGGAACCTGACAGTGAAACTAGCCCACCGATTGCATGTCACTCAGCGAGCTATGGAAAGGTGTATGCTCGGAATCTCGTTAAGGGACAAAGTCCGGAACGAGATCATCCGACAAAAAACCAAAGTCACTGACGTAGTTCAGAAGTGTAGCAGGCTGAAGTGGCAGTGGGCTGGTCACATCTGTCGCAGAACCGATGATCGTTGGAGCAGACGGGTTCTCGAATGGAGACCACGACTCGGCAAGCGTAGTGTAGGACGCCCTCCGGCCAGATGGACCGACGACCTGAAAAAGGTGGCTGGTGGTGACTGGATGGCGAAAACGGGAGATCGGGTCTTGTGGCGCACCCTGGGGGAGGCTTATGTCCAGCAGTGGACTGCAATAGGCTGAAATGATGAATGATGATGAAAGTTCCACTGCAAGTCATAGCCCTTTTCACAAATAGAGAGTGTAGTCTTATTTACCACGCTTAACCCAGTAAAACGAACGGGAGCGAAGCAAGCGCTTCGGCACTTGAACACCTGGGACACTCTGGTTTCTGACTTTGTGAAAAGGATATCGTGATACTGGTGAACATTTTTTTATTGGCCTTTTTGCATCTACTTAATGAGATTATTTATACTGCGTCTAGTGGTATCTTCACTCACACTAGATGGGTGAAGGGACCACTCCGACGCCGTAGTTCCTGGGACATGGTTTTAATGATGGTGTAGGCTTGCCCAGCACCTATACCGTACCGTCGGCCTAGCCCACAGGAAAGACTAGTCAATACGTGCTGAGCCAACCAAGCCGCGGGTTTCCGCACGATATTTTCCTTCACAGTTAGCGTGTGGTATTGCGACAACGAATTCGCAAATGTACGTAACTTTGAAATTAAACAAAGTCATTGGTACATGCCCACACTCGGGATCGAACCTGGGGCTCTCGCTTGCCAGTCCATGGTTCTACCCACTGAGCTACCACCGCCTCTCATTATATTTATACGTTATATTTGGTGAACATTATAATTCAGTGATTAAGATCATAAGGGCTGCCTGCCTCAAAATGTAGTAAATTTGGGCAATATCATATCGTACACTTTTTATTATCTAAATATTTTCGCCACATCTTAGAGTGAAGGCACTTCTTACAGTATATCATATCTCGCTGGAAAGAGGTTAACGGTATGCCAATTTTATGTTGGTCTACTGGATAAGGGCTTCTTTTTGACGTTTGCTCTTTCACGTCTTCGGTTACTAAGAGACTATCTACTTACTATGAACTTGTCAACCAAGCCAAGATTTGTGCCGAATGCTTACATTCTCTATTAAAAAGTCAATCTGCCTCTTTGTAAATGATATTCTTCATTTAGTTAGCTTATATACTGTCCACCGACTACTCTCTCAAAGAGAAATTAGGACTTAATTACCACGTGTTAATGGTCACCAGCATTAGCCTCTGTTTTCTAAGTAATGTACATTTGTGAAATTGTAGTAGCAATAACACACGCTAACGGTGAAGGAAAAACATCGTGAGGGACCCAGCGCCTCGGTTGGCTCCGCACATATTGACTAGCCTTTCTTGTGGGCAAGGCCGACTAAGCTGTCAGGATGGTGTAGGTGCTAGGCAAGCCTACACCATCTAAAACTATCTCCCAGGCACTACAGCAACTAGTGTGAGTTATGCCACTGAACGATGTATAAATAATCTCATTACGTATATGTAAAGGCCAATGTTATATGATGATTCGTTTCCATCGGTGGCGCAAGTGTTACTGTATGTACCCCTTAAGAGAAAACCCCCAGTCCCAAAGTGTTCACTTGTTCAGTCAACGGAAGTAGACTCTCCATTCTTGGCTGTAGTAAATATAACGATGCAGCGTTATTTACGGGCCCGCCTAATAACAAAACTCTCGCCGTATCGTAGGGGCATTATACAAGAAAGTAATTTATGTTGGCAACTTTCCCCCGGCCTGCGCGAGGGCGAACTATGCTCCCGAGTCGGAAGATCTTCAGAATTTGAAGAATTGGGAGCTGTTACGGTGTCTTCTCCAAATATTTGTTCTTATGTTTTTTCTCTTATATCAATAATTTTGATATTATTCCTATCATTGTAAGGGCTATGTGCGTAAATTCAACACGATATTTAGACACGATGAAAGGGAAACTGAACGCTAAATTACAGAATATTCGTGTAGCAGCAGTTGCTTCCAAATTGTTAAAACACAAAAAATACGACCACTCGAAAGCCCTTTTCAGAAACCCATTTTGAAAATATACTTTTTATTATTATTTATTAGCTAATTTAATGACGTAATAAAAAATAAAATAGTATTATCAAAAAAAAAATATTATGAAAAATACGTTTACTTATACTATTTTTATTTTTAAAGCACTAACCCGTGCTGAGGACAAATTTAAAAAAAATTAAAAACCTATTTAGAGGCTAAAAATTTCACCCATGCCGGGATTCGAACCCGCAACCTCTGGCTATCCGTAGCTCTGGCTATCTGGCACGGATAGCCAGAGGTTGCGGGTTCGAATCCCGGCATGGGTGAAATTTTTAGCCTCTTAATAGGTTTTTAAAACGTTTACTTTCAAACTAATACTGGAGAAACGGTTTTCAAGTTTTACTTTGTTTGATTAACGCGATTTGGACACGAAAACATATCAGAAAGAGAGAACACTAGATCAAATCTAGACCTCTTTAATCTGTAGTAGAAATTTTTATTGCAATATTATTATTATAGTTCCAGCTATAAAATAAGGAGATACTCCGAAGCCAAGTTGATATTCAGATTGCCCCTGATCTAAGTTACCATCTTACGGTCTCCAGTAATGAAATATTATCCCACACTGGCAAGCGTCAAAATAATTATACCAATATTATTTTAGTTCGAGCTATAAAATAAGGAATGATACTCCGAAGCAAAGTTGATATTCAGATTGCCCCTGATCTAAGTTACCATCTTACGGTCTCCAGTAATGAAATATTATCCCACACTGGCAAGCGTCAAAATAATACATTGTATCTCTCTACGTAGACGGCAGTTCCCGCATACAATGTGAAAAGATATCCTTAGTACTTAAATATGTACAGAAGGTTCATTTGTAGCAATACTTCGATGAATTTTTAACTACGAGATTGTAAAAATTTTTATAACATATTTGCTCGTAAAGTGGTTGTAATTACACCAATTTCAATATCGTAATGTATCTCAATACGTACTTGTGCGATAATGTAATGTAAAAGGCACGTGTTTTTTTTTTTAATAAAGTTTTAAGATACTCCGTCTAAAAATGAACGATACTTTTAAAAATCTTAGCAAAGAGGTTTTATGTCAAGAAAGTGGTCAATATTTTATGAATAAAATTATCTTTGGGAAATAAAATATAACAAATAAACATTTAATTCTTTAATTTAATTAATTTTGACAATAAATTACAACCATTTATCTGTGACAAAAACACAAAAATATTAATTTACTTTATTAGTAATATTGGCTGTTTTTGTACTTTTGCCTAAAAAAAAAAGTTGATGCGCGCGCATCGCTTATTTGTGGACAAGTAAAAATAAATCCGCGCGCTTTTTCTTTTCGATGTATTGTTTTTATTTGAAAATGTCGTCAAGTAGTGATGATAACAAAGTCAGAGTTTTATTAATATCCTCGTAAATATGTTATAAAACGTCGTATGACATACGTGCGCTTTGAAAATTACAGCCTCTGCTTCCTTATAGCCCTCGCCGATGGCTCGGGCTAGTAATATCGCCTCGGCTGTAATTTTCAACTTACCGCACTTATATCATAATGTACTATAATGACTCACAATGCTATATTTATTTTGTTAAGTGTTTATGTACTTATATAATAATATATATTTATTAATGTGTATATCTCGCGAAGAACCGACAACCGTTGGAGTAAACGCGTTCTTGAGTGGAGACCGCGACTCGGCAAACGTAGTTTAGGACGCCCTCCGACCAGGTGGGATGACGATCTGCGAAAAACTGCCAGCAGATGCTGGATGCGGCAAGCTGAAGACAGGGCGCTATGGCGCTCATTAGGGGAGGGCTATGTCCAGTAGTGGACTACATAATATAGCCTGAAGAAGAAGAATGTGTATTTATGTAAATTATTTGTATGAATCTGATGATATGTACACTTTTGTCTAGGCATGTATTCATTCATGCCTTTGGTAATAATCTTGTATGTTTGTATATCTAGTTCCTTCTCCAACATTAAGTCCATCCAAAAGTTGTCTGGAACTGATCATTTTTAGTGGTAAGGCCGCTGTCTGTCTTTAAAGTTAAGAAATATCTGTGTAATTTCCATTTTTATGTACAACGAAGTGTTCTCTATCTATCATACATAGTTTCCTAACGTATATTTTTGCTACATGTAAAATGGTTTGTAATAGTTATTTGTTATCCAAGAGTGCAAAGTTGCTTTTTAACCGCGTGTTCAATTTTGATGACCCAGCAAGCGAAGGATTCTAAAATTAGAATCCTGAGCGTTAGCGAGGGAATCAAAAGAGCACGAGGTGAAAAATCTTTGCACTGGAGTGCAACACGTAACTTTTCATTCCACCGCAGCGAGGAAATGCATAAATGCAAAAAAAAACGTTTACAATCACAAGATAGGTACACTTTTATTTCAGTTTAGGTATTGATTACTACATTATGACAGGTAAGTATTACAGAATAATCTTTAAATTATAACAAAATAATACAAAGGTATAATTAAGAAAATTTTAAAGTAACGTTGCTACAGTTATTTAAATAGAGTGTAATATTTTTTTAATTCACAAACTTAGTGCACACGATGTTCTAAATTCAATTTACTTTATCTTTTAGAGAATAAAAACGGCTTTTTCACTCAGATATTGAAGATTAAAAATACTCTTTCCGAGATGGTGGGATGAAAAATTATTTTAATGACTGGCAATGCTCATACGTAGTTATATATTAAACGGGTCTGATCGCCATTAGACTTTGATTAGGAAAGTAAGCAAAATCAACATACATACTTATCGCAAACATAATGCTGGTATCCTAGATAGTCGAATCGTGATCAGGTTTTCAAAAGAAATTTGTCACGTATTTGAAAAACCTCGTTTTTTAAACACTAGGAATATGATAACAATATGAGATAGGAAATAGCTTAGAGATTAAAGTGATCTACCTCATGCAGTTATAATACCAACCTGCTCACGTAGAACTGTGGTGAAACAAAAATACTGTTATAATCTAGGGCCAAGTTAATAAAGTGGTGTTACCTCTGATATCGCCCTCAAGGTGCTGTTCAAAACGAAATGAAAACTTATCTGAAAGATCCCGAAAGGGGGATTTATTAGTGGAGACTTTATTAATTAAATTATCAATATCAACCCTTTTATGTCCCCACTGCTGGGGCACGGGTCTCTTCCTGCATGGCAGGAAGGTTAGGGCACCACTCCACCACTAGGGCCTAGTCCGGGTTGGTGGAGGATTGCAAGACAGTGGCTGGCCTTACTGTCAGAAGTTATCAAGCCGCCCATAAGGCCTCAGACATGGTTTAACGACTGCCATTACATGACAGCCGGCACCAACGGCTTAACGTACCTTGCAAAGCACGGAAGCGCTCGGAAAAATGCCACTAACGGTAGTCACGGGACGGTCACCCATCTTGCATCTGACCGCGCCTGTTGTTGCTTAATTCAAGTGATTGATTCCAATCACTCAGTTCGACTAGGCCACGAGCGCTTCCATAATAAATATTAATATTATCGTTTATGTTCAATTAAAATATTCTAAAAACTTGCAAATTCTTGCGGAAAGGATGTAAATAATAGTGACTTTCAGATAGACTTTGACAGATGTTGGATGCGGCAAGCTGAAGACAAGGCGCTATGACGCTTATTAGGGGAGGGCTATGTCCAGCAGTGGACTACATAATATAGCTTGAAGAAGAAGAAGACTTTGACAAAAAACTTATACTTTTACGCAAGGTACGTAACCGAAGTGCACTTACTGCATTTCTCTACTTACAGGTAAGAAGTTGAAACATGGAAACAGATAACATCACGGGCGACTTACACGCAAAAACAAAAACAAAACCAGTTACTTACGGTGGAGTTACCGATGTGTCCGTGTGTTTTTTGCATGACGTAATGTGTCTGCTGACTGTTCGTTTTATCGTATCTGGACTGGCGGACTGGCACACACTGCAGTGACTTGTAACTTTATTTCTGGAATCTAAGTATTTGCATTTTCTACTTTTTGTGCGGAACCGTGGCCGAAACAAGCACGCCTCAAGATTTTTGCACGCTTTTATTTAACTACACTATGTAATACAAATACATATTCATTTATTTGTGAAAGATGCGTGGAGTTTTTAGCCTCTAAATATGTTTTTGAATATGTGAAACATGCGTGGAATTTTTAGCCTCTAAATAGGTTTCAGCTGACGACAGGGCGCTATGGCGCTCATTAGGTGAGGGCTATGTCCAGCAGTGCACTACATAATATAGCCTGAAGAAGAAGAAACAGGTTCTTAAAATTGTCCTTAGCACGGGTTAGTGCATTAAAAAAAAAAGAATATAAACATACGTGTACCTGAAAGTTCTTATAATAATAAAGTTTCAGCATATTTTTCTGTAGAGGCATACAAATATTCTATCTTAATATAAATTCATATTAACAGTTTTATTTACAAAATTATGATTTATATAAGTTAGAATTGCTTTGAAATGTCCGATCATAAGACGTTGGATAATAGTCCAACGTCTAGTCAACAACGTCCAACTTAGTGTACTTATAAAATTCTTATATACCTACCGATACTGATATTGATATCAATCTTTGTAGGTCCCAACTGCTGGGGCACGGGTGTCTTCCTACACCACAGGAAGGTTAGGCCATACTCCACCAGGGGGGCCAAGTTCGGGTTGGTGGAGGATTGTAAGACAGGGCCCCACTGTCAGAAGTTATCAAGCGGCCCATAAGGCCTCTGACTCTGATTCTACTATGCTGTAGAAAAAAATATTCTAAAAACCTATTTAGAGGCTAAAAATTTCACCCATGCCGGGATTCGAACCCGCAACCTCTGGCTATCCGTACCAGCGCTCTACCAATTGAGCCAATGGGCGACTTACGGCATCAGTGAAATTTCGAACCTCTTTACAATATTCTCTGTATTACGTACAGGCAGCGACATCTGACTTAAGCACGGGTTAGTGCATTAAAAATAAAAATAGTGTAAAAATATTCTATTTAAAATGTTTTAATTTAATGAAGCACAGCTTACGCTATGTCGTCAATTTAGTAAGTGAGGAATTGGTCATACGTACAAAACACTTCCAGATAAGCCATATTTTTAGTTTCATTTTCAAAAGCGCGCTCACTGCTTGTACCTAATAATAATATCATAGCCTTTTATTTCGCTCTTTACAATTCATTACATACATATTATTCTTAGATAAATGTATAACTTTAAATTACATTTGTTTATTTAATCTATATTTATAAATAATTATTTATAAATTATTATTTCTTAGTCCTCCACTTAAAGTTCTAATCTAATTGAATTGAGAAATTAATTTCATGCAAATTTGCCTTTGGGAACTCCGGAGTTAAATTTTTTTTATATTTAGAGCACCCTTATTGGGCGTAAGCCTCCTGTAACCTTGCTTGTACCTAGACGACGGATTATCGTCAGCAACATTACAATGGCGTACGCAATCCGACCCTAATCCTAAAGCGCATCCCTAAACAAGCTAGACTTGATTTCCCATGACGAATGTGTTGTTATTGACGAAATGAAACATGCATGCGTGACGTATCATGAGCCATGAAATGCAAAGTTATGGATCCCATGTGCACCCTTGTGAATTTGGGATACAATATTGCGAAGTGTGTTGGCAAAATATGATTTGTTACGATGGCTTTGTATAGCGCACATTGGCATAGTTAGTTAGACCTGACATTTCCGCACTTAGCCTCATAGTTGGGCTATTGTACGTAGCAAGCGTTGAGGTACGCTAACACCTCAGACACTAGGGTTTCCTTACGATGTTTTCCTTCACAGTCAGCGAGTAGTATGGCTACTATAATTTCACAAATGTACATAACTTAGAAAACAAAGTCATTGGTACATGCTGGGGTTCGAACCCACGACCTCCCGATTGAGAAGCCGGAGTTCTACACCGCTCCGCTACCACCGCTCTTTGGCACGCACATTGGCATATCCAGGTTTATTTTCCTTAGGTGCGTTCTGTTGTAGTAATATAAAGCTTTCAACACTATATGCGAAGTCATTCTTCTTGTAGGTCAATGATTAAAGATTTATAATAATATACGTTTATTTCAGACCAATGATCCATAGTTATTAGTATACGCTTAACCTATGTTAGTGAGCATAAAATAATTTAGACATTAACATTACAATGGGTTTGAGAAATGCATTTGTACCCAATGCTTCAGGATAGGACAGTCTATATGTTCAATTTATACGTCCAATTTTTTATACAGTATTCGGACTGTTTTTTTCTATGTACCCTATATACGTCCTACTGGCAATTTCAAGAGCTAAGGTGGTTGAACAACTCAGACTCTCCGGTTTCCTCACAATATTTTTCTTCACAGGTGAAAGGTTTTCAGCTATTTTGCTACTATAACTTCACAAGTAATGTAAATCGGTATATATAGGGTTATTTTTCAAACTAAGTGACAATGTGAAAAAAAACTGGCCAAGTGCGAGTCAGACTCGCGCACCGAGGGTTCCGTACAAACCTGTATTATAGACCTGAGTATTTGGTATGAATTTCAATTTAATACCTCTACGCGTTTATGAGGAAATGGGTAGTAAGTTTAAAATTATTAAAAAAATATATATTATGTGATGTAACGAAAAATTTATGGTTTTCGTAATTTTTCCTTTATCTATGCTATAAGACGTTGCTTCGTACCAAATTTCAAGATTCTGAGTTCACGGGAAGCACCCTGTAGGTTTTGATTCCCTTGCAAGTGTCGAAAATTTGCGGCATAAACGGCTGTATCTTTTGATTGCGTTGGCTTAGAAGTTTGATTTTTTCACAGCTTCAAGGGACAGTAGACCTGAGTAATTGATATAAATTTCAGCTTCATACCTCCACGCGTTCCTGAGAAAAAGGGTCTTGACAGACGGACGGACGGACAGACGGACAACAAAGTGATCCTATAAGGGTTCCGTTTTTTCCTTTTGAGGTACGGAATCCTAATTATAATGCTTAGCACCAAATTTGTAAATAGAATGGACATATTTCTTTTGAAGGTGACAATGACTTGGAGCCAAGGTTTTACAAGGCTTAACTTGTGTAAACGAATATCAAAGTGTAAGCAATAACAGGATATTAAAAAAAATCCAAGAAAAACTCCGAGAATGCTACTAGTTAACTAAAAATTAAAATAAGTTAAAATTGTAGATATAATTGTAGATATATGTCCGCCTGGGACGTCCCAGGCGGACATACATCGACCAAATAGGGGATGTATTAGCAAAGAGAAAGTTAAAAAGTACCCGGACCGGCGGCGTGCGTGCATGCAACGACTTATGAACGTTGATAAAGCGAAGGTGATCTGTCAGGATCGTGGCAAGTGGCAGTCCCTTGTCTCTGCCTACCCCTCTGGGATACAGGCGTGAGGTTGTATGTAGATATAACAATTTATCTATAATATAAAAATGAATCGCTGATGTGTTGGTAAGCGCAAATATCGAGAGCAGCTGAACCGATTTCGCTAATTCTTTTTTTAGAATATTCCTTAAAGTTACAAGGTTGGGTCTTACGATGAGAAAAATAAAACAAATTAAAGAATCGACTGCTAGGCGGTACGAAGTTCGCTGGGTCAGCTAGTTGTAAATAAAAATGGAAAGTACACAGACATAACATTTGTATAACATTTTTTAGATTTAAGAAATCATGGTTTTATTCCCTGTTTCTGGTGGTGTACTAATGTGTTCTGTATGTATCTATCTAATCATCTATTCAAGGAAGATTTAATTTTTTTAGAGGAAAAATGGGTAAAGTACTCAAATCTCAGTCTTTTCTTTGGTCCATAATTAGGTACACACTTCAAAGAATAATTCTTAAGGTAAAAACTCTTTTACTGAACATACTTTAATTACACACATCCTTGCAGACTAAATAAATTTAACACAACACATAAGGATTTGCCATAAAAATATACGACATCCTCAATAACGCTACGGCCATATTTGCGATAAGAAGTCTCGTATTGAGCACAGTATTGCAACAAAGATGAGAGACATCGAAGTTTCAATATGTACTTACATTTTCCCTTGACAAGAGCAAAGGGTATTATTACGCAGTCGAGTTCAGATCCGTACCGGAAAGGAATTTTCTCAGAGGATCGTTCAGATTGGAGGGGTTTTGAGCTAATATTACGCATAAAGGCGTAACCCGCCATTTGCGTGCAAAATCAGCTAAAGTGTTTTATCGTGAGGAAAATCTGCCATAGAAATGTGCATATAAACATATCTAATACATACAAATTTCGCAGTCACACACAGTGTTTGTTATCAAAGTTTTCCGACACCGTTTTTCCGATTTTTGTAATTTTTTTGTGCATTACTATTTGATAGGTCTGAGAATATGTTGTAAGCGAATTGATATGGCAAGACAATGAAGGACAGCGTATTTATATATTATATTGATTTATGGTCTCTTCTGAAGCGCTGGTAGCCGAGCCGAAACGAGTGATTAAAATCAATCTGAGTTAAGCAACAACAGGCGCTGTCAGGTGCAGGATGGGCGACTGTCCCGCGACTGCCGCTAGTGGCATTTTCCGAGTGTTTCGCAAGGCACGTTAAGCCATTGGTGCTGGCTGTTATGAAATGACAGCCGTTACGCCTTGTCAGAGGCTTTATGGGCGGCTTAATAGCTTCTGAGAGTAAGGCTCGCCACGGTCTTTCAATCCTCCACCAACCCGGACTTAGTCCCCATTGTGGAATATCACCTAACCTTCCTGCGATGCAGGAAGAGACCCGTGCCCTAGTAGTGAGGACACACTCTTGTATGTCCTCACCGCTGGGGCACGGGTCTCTGATATCGATGATTTCGATAAATTAAGTGAATTTAAATTGAAATAAGCTCAACCACTCAAGGCGAATATTGGCTTCCGCAACCAAAATATACGCTACCTACTTCTAGTCGACGACCAGGTAACAATAAAACGCCTTAGTGAGTTAGAAAAACTGAGTCATACAAGTGCTTCCAGACCTTGTTATTGTAATTTCTCGAAACTCCAAAAAAAGTAAATATTGTGATTGTATCTTTTTCAGGAAGTCCTGGAAAGTCTCATATAAGACAACATGCTTTGGAACAGTCTGGTCACCCCCCATGATATGAGAAACAGTTTGCCAAAATTGAATAATGTAGTGTGTATTAATGAAAACGCAGGCAGAAACGTCTCCAATGCAACATTATACACAGGTAGTGCAAACAGAGAGAGTGGTGAGGTAATGAAATGCAAATATGCCTGCATATCCCGCTCCACCGCAATTGCAACAAATATAATAAGACAGAAGGTTCACTCTGTAGATTACTTGCTGAAGTTGGTTCCGATCCTTTTTCTCATACAGCCCATTTAAATCGCGGATTGCAGGATACAGGCCTTCTCTCAGAGAGAAAGAGAGAGAGGAAGTGAGTTTAGTCACCATCCTGGATCACCCATCGTGGATTGATAATTTTAAGCCTTGAGGTATGTTAATATCTCAGATACTCTGTTTTCCTCACGATGATAGAGAGTGATGTTGCTTTTATATCTTTACATAATTTAGAAAACAACGTAGCTACTAATTATTATCTTTGTATATGTGTATGTTTGTAATTATTGTACTTATAATTACATAGTTTAATTGTAAAAAAAATAGATATTTCACAATAAAATATCACCTCACTGTTTGAAACTGGTCACCTGTTGGTTGGCTAGAATAAAATACTATTTAGTAGATAGCCCGCCTTTTGTATAATCTTTACAGGTACAATAAAGAATTTAATAATAATAATAGCTACATTGGATATGGCTATTTTTTACGCCTACCACTATCAGTGACATGATGGCGCGAGCGTTTTTAAGCATTAAAATTGCAGAACTTTACAATGCACTGAAAATTAGTGACTTAAGACATTTACGAGCGTATTTCGCGATGAACAACTATTGTGTTTGAACAACAACATGATAGACTACTTTAACATTGTGTTTTTCTTCTTCTTCTAGGAAAGACTTCGAGTTTAGACCACAAACCACGTGGGATTCCTACCAGCTTGATGGACTGATGATCTGAAGAAAATTCCTGAAAATAGTGAGGCCAGTAAAAACTAACATGCCTTTGGGAGACTTATGCCCAGCAATAGGCAAATGTTTGTTGATAGCTTTAAATAATAAAAGGCCTTTTAGAATATTATTCAAGTGCTTGTTGTGCTTTCCTACGTTAGAGAAATGGAGTAACCGCTCGTATCCTGTCGTGAATGAGACATATTTTCATCAATAAGTTGAGAATTGTCTCGTCTTGTAAAATAATGTTTTTATGCATGCACAATATTGTAAGAAAACGTTCACCCTCATAAGTCTTTTCAGAAAAGACTTGGGAGGGTATTAATTCTTTTTGGTAGGTTTATTCACAATGTAAGCATGGACAAATCTGTATTATCCTTGATATGTGTTGGAAAAGTTTCATTGCGATACGTCATGTCATTTATAAATAAAAACCAAATTTGTATGGGAATTGTTCCTAAGTGGTCGCCTTTGGTATTGGTAATCAATTGAATGTGAATAATTTAAGTTGATCTACTTAAGCAAAGCTTTAAGGGACATTTGAGAAATGATGCGAGTTGGCCTTAGTTAACGTCATTGTTTTTTAAAGAATCGTACTTCTGTATTATTTTTGGGTAGGACTTTGAGGCTACAGTTTGTCTGTGTATAAATAACAGGTGACTTCTTGTTAGTTAATGTTCTTGCTGCGCTATCGTGCGCTAGGGGACCTCGATAGTTGAGGATTTAGAGTCGGGCGTTATTTATCAAGTTGGATGCAGTTCACTGTTTGTTTTGTACGTTATTGAATATTTACCTACGCTGATTTTACTGGCTGAAATGGGTAGTCAAATCGACAGCACGTTATACCCACCGTTACATTTTAGTTGTACACTTGTACAGTCACCCTTGTAATTACACTGACATGCGAGACTAAGGCTGACATTCAGAGACGAATCCCAAGTTCACGCTTAAAGCAGTCTTAGCAAAGTAAAGTATAGTCATACTTAGTAAAGCGTCGAAATTGTCGTATTCACATTCGATTGGGAGCCGGAGTTAAGCATGAGCTAAGAGAAGAACTGTCTGAAGAAAGTCATCTATATTGTCTATTATTTTTAGTGATGTAATAAACATAATGCTAATCACAAACTCCAACCAAACCAATACGACAAAAAGGTAGGTAACCTCAAAGTGAAGAGAACCAAATGACAGATGACAATTCTAAGTTCACGTAAAGTCACCAATATTGGCTACTTACACTTAGCTAAGTACCATTTCATACTCAACTTGATAAGATTCGATTCTGAATACGAAATATTTCTAAGTACGTGATTTTGACATTTCTGAGACTGGTCTTAGCTTAGTTTTCGTCTCTGAATGTCAGCCAAAGGCTACTTACTTACTTAGAAATATTTCGTATTCAGAATCGAATCTTATCAAGTTGAGTATGAAATGGTACTTAGCTAAGTATAAGTAGCCAATATTAGTGACTTTACGTGAACTTAGAATTGTCATCTGTCATTTAGTTCTCTTCACTTTGAGGTTACCTACCTTTTTGTCGTATTGTTTTGGTTGGAGTTTGTGATTAGCATTGTGTTTACTACATCACTAAAAAATAATAGACAATATAGATCACTTTCTTAAGATAGGTCTTCTCTTAGCTCATGCTTAACTCCGGCTCCCGATCGAATGTGAATACGAAAATTTCGGCGCTTTACTAAGTATGACTTTAGTTTACTTTGCTAAGACTGCTCTAAGCGTGAACTTGGGATTCGTCTCTGAATGTCAGCCTAAGTACTAGAGTTTTTCTGTTTTCGGCCTATGTGTCTCTTGCCAGCCAGCGATTTTTCTCAGTTACTCTATCAATGTGACGTTTTAGTTTTATACACATTATTATTATTATAAGCGTATTCCTTTAAACACACACACACGCACACACACACGCACGCACGCACACGAAAAACTACACACACACACATACTTAAATCTATAATTATAAGAGAACTATTTACTTTTTGTTGGTATGAAAATAAAATTGTAAGGGCCTGTTTCTGAATTGAGAATTTTGCTGTCAATTGTTAACTTTAATGCTGTCTTTTCGAATTTCTGAGAAAGTAGAAAGTCTGAACGTTACTTACGTGTATACTTAGTTTTAGAAAAAAAAATTATGTCTTTATTTTATTTAAGTGTTTTTTTTATTT